>OY986436.1:181174360-181279360 GCA_963920525.1 Dichetophora obliterata | reverse complement strand
ATTTTTTTTTTATGTTTATTCATTTTGTATTTTTGTAATTTTGTTTGCATTAAAAGTAAGGTGTAGTGAAAGAATCATGACAATTTCTCAACTCGTTTTTGAGTTATACTCTCAAATACCCCTTTAAAAACTACCACAGCAATAATAGCGCAACCATCAAGGTCAAACTTTAGACTTAAATCATCTACTGACCCAGCCGCACACACACACCAAATCTCATCAAAATCGGTCCAGCTGTTTAGGAGGAGTTCAGTGACAAATCCATGCACAGAAAAATTTTATGTACAAAGATATTCCCCGGCACAAATTATATGCGCAAATCGGAGTTTGTGCAGTTCAGTTGTGCCGTCTGTGGCCGGTTTGTGCAACTGGTTGGTAAAAATCAAAATTATTTTGATATTTACACAAACTTTCCCCTTCGATTTGCGCAAATAATTTGTGTAGTTTACTCGGCGCATTACTGCCATATACAAATTTTCATGCTAATCGGAGGAAAAAATTTTGTATTTTCACCATTTTAAGTATACCCACTGAACCATATACGAAAGTTTTGCGTAAGGTGAGTGTCTTACGAAAGTTTTTGGACAGAATGATTTTTTTTTTAATTTTTGATTTTTTATTTTGTCGCTTAAAAGCGCTTGCTATAGAAGATTAAATTCGTGAAAACTTTTTCCATAAATAAAAACTGTACCTCTTTTGCAAAATTCTTAAAAAACTTATTTTGAGTCGAAAAACAATCATTTTAGAAACTAAAAATTGAGCCCGGCTATTCAGACAAAAAGGGTTTATTTCCGAGTGCCAAAAAAGAAACTTTCTATGGTTCATTTTTAACTCATTTCCGAAGCAAAAAAGGTTCATTTCTGTGAGGCATTTTCGTCCGAATACTGATTCAAAAAGTGTTCATTTCTGAGTGCCGAAAAATAGCTTTTCTGTTCTTTTACCTCATTTCTGAACAAAAAAAGTGCAATTTATGGTTCTTTTTTAACTCATTTCCGAACAAAATAAGGTTCATTTTTGAGTGGCATTTTAGTCCGATGAATGATACAAAAAGGGTTCATTTATGAGTGCCGTTTGAAAATGAACGTTTCTACCCGAATAGGTTCATAAATAAATTCGAAAACGAGAGTTTCGGTTCACTGGGTAGTTGCCGAACGTAACTATGTAAACTAAATTACCAAATTTTAGTCTAATACAACCGAAACCGTCCAAAATATAGCATTTTTTATTTGTAGGCGGTAAAGAGGGTGTGGCCAAATATTTTCCCTTAAACCATCTAAAACTCAAAACAAATCGAATTCCGAAATTTGAGCTTAATTTAGTCTATACCTATTGAACTTCACTTCATGCTTATCTCCTGAAAAAGGGGCGTAAACATAGTGCAACCACGCCCATTTTAGTACAGTTGCTTAAAGTAATCATTCGAACTATTTAACTAAATTTTAATCTTAAACGACCAAAACCGTCTTAAATATAGCATTTTCATTGAATTGTGGGCGGTAAAAGGGGGCGTGAAAGCCCATTTTAAGTACAATTACCGACAGTAAGCCTACAAACTAAATTATCAAATTTTAACCTTATACGACCAAAACTGTCTCAAATATATAGTTTTTATTGATTTGTGGGCGGTGAAAGCTGGTGTTGCAAAAATGTTGTCTTTTACAAACCTTGTCCTTATAATTACAAACATAACAAAAAAATCCCGAAACGAATCCGACGCTTCGTTCTTGAGTTATGGAATTTCAAACACATTTCACGACTTTGTTTTATATAAATGATTTCCCAAAAGTCAGCTTAACAAAAAAATTGTTTTTCTGACATAGAAATGATCCGATTTGGATATTTTTTTATTTTTGCTAAACCTTGCTTCCATACACTTCTTTCCACTCTATTCCACATCTAGTGTACTTTGCAGCATACATATGTTTTTATTTTTTTAAAAAATCAAAGAACCAAGGGACTACGTTTGGTCTTTGACCTGAAAGGTAAGGAATAGATTATAAGAGGAAGAATTTATTGGAACCATACGTGAATTATGAATTAGGCGCAACAAACACGAAAGACAATTTGAATTGCTTATAACCAGGGCAAGTGTTATGCCTTAACCTCGGCAAGCATTTCCAGCCCTCAGTTGTTTCTATCCTTTTATTCCACATTTTCCACAATTTAGTTGTAGATTTTTATTTAAATAATTCTTAAATGTAATAAAGAACAATGAAAGCAAAAAGTACCATGCCCGAACCCGAATTCGAACAGGGGACCTCTGAGTTGATAGTCTAACGCGCTTCACTAGACTACAAAGGCCGACTTTTAAATGGGATGTTCATTATGTTTAAGCAAAAACAAAGTAGTATTTGCTTTCAATTTAAAAATTTACTAAAACAAGATCAAGAATATTCGCAGAACTCAAAGGAGTCTTCAACTCGGCTACTAAAAAAACACCCCAACTTAGGCAATTTCGCCAAGTTTCAAAAATGAATGCATTAGATCGCTTTAAACGCTTTACAACAACAACTATATGTCATATTGCTAACTTTTTTGATCCCTGATGATTAAAAGAAAAAAGTGCGAAAAAGGATAACAAGGCACAAAATTTCCGGCTGACCGAATAACAAAATAAAGCAACGTTCGAAGCTTTACCCAGCGTGTCCAACGAAATGACATTGAAGAACGTTGTCACACTCAGTTTACAATACATTTTATTATCCTTTGTAAATCCTGCGAAGAAGAAAATTGAAAGTATAAAAAGCAGAAAATGTCCCACACAAACAAAACAAAAAAAAAAGAAAGGACATGCGAAGTTCTCTAAATGAACTCTGCAGGGGTTAATGTTGCGAGAGAGATGTTGTTATTGTGGATGATAGTAGCAGCAATAGAACAACAACAACAAGTTCTGTGTGACACATATTTCGGCTGCTTCATGTCTTTTCCTTGCCTTTCCTGAGACAAATTTTAACTGATATCCTTTCATAAATTCAACTACTACAGCCATCCAGTAGAAGTTGCAAGGCTCAGCTTAAAAGACGGCAAAATATTATTTTCAATGCCTGTTTAACCCAACATAGTTGCTTATTGAGTTGCTTAAAAATAGTTTTAAGTTCTTTTTGCTAAAAACGTTGCAAGGACTCAATGTTAATTGGAGTAACAAGCTAGAGAGTGTATCCCTTTTTTAATGTTTTTTCGTTATTGTGCTATTTTGTGCTGCTATTCATGTTACTTTGTGGCGACATAAATACAAGGCTTTATTTGCGTCAAAGGATTTCGGGCAAAATAAATTACTGAAGGTCACAAGCAAGCATGCCGCAGTGGACAAGCACACCAAGCAAGCACAAAAAGAAAAACTAACAATGAATATGAAGGCAGCAAGCACGCTTTTCATTGGTAAGTTCATGTGCGAGAGAAAGTGCGTGTGTGTAGGTTACAAGGATATGCATGCATTAGCAAGCTATCCTTGGGGTCCTCTTTGCGAGGCTATAGCTAAGTAAAAACATAAGTAAATTTAACAATTTCAACCCATTCGATTAAAGCATTTCAATATGGCACATGCATACAAATACACACACACACACACATATACACCCAAATGTACCTACAGGCATATGTAGATGTTTTGTTAACACATACAATGGTCTCCAGAGACTATCGCCATACGTATGTTTGCTTGTGGGCCTGTTTCATATGCTAGCCTGGAATAAAAAACATTCGAAATTGAATGTAATGTTACCAGGTTTCAGTTAAATTTAGATACACATGCAACTTTTTTTCACAGCACACAAAGTTAACGGACAAAAAAAAACTACAATTTTAATGAATATCTAATGAATGAATGTTGAGAAAAACCGCGCAGAGATCTGCAAAGCATAATATTAGAAATATGCAAATTTTCCATCAGGAAATAGTAAAAGCTGCTTGTAACAAGCAAAGCTACCTTAAACTTAATCAAGCACTCAGAGAAAGGCATTTTAAATAGTTGGGACCCTGTTAAAACTTTTTAATTTCATAGATGGTTTTTTTTTTGTGTTTTGTTATTGTAAATAAAGTCCTGAATGAATTCGTTGTTTTTTTAATTTTTCATAGATGAAAGAATACAGTTGGTAGTTCAGATAATATGATTTTTGTAAATTCTATGAACCATTTCTTAGATTTGTAAGACGTTTATGAATCAAGGTCTTATGAACGAAATTTAGAGAAAAAAAATTATGCGTGCCGTTTTTAAGTTTCTTTCAGCTTTTTAGATTTCGGAATAAAGGAAAATAGTTGTGATGTCTTTATTTAAAATTCCAATTTTAACAAGTTGTTATTAGCTTCACTTCATGTTTGTCACTTACAAATCGTGGAATCCATTTTTTACCAACTTCCCGATGAGCTAGAGTTTTGAAACTTAAAATATAGCTCAGAACTGGATGACAACACAATAATCACTTATTTTCTTGTTTGTACGTTTATTTTTTTGGCTAAAATGCGAAATTATTTGATACATACATACATACTAGGGAGTCTAGTCCCGGAAGTTTTTCTCGATCCCGGGATTATCGGGATTTAAAACTTTGAGAAGTAAATAATTCAAAACGTATTTAATACAATTTTTTATTATTTATTACTTGAAAATTCAAAAATTTAAATTAAATTATTTATAAAGTAACAAAAACAAAACACAACACATTAAGGGTATTCACAATTGCGTTGTTTTCAGTGTAGTTAAAAAACCCCGTGGCATTGATGCCACACTTTACCGAGCGGTTTTTATATTTTTTGTTTTTTTACATGAAATCACTAAAAAAGTAAAGTGTGGTAATTTTAAATAGCCCAATGATATGAGCTGTTCAAAGCACAAGTGGCGTTAATCCATTTTTGGTAGTTTTGAGAAAATTGAACATTTACAAAAATTCTTATAATAAATTCCAAGTATAAAGAACTCAGTTTTGCTTATAAGCTAGGTCAAGAGCATAAATGGAGCTATCCATATCGTACAAAATAAACTAAATAGTACATAAAAATGATGCAGAATATTGCATATTAGTGCAATGCACATGTGGAATTGCGCCACTGAAAATTTTTTAAATTTCTCGTTTCCGCTGTAGAAACTAATAGGAGATATTTTTCAAGAACTTTTTGATGAGGAATGGCAGCATTTTTACCTAGAAGTTAAACAAAACCACCCCTTAGCGATTATTTTCATTATTAAGGGAGATATAAAATGAATGGACTTATGCCACTTTTCTTCTGAAAATTTTTAAAAATTCCTCTTTTCCGCTGTCAAAATGTAATGGAAAATATTTTTAAGAAGTTTTTGATGAGGAATGACAGCATTTTTACATAGAAGTTGGATAAAATTACCGATTAGCGATTATCTTCATTATTAACGGAGATATAAAATGAATGGACTTAAGCCACTTGTCCTCAGAAAATTTTTTTAAAATTTCTCCTTTCCGCTGTAAAAATGTAATGGAAATTATTTTTAAGAATTTTTTCATAATGGTATTTGTCAGAGCAATAACAAAGTATTGCATTTTGTTCAGAAATTACGTAAGCTAGGAGTTTCTAGCCCGTACTCATAAATAGGTTACATTTTTCTCTTCACTTCTACGTACTTAACTCAATTTCCCTAAAAAATGGACTTACGCCACTTGTGCTCTGAAAAGCTCATATGTTTAACGAACGTGGTTTTTAAAGTTCCATAAACAACAGATCGGTTGAAAGCTATTTTCTAATTGCAATGAAAGGAGCTCAAAATGCAAGTTAAACTTTTTTATGAAATCAAATTGGACTATTGATTCTATGATTCTATGCTAGTTAAAGAAATAAAAAAAAAATAAACTGGCCATTTCAGCCCTTGGAAGGACTTTGACCTAGCTTCTATTGATCAATTGTGTTTTGCGTGTTGTTAAATGTTTGATCACAAATGACCGAGAACTGGACCTACGTGCTTAATGCCGACTCCGAACGGCTTATGTTCTCAAGAAGCTTTACATGGCAATTTTTACTCTCTGAGGTTTGCCATTGTCTGCAGAGAGGTGACGACCGAACAGAAAAATTAATTCAATTGAAAAAAAATTCTGTCTGAGCTGGAATTGAACCCGGGTTACCGCAGTTCTTTAGCTTAGGAGCCACGCACTCTACCCACTAGGCTACGGCCGCCACTAAAGAAATAGTTGTACGATAATCGATAGTAATTTGTAAATTTCTATAACGATTGCCTTCACCACAAAGCAATATTATTTCCCAAGTCAGAATATCTGACAATTTTTAAATACATAGCTGACTTTCTGATGTTGCAAATTTTTCTAAGACTTTGCAAAGTCCTTGCTCTAGAGATATTCACATTCATCATCCTCACAATTTTTTTCAGCCTCAATAAAAGTTTTTTCTAATTCTATATTCATATTAACTTAAATTGAAGTGGTTGGATTTACATTAATACTTGTAATAGAAATTATTTATTTAAAAACCCCGCGATCCCGGAAAGAAAATTCCAGGATTCAAAAGGGCTTAAATCGTCCGTGATCCCGAGATTGACTTCCCTACTACTCACTACTGATGGAAATACAAAACTCTCTGGTGGTGTCAAATGTATTAAAAAATCTCAACTTTTTTTTCTTTGACAATCTTTTGTCCCACGAAATTATGTATTATCATCATTTTGCACGTTAAAGTTACAATTATCAATAAGATACATAAACATTTACGTTTTATTTAGCACCGTTGTGATTTGAAACTCGATGAAACGAGAAATGACATTTAAAAAGCAAACATATACAAAGAAACTACCGTTTAGTGTGTACACAAACCAATTTCAAACACAATTTTAGCGTGGCAGTAGCTGTTGAACTCTTTGACATATTTACGGCCGTATTCATTGCATTTGTTATGCACTCGTAAAAACGGTTATAGTTAGAACACAAAATATCCCTTAAAATTCATGAAAATGCATAAACGTATTTTAAGAGCATTTTAAGCAATATGGGAATTTTTACAAAACAGTCAGCAACACTTCATCAGCTGACAGCTTGACGAAAGAACTTGACGAAAAACCATAGAAATGATATATAAGGAAATGGTGTTACCCTCACATACAGTGTATCATGGCAGAATTAGAGAAGGTATATGCATTTCGGAGAGGGAGACTGCCGCAACTGTCAAAACGAAGTTGACAGCTCATACAAAATCTGAAAATGATGAGAATGCAAGAAGAATGCGAAAATAGGCAAGAATAACAAATGCTTGAGTTTGACAATTCTGGCTATGAGAAAAAGAGAGCAGTCTGAAATGCATATACCTTTACTAGTTCTACCATGCAGTGTATGTGTACTGCAGTATGTTTCGCTCGCTGCACTCTGACGCTTCAATCGCTCTGCCGGCCAAACCAAGTTGCCAAAAATTGCATAATGAAATATTTAATTAAAAGCAATTTTTATTGCTCAATTGAAATTATTGGGGTAAATTATATAAACAATTACAAAAATATTCATTGTGTGGTAAAAAATTGTGCAGCTAGTCAGAAATTGAAGAAAAAGATGATTCCCTCCCACAAGTATGTTGAGAACGGTTGGATTTTCTATACGAAACAACTTTATTTATACTGCATTGAGTTAAAATAAGTAATTAAAAGCTGAAATCGGAAATAAGTGAAAAAATGCAAATTATTTTGTTAATTTTATTAATTGTTGTTGCAGCGCCAATTTCAAGCGATCGAACTGTCAAAGTAATTCAGGGGCGCATTCAATTTACATAGTTGCACACATTTTTAGGGTGCTCTTGTTGTCAGTACATCAGTTAAAATACCATTTACTTATTTTGTAAATAAAAGATTAGCGCTTATTCAAATCATTTTCGAAAATGATTTTAACAGCTTCTCAAAGTCGAGCATCGGTACCTCACCTTGGTGCTGATGTTTATGAAATTTTAATTAAATACTAAAGTGAAATCTTTAATTCAAATCTATTAAAAGTTGGGTATTTTTATATATCTAACGAAAAAAAATTAAAAACCAACAATAAGTCAAAATTTGTCAAAGACATTTTACAGGAGGTTAGAAAATATTCACTTCTAATTATATTAACTTGATTATCTTTATAATTATCTATTTACAATTTTTATAATTTATAAACTTTAATGCATTCTTTTTTTATTTAAAACAATTAAATATAAATCAAGTAGCTGATACCTTTTACCATAATTATTTTACTAAACTAATATTCTTCTTTGCTTTCGGGTGAAAAAGGCCTACTGGAGAACCTAACACCAAAAGAAATAGGTGCAGTGAGGGAATGCAATCTAATACTTTTATGGCTAAGAATAAATAAAATGGCGATAACTTTAGGTCTGAACCTGTTAAATATGAGATTCTAATCAGAAACATTTTGGGCCTTTTTTAACGATTCAACCGAATGCGACCCTATGCGAATGTTAATGCCTTTGTGTGAACCAACACCAATATGGGAAAATGCCACACTTTTGTGCTACTACACCACTTCCTTATATATTACTTCTTTGCGAAAAACAGACTTCTTTTCGCATTCCATTTGACAAGTAATGTTAGGTATTAAAAATGCCAAAAAAGTTAAGTGAAAAATAATCAAAAATTTAAAAACAATGGACATGATCAATATTTTGAAAACCAACGCTTTGGTGGAAGAGGATCCGGTTCCAAAGCGCAGAAAGATGTATCGAACAAAGATCAACGCCTTTGAACAAAACAACGACGAGGAAAAAATACAGATTCAGCAAAGACAGTATGCGACATATAATAAATATGCTTGCAGGAGATGTCTATTAGGGCGGGTCAATTTAAAAATCGCCCATTGCTCAGTGAAAATCGTATTCTAGGGATCAAAATAAGAAACTTTGCCCGAGGAACTATACCTCTGAAACGAATTCTAATGCCCTAACTTTTCCGTAGGATCAAATTTTGAAAAATCCCTCTTTGACCCCTTTAGAGTGCCCCAATAGAGTCCAAATGTATGACCGACCACTTCTAACTTTGGAGGGCCGAACCACCGATGCCAGTGGCACACCCCCTGGCATGGTGGATCAAAACAAATGTTTGTATGGGGAATCCCCAGGGGGGGTTCCAGGGGGTGTGCCACTGGCATGGGTGGATTGGCCCTCCAAAGTTAGAAGGGGTCGGTCTTATAGTAGGACTCGATTGGGGCACTCTAAATGGGTCAAAGAGGGATTTTTTTCAAAATTTGACCCTACGGAAAATTTGGGGCATTAGAATTCGCTTTAGAGGTATAGTTCCTCGGGCAAGTTTCTTATTTTGATCCCTAGAATACGATTTTCACTGAGCAATGGGCAATTTTTTTGCCTCCCCACAAATCGACCCGGCCTAATATCTATGGTGGCAAAAAAGGTGGAAAGAGACCATCGGAGTTGCAAGTTCTCTCTACAATTAGCTGTTGGGGTAAGAACGAAGTCCAAGATGATTTTGACGATCGTTAAAATACTCTAAGAACGTTGATGCTAAAATACGTTTATGCATAACAAAAAGTTTTTCACTGTATATCTATCGCTAAAACAGTTTTATGAATACGGGGGTTAGAGTCTACTTTTATGAAAATTTGTAAGATCGGGCTTGGATCTGGAAATGGAAATAAACCTCAAGAAGCAGTTCGCTTTTGATCTGTTTTATATTTTTTTAAAGAGTGCAACCTTTATTCCGCTTTATTCGTATATCGCTCTTCGATTCAACCATTAACACTACCCCAAAGAGAAAGGCCGAAGAGAAAGAGCGAAACCTAATGGTAGCGTTGTGTTAAACAGGCACACAATATTATTTTCTTTGTGGTGGTTTTTGCTCGTGGTCGCAAAAAAAAACCAAAACAGTAACAGCTGTTACGCTACTGCAACGACTTCAAAATTAACAGCAGCAAAATAATTTTTTGACGCATGCCACAATTTTTGTTCGTGGTAGCAGCAATAACAATCCATTAAACGGGGTACATTTGTTACTGTTTTGGTTTTTGTTTACTATCACGAGCAAAAACCAAAACAAAGCCAATAGCGTTTTGTGCTCGTTAAACACAAAAATGTATAAAAAACTTCTTGAGGACTATGGCAAGCACCGCAGCTGGTTTCATCTACACGGTTAAAAATTTTGGACTACTTTTTAATCCAAACTTAAGTTTAAAGGAATTTTTAATCCAAAAAGTACTATTTTTAATCCAAACACTAGTTTGATTTAGCTGGGTCTCAAACCCACGTTTCTGAAAAGAACTTACTTGCATTCGTAATGATGCCAATTAAGCGAAACTATGTTAACAACTGAGTTTGACGAGTGGATGAGGTATTGGACCAGCATATCAGAGGACGTGTGTTTAAATCACGAACTGGTGAGAATATTTTTGAAGCGCAGCTTTTTACGCACCTTTTTGTGATTTGCTTGAGTGAAATCTGAAAAACGACACATTTTTCCAAACACCTTTTTCATAAAATTGCTGTTGCTTTTTGTGTCGACTGCAACAAGAGAATATAAAATTAAGTAAAATATTTTTGTTTGCAATGAGGATCGAAATCATACCCTTTCGATTGACAGTCCTATACACTACCAACTGATCTAAAACCTTCGTTGACTATGTTAGTTTATTTAATATTAAGTATTAACTGAAACTATGTTGCATAGATGACAAGAATCTACTAAAGGATTGTGCATTAGCTATCCAACATTTGAATGAAGCTATGGTGCCGATCACAATAATATATTATATGAAAGGATTGTGTATGGGCTATCCAAACAACAAAATTAGCAAAAATATCATAAAACAAATGTTGCTTCTACTTACGACCGTTGTCATTAACATCGCAAGGCACGTGTTTTCTTTTGTTGATGAGAAAAGTCTGTTCCCGAACTAACCTCAAGAACTGCTGGATTTTAAATTTTATGAATTGACACAAGTTATGTGGCAAAGTAATAAACAGTTTTCGTCATTGCTAACGAAGTTTGGTTATGGTAAAAAACTTGAGCAAAACGAGTTACATTTAATAGAGAGTCGATTTTTTACGAAGGAAGCTGCCAGTCGCCTGTGTCCAAATGGAATAAGATTACTTTTTAGTAATGCGCAATAGAACATAACAAAATTTCCTCTGCAATATATTACATTAGTGGATGTAAAAATAATGAACAATTACAAGCATTTCAACAAAAATTGCATAATTTGAAAGTCATCGGTACAGATAGGCTTACCTTCTGAAATTGTTTTTGTCATCAATAAACATTATCTGATAACAACAAATATTAATGTTAGCGATGGTTTGGCAAATGGGGCTATTGGTAAACTAGTGCACATTGAAATTGACCAGAATGACCAGGTTAAAAAAGTTTGGCTGGAATTCGATGAGTCTTAAATTGGTCAGAAAACAAGAATGAAAGCTTCTGCTAACGCTCAATCGATTCACGTTGGGAAAAGAGCTGTGCCAATACTACGAAAAAATAGTAGCATACCTCTTAATAAGAATAAAACAATCACAGCTACAGAGATTGTATACGAATATGACAAAAAGCATTCCTTGCAATTACTCTACGTCGCTTTGTCTCGTGTTACTAGTATTGACGGACTTTTTATCACAACCTCTGATGACAACCCTCAACAATTTATATTTCATCAAGGAAGGCGAAATGACTTTTCTAATGTTGATTTAATTCAAGAATTTCAAAGATTATCTCTTAACAAATTAGAAACTAAATATATTACTATAAAAAATTTGATAGAGAGCAAACAGTTCTTTTGTGTAATGACTTCAAATTGTTAGAGTCCCCATGCGCATTCTCAAGATCTTACCGATTCTATAACTCAAATCTGTGACAATCTATTACTATAAGAAACAAAAATGCAAAATGATGGAAGTATCGATATCACTAATTTCGCTTGCACAGGGTCCGCCATCTAACGGTTTTTTTTCAACTAGTGCTTATTTCGTGAATGGTAACACTTAGCTCTAGTCTGATTTGACAGATAATTAGTTTTATCCTTTCGCTGAACGAATATGGTTGTGTATACGCTTGAACAACGCTGGGAAATATTGCGACATTACTTTTGAAATCATGGTAATGTTGCAGAATGTGTGCGAAAATTGCATCTGGATTTTGAAAGAAGAGAAGTACCGTCAGCTCCGTATGTTAGTTATCTTGTGAAAAAAGTTAAAGAAACTGGCATCCTCATCGATAAACCAAAGCGTGAATAGCCAAAAGCAGTGCGTACACCCGATAATATTGCTGCTGTGGCAGAAAGTGTGCGTGAAGCGCCATCAACATCAATTCACCGTCGTTCTCAACAATTGAACATTTCGAAGACATCATTGAGACGAATTTTGCATAAAGACCTTGGTATGACGCCATACAAAGTCCAATTGGTTCAGGAGTTGAAGCCAACTGACCATCCAATGCGTTTTCGCTTCGCTAAGTGGGCCTGCGATCGACTTACAGAAGATGCCGATTTTGCCAAAAAAATTATCTTTTCAGATGAAGCTCATTTTGATCTTGGCGGGTATGTAAACAAGCAAAATTGTCACATTTGGAGCACAGAAAACCCGCACGCATACATTGAAAAGCCGCTGCACCCAAAACGAGTCACTGTTTGGTGCGGATTTTGGTCCAGAGGCATAATTGGGCCATTTTTGTTCGAAAATGAGCAAGGAGTGGCCGTTACAGTCAATGGCGATCGTTATCGGGCCATATTGAACGAATTTTTCTTCACGAAAATTGAAGAGGAGGATATTGGCAACATTTGGTTTCAACAGGACGGCGCTACGTGCCACACAGCAGAAGCTACACTCGATGTTTTGCGCCCTGTTTTTAAAGATCGCATTATCAGCCGCAGAGCTGATGTCGTTTGGCCACCTCGGAGCTGCGATTTGACACCGTTGGACTTTTATTTTTGGGGTGCCCTCAAAGATAAGTGTTACGCCGACAAGCCAGAGATAATTGACGCTTTTAAGGACAATATTCGTGAAGCCATTGGTGAAATACAGCTGCACACAATCGATAATGTGCTTAAAAATTGGACCGATCGTGTAGGCTACTGCATGGCCAGCCGAGGCAGCCATTTGAATGAAATTATTTTTCATTATTAACCGGAAGGATTGTACTTTTAAATAAAAAAAGAAATTTGAGAAAATATTCAGTAGTTTTTTTTATAGAATTTTAAAAAAAAAAAGTTATTTGGCGGACCCTTTATATCTCAATTTCAGAGAGTTCTGGAGTAGTTGCAATTTATTTATTTGTTAACGTCTATGGACAATATCCTTACAGACTAAGCAACATAATTTAAAAATAATACAATAAAGATTAAAACTAGTTTTTATTTAACAACAGTGTAATAGTGGTTTTAAAAGCAACTTTGGGCATAGAAAAATCGAGTAAGTTATTATTATAGATACTGTTTAAAGCAATAAGAGCTCTATTAATTGGCTCATTAGTGGCATAATTAGTTCTATGACAACTAATGTAAAAATAATTCGAGCTTCGTAAAGACTTTTGCGGAATATTAAACGATATTAATTTAAGTAAGTTTTCACAAATAACATTTCCATTAATCAGATCATAAATAAACATGATACTATGCAGTAGTCTTCTATCTTCGAGAGATGAAAGACCAATAAGCAACCGACGTGTCCTATATGAGGGAAGAGGTTCAGGAAAACTAAAAGAGCGCAAAGCAAATTTTAAGAATCTTTTTTGAACTTTTTCCAGTCTAGCAATATGTATCGAGTAAAAAGGACCCCAAATAAATGAGGCGTATTCAAGGCTAGATCTAACAAGGGAAGTATATAATGTTTTTAGTGTGTAAGGGTCAACAAACCCAACACTGTTTCGCCTAAGAAACGCTAAAAGTGAATATGCTTTGGGGATAATTCTATTTAAGTGAGGGCTAAAAGTTAAGCTAGAATCAAAAATTACTCCAAGGTCACGAATTTCTGATAATCTGGCTAACTTAGTGTTATCAAAATTATAATCAAAAATAGTTTGTGAGTGGAGCTTGTAATAAGAGACAACTTAACATTTTCCGAGGTTAAGAGATAATTTGTTTTGTTTAAACCAGGAAAAGACATTATCAAGATCAGACTGGAGACGAGAAGCGTCACAATCACTTTTAACTTTAAGGAAAACCTTAAGATCATCCGCATAAAGTAAAAATTGAGCATTAAGAAAGCATTTAGAAACATCATTAATGAAGATAACAAAAAGTAATGGTCCAAGGATGCTACCTTGTGGAACCCCAGACACTGCTAAAAATGGCGAAGATTTTGCATTGTCAATGACAACATAAGAAACCCTATTTGAGAGGTATGAACTCAACCAAGATAGAAAAATTGAATGAAAACCAATTTTGGCTAGCTTGAGCAATAAAATATCGTGTGACAACCTGTCAAAAGCCTTAGAGATGTCAGAGTAAACGACATCAAGTTCGTGCCGATCTTCAAAAGAAGAGATGCAGTAATTTGTGAAGACACTCAGGTTAGTTGTAGTTGACCTGCCAGATACGAATCCATGTTGGTTTGGACAAATTGAGTTTTTTATAGCAAAGTACATTTTATCTTTAACAATTTTTTCAAAAAGCTTTGAAACGTTAGTCAACTTTGAGATCGGTCTATAGTTTAGGACATCATGCTTGTTGCCAACCTTGAATATGGGTGTGATAAGCGAAACTTTCCATTTATCAACGAATTCACCAGATTTTAATGATTTATTGAAAATTATATAAATTGGTACGGATAAAGAATGAACACATTGTTTAAGTAAATAAGCACTAAGACCATCAAGATCGCACTTAACTGAATTTTTCAGGAAGGCAATAGCTGTTTTAATGTCAGACAGGGAGACCGATAAATAGCCAAAGTTTACGCAAGAGTCAATATTATCAACAACCTGAGGGTTAACAGAAGCCAAATTTTGGTCAAAATTAGACTTAAAATAGTCAGCGAACAATTGAGCTGTTTTAGCAGCAGAGTTTGATATTTTATCCATATAAAACATAGAAGAGGGGATAGTTGATGAAGTATTTTTAGATTAAATAAAGCTCCAGAAGGACTTGGTATCCGTTTGTATACGATTTTCAATGCTAAGAATGTACTGCTTATAAAGAAATTTGTTCAAAAAATTAAATTCACGAGCGAAATGTAAATACTTTGCTTTGCAATCGAGGTTTCCAGTTCGTCTAAATTCATTGAAAGATTTGTTCCTTAAATTTTTCAGTGTTTTCAACCCTCTAGTATACCAAGGAAGCTTATGTAATTTGGTCTTAAAAGGAATATTATTTGCGAAGATATTGGATAGGTGCTTAAGAAAGATATCATAGCAACCAGGAGTATCCAAATTATCAAACAACGATTCCCAATTAATATCAGTAATGAGCCGATTAATAGTTCCAAGATTGCAATTTTTAAAATCATAATGATGTTTTGTAGAACTTGTAACACTGACAAATTCATAAAATTTAATATTAAAGGCAATGGCCGAGTGATGAATACTATGTTCAGAAATAGGGAACGGACACTCATATAAATCAAAACTAAGTGACTTATTTATAAAAATTAAATCGAGTAAATTACGTAACTTATTGAAAATGGTATTAATTTGTATAAGATCCAAACTGAAAAAACTATCGATGAGATGAATTTCATAAGCATGGTTAACATTTGTTGGTAAGTATACGTTGTCATCGGTTGAAAAGGCCCAATTTAATTTGCTGAGGTTAAAATCTCCAACGACGCAAAAATGTTCACATTCGTCATCTGCGGATAGTGTTAATATATTGTTGACGTGTTGCAATTATAATAAAGATAAGTACAATGCAGCCACTGTGAATATGTCAATATATTTAAACAGACTTCAGCTACAAAATTTTTCCGCTGGTATTTCCAAAATTGGAGAAGTATGTTCTGCAGAAATGATAGGTCCTAATGGACAAGATCTTTTAATGATTTCGATTTACATTGCACCTCAGAATACGACCGAAAAAAAAACTAAATCGATAACATAATAAAATGTATCCACAGATCTCTTTTATGTTATACACGAGCAGCTTCCATTAAACTGGGTGAAAATTATCACAAAATGCCAATTGTTTTTGTTGGAGATTTTTATTGCGATTTTAGACATGAATCCTCAAAGGCACTTAAACAATTCCTTTCTTGATAAATTTAATTCACAAATAAGAAGCGATCCAAATATTTGACCAACATTATTAGGAACAACTATTGATGCAGTATTTTCTAGATATATTGCCTACATAACATCCAAAACATACGTTTGCTATTTCAGTTATCATAAGCCCCTAAATTTTATTAAAAAAATTCAATAATAATAATTGAAAACATTTACAAAAATAATTCAAAAGGGATGTGATATGCAATGAAATACAATAAAATAATAATGATATGTAATATAATCTACTGGTGTGATTATAACTTGTGTGTTTTTTTTTAATTAATTTTATGTTATTTTAAATTTTTGAATTTAAAAATTATTTTATTATAAAAAACTTATAAATTAACAAATCTATGAAACAGTGAAAAAGCTTCGCTTCTCTCGTGTGTCCAAAGACGCATCTATTTTTTTTTCTGACAACTAGTAAATTCACTTAAAAGCATAATTTTATAAAATTAAGCCATTTAAATATTTATTTTGTTTCTTCTCGCTAGATGTTGGCACACATTGGACACATCGCAGCCCTCTTTTTTTAATGAAAACAGCCGCATCTATCTTTATGCACATACTTTTCCTACAACTTCTTTTCTTTCTACAATTTGAAGTTTTTTCGAGCATTAAGACCTTCATTAATTCAATAACATTTTTTCTCTGTCATTTGCCTTTCTGAATTTTTTATGCAAGTATTTTAAAGCTCTCAGGACTTGCGAGAAAACTCTTTCTTAAAAAACATTATATTCCTATTTATCATTTTGCCTATATTCTAAGTAAGTAAATTCGTGCTTTTAACATCGCAAAAAAACCGTTAAGAAGTTCAGACACACACTCATACCAATCAACAAGCACAACTAGCAACAAAGAAGCTATAACAACTAAAGCGACAGTTAAATGAAAAATGTTCTAAAAGTATTTGAAAGATTAAAAAATTAACTTTCTTAACGCTTCTGTTGACTTCGCACATAACTACGAATTGCTATCACAGCAAAAAAGAAAAAGAAAGTTTAAATGCAAAAAAAAACATGAATAATAGAGAAGCAATACTTTTCTACTGTTCGGATCAGAAACCAAAAATACAACCACCCTCTTCCCTGTCTAACCACCAACCTTACTCACACCCAAACAGAAATTTATTCAAACTTACCCTAGCATTGTTAAATTGAACGTCAGCGCTAAATAAATAAAGGTTGCGTATACGTCACGATGACCCAAGCCAGCATATCCTATGGGAATGAAAACTAAAGAGTATAGAAAGAAAAAGCAGAAAAAAAAACTACAAAAAACATACACCTTTGATATACTTTAACTAGAGGCAGTTCGTTGAGGCAATTCAACAGAGGTGTGGTTGCCTCGTTGTCGAGTGCATTGTTGCGGTTTAGCTATATAGAGCTATACATAGAGGAATGTGAGCGCGCGCGCGGTATGCTTAAGTGTTGAATGTCAAGTGTTGGCAGGTTTTTGTAATTAATTTGTTGCAGCTAAGTGTTGGAATAAAACGAAAGAAGGTAGCTGGTAATGATGGAATTGCTAAGGTGCTGGCTGCAGGTAGCACAGGAAATTAGTGAAGTTTGTACGTGTGTAAAACACGATTTAAATGCGCTTGAAAAAAGGAAATTAATTTTTGGCGCTTATTATTTTTTTTTTAATATGAAAAGCTTGAAAGAAAAAAGAAACATAAATTTTTTTCCCACTGTTTAGTTAAAAAAACATGTTTTACGTGTGACGCCAACCAAGGTAAGGTTGAAAATTCCAACTTTTTAGTTGCAAGAATATTTTTGCATGGAAAAAATTTTGATTTTAACGTCAAAAATTCAGTAAAGTTGAAAAGTTAAATGCGGAATTTCGAACCGTTTAGAGAGCTAAATTTTTTAACATTTTTCTTACTAGCTTATTTAGGTCTAGAACAGATCATCAGCCAAAATTGGAATATTTGGCACCACCGTGCTAGAAGTTAACCCGAAATGGTAAAGTTTATGTCAGCAACCTACAATAATTGCATTAAAATCATGGCTGTAAAAATTTTGCAATGTAAAATTAAGAACATTTTCCATTAAACAAGACAACTTATATTGAAGCACAAACAAATTAAGCTCATAGGTAAACGACACAAATTAAAATTTCATTTAACAAATCCTGCAATCCGGTTTGTTCTCAATAATATATGCTGGCATAAGAGTTGAAACAAAAATACCATTAAAAGAAACAAAAGAAAAATACATAAAACAATATACATATGTACAAAGGAAAATACAGCAAATGTGCTGACCAGTACAACAGAGACACTCAGTTTAAGCGAAAACAAACAAACAAACAAACAAACAGAAACAACAGAAAACATCAACATCGGAAAACACCAACACCCACAAGCAAGTTAAAACAGTTAAGCAAACAAATCACTCACACATACACATATAGACACGCAGAAATATCTATAGCACACAGAGCCAAAGCCATCAGCAATCTAAGCGATCGACAAAGCGGAAGTTGGCAGCGGAAGGATTTCCTGGTCACTTGTCGGTGTCTATGTGGTTGTTGTTATTGTCGGTGGGTCCTTGCCGTAAGCTGCCACAGTTGAGAGTAGCAATCAATGTTGTTGCTACATAGCTCTTCATAAGTTTTTGCTGCTTCTGACTGCTTCTGTTTTTGTATGTTAAATTTATACAATGCTAAATAATTCTGAAAAAGTGCTTATTCAGTAGAGAAAGTGATGCTTAAAATTCAAACTTCAACTTATTTCCTTTTCTTATTTGCAGCAAAGTTCCTCATTAACTCTCAACCAGAGCTGTAAAGGAATGCATTCAATTTGACTTTATTATTAAAGAGGTAAATAAGTAAATAACGAAGTCTATTGAATTCAATGAATGCAAAATTGATTCATAAATAAAATGTTTAATTCACATTCAATAGCAAAATTACTTATTGCAAAAATATGGTATGCCACATAAACAATTTTATTAAATAATCGACATTAAAGTGCTGAAAAAAAAAATATATTTTATATGACGAAATTTTACAAATTTATTTTTACAAATTTTGTTGATTTTTCATCAAGCTAGACATACATCAGGGAAGATAAAATCTGAGGGGGCAGTTGTGGGTAGCATTTTTTTTTCTTCTTTCTTCTTGACATCTTCGTTTTTTAGCTGATGCCAAAAATGTTACCTAATATCACCAAATAATATAACAAAATGTTCATAATAAAAAAATACTGCCCATTTGCTTGCATCCAAAATAAATCCAATGTCTATTTAATTAAAGTTTCAATATCGATGCAAATAGCTTTATCATAAAGTACACACCTGCAGCAAGAAACCTTTACTAATAACACTTCAAAACGGGAAAGTACAGGTTTTTTGATGGGCTGGAGCTTATGGCAAGTAACATCATTAAAAAAAGAAAACTGGACGAATTTTAATATTCTAAAGGCAGCACTTGGATATGGGGCGACCAAGAGTAGCATAGAAAATTAAAAATCCTTCACCAAAATTTTTAAAAAAATTTAAGAGATGGACGTACTTTTTGCAGAGTTTAATAGTTTTCAAGAAGTGCACTGTAACAATTTTCAAAAAAAAATGTTTGCTTTATGTTCGTCAATTGCATTATGAAATGATATAAAAAAATTTTTTATTAGATACAAAATGCTTGTGAGGATATAAATTTCAAATAAGAATTTAAAAATTCAAAAGGCCAAACAACAAAAAATGGTCAAGAATAAATTAGTCAAGATCATGTTATGAAATTACTTTAAAGGTTATTTATTTCATAACACATACATATATTCTAACTTGAAAAAATATATTGAAAAGTTTTATTAATGGAAATTATTCTATGGAGTTAGATTTTGCTGCATCACGTTTACCAAATTTGTATGTCAATTCGGTACAGAATACTCATAGAGGATAGCACCGTAATTTGCTTTATTATTTTTATTAAGTTAATATTTGTGTAAAGTGTTTAAATGTTTGTTTTAATGTTAAAAACAATAACATTGATATGTTATGTGCCGGGAGCAAGCACTAAATACTTTAAAGAAAAATATAACTACTTCCACTCTGCAATGAAACCACGAAGCTCTCTTCTATAAATTAATATTAGAATAATACGTTAATAGTTCTAAGCTATCTTAATTATAAATTTGTATGTTATGCTGTGTAATCCTGACCGAAAAGTCTCAAAAAACTAACTTACTTACTTACTTACTTACTTACTTATAGAGTAAGTAGATAAATTGGGTAATAAAGAAAAGTGTCTTAAAGACACTTTGACATTAACGATAGGTCTTGTCAAAGTTTCTTATCCTACCATATTATTTTGCCTTGAACGAGACAACCGCACAAGAAGACTATCGGTTATTTAACAAAAAAAAACGGTTATTCTAAACTGAAATTTCGGTTCCTCTTCATACAAAGTTTCGGTTATGCAGGAAGAGCCTCGGGAAGAAAGTAACCAAAATTCATATAAACGTGTGATCCAGCATCCCTTCTTACACGTTGTTTTTTGTATCAATTTTCAATACTATCGAAATATAACCTTCTCGTTCCCTCTAGCTATGGTTAACATAAACACCGAATCTCACCAGATATATCTGATCGAAAACTCAGTTAAGTTTAAATGTTAGATATAACGTAAAAATCAGTTTTTTCTTAAAAAATAACAATGGCCGCATTCTATCCGAAAAAGCGCTCAGGTAGCAAAGTAGCATAAAATATTTTCTCTATAAAAGTTGTGACAACTCAAGGAACATGTTCTGTGAGCGTATACCATTCAGCCCGAAAGTTCCGCAACATGTTACTTCGCTTTTTCGGATAGAATGCAGCCAATGCATGTAACTCGTTGGTGTCTTAAAACAAATACAACTAAACAATTTAAACAAATACAATTTTTATATGAATTTTAATAAAAAAGTTGTTTTTTCATTTACTAAAATACTAATAGTGCAATTTTAGTGAAATGGACACATTTAAACAAATAAAATAATACATTTTAAAATCTTAATTGATTAGAGGTTATTTGGTAAAAAAAAATTATTTCAGTACAAATTTTTGGTTCTTGAAAATCCTTGAAGGACATGAAAATATCAAAGTTTTGGATTTGAATATATTTTCAGATTATATGAAGTCCATTTACTCCAAAAACCATAATAAAAATCTCAGTGGCTTAGCGTCAGGTTTAAAAGGGGTAAAGGACAAACAAACAAACAAACAAACAGTGCTGTCGTTTAACAGCCGTTGAAAATAGTCATGGCAACTTTTTTTAAATAGCACTAACATAGAAAATTTATTGCATTTTATACATTTTTGGCTAATACGACTAAAACTGTCTGAAATATGGCTTCTTAATATTCTCTTCTCTATATTCTATTCTCTTAATTTGTGGATGTCGTGTCATGAGTATGGGTTTCGCTTAAATAAAGATTTTCCTCTACACAAATTTACTAAACGCGTCTGAAGAAGTTTTCACTTCAAAAACTCAGTTATTAACTCTACAGGCGTTGGAGGTCTCGTAGCTACTTTGTAGGTATAAAAGAAATAATTGGTTACGTCATGTTTCTATTTACCACTGGGTTCATTGAAACAAATTACTTCATGCTGTTTCAGTAATCAGTTCGAGAGAGAAAATAAGAAACAGCAACAACAATAATACCACACAGCTCTGTTGAAGTGTTCTGAGTCACTCTCTTCTCTCTCGTGTATGCTACAGCAACGATGTTCGACAGAGCCAGAGTTGCCAGTTATTTGATAATCCTACTCGCCATTTGTCGTTAACTAAACCGCCAAAAACCGCCAAAAAAATTTCTTTTTAATATGTGAAAAAAAAATAAAACCATAATATTTACATAACGTTATAAATTTATTTAATTTATTTGTACATATTTACAGAAACTCCAGCTAAAAGTTGTAATTGATGTATTTAAATATATTATGTTCTTAGTAATATGTGAACATAAAAAATCGTATAAAAACTAAAACAAGATCCACGACTAGAATGTATTTCATAAAATTTAAAAAAAAACGATTAAAAAATAGATTAATGGATGAAAACCACGTATACAGCTCAATTCTGAATATTTTTTTCCCGGGGAATCGGAAAAGGGAGTTTTTATTTTTAAGATAGCAGATAAAGACATCACTTTTTCTTAAACTCATAAATATTGATGGTTGATGAACAAATTTGCATTAAAAATTTCCAAAATGTTCCTGAACTTTATCTTAAATATGAAATCTCCCTTTTCCGATTCCCCGAGAAAAATTATTCAGAACCGTGCTGATTGAGAATGCCACATCCAAAACATATTTCTGGTTTTTAACAAATTGTAAGCATATTTTAAATATACTTCCAATTCTCATTGACTTCAAGTTCGTTATCTTCTAGTTTTGGGTACATAATTTTAGAGTTAAAACGTTTAAGCATCTCCTTTGTAGGCTCAAAACTTTCGCAGCATGTATTAAAATTATTCAAAGAAAAGCACAGCTTGCATTTTCCCAGTCTTTTCTATATCTTCATCTTCCTTCCTTCCTTCCTTCCTTCCTTCCTTCCTTCCTTCCTTCCTTCCTTCCTTCCTTCCTTCCTTCCTTCCTTCCTTCCTTCCTTCCTTCCTTCCTTCCTTCCTTCCTTCCTTCCTTCCTTCCTTATTTTTTGGCATATTAGCGCTCAAACTGAACAAGTTTAAGCAATATCAGTTGTAAAAAGTGATTTTATGTTTTATGTAGTGGTCATAACTATTTGACAAGGTAGTAGCGTAGACTGGCTTTTTTCTCACGAGGAGCGTTGGGTAGTTGTCAAAATTAGCTGTTAATAGAGCCTGTTCTCACGCGCCTTACGTTAGGCGGAGCATCAGATTAATTTTGACGTAATTTTGACGTAAGGTGGGAAGTGGAAAGGTGACTAGTTACGTAAGGCAGCATTTTCAAAAAATTTTAAAATTTTGCGATTCATTTTGACGTTTGTTACTTTGAAGTTTCATTATTTCTCATTTTCCTTTGATACATGCAATAACAATAGAGTTCAGCTACTACAGCTTTTTCGCACTTTCTCCGCATTAGATCATCTTAAGAACCAGCCCAAATATCATTAAAACATCTCAATAAGGCCATTCACAGTTCGAATACGCTGGTCTGCCATTTGTTGGATCTGCTATTTGTTCGCCAATTTACGAAAACGTATTTTGCTTCGTTGTTGTTTTGCATACAAATGCAAATACGCAGGCACGCGTAAATAAAAGCAGCCCTTGGACGTGCTCTTTGTACCTCGTATTTTTATGCTCTGTCTACAGCCGCATAATCACATACATCACAAGGTTGAACAATCTTTTTATACGACAGTCACATGGCGAGGTGCTCACAGTTTGAACAATAACAAATGCTATAAATATGATTTGTTAAAAGTACGCTCAAACCGTGAATAGCCTTAATGATACTGATAAGAGTGGTCCAAAACAATCCAAAGTGAGAAAAATTTACCCACCATAATATGGGTTGGGCTCAGGGACAACACAAGACATAACAACTAACCATGCGTTTACATAGATCTAATCATACATTAGTTTTCAATCTACTTTTGAGTTGACCTTTCGATAAGTTAACATCAAAAAAGCTACAGTTGTTAACAAAGGTACTCATGCGATGTAAAGGAGCAGTAGCCATATAATTTGTTCTACTAAAAGGTAAGTAAATTAAATTGTTAGCATTTCTACTGCTTCTACGGTTAGTGTTAAAATTTATAAGAGTTAGGAGTTCTGGTGAATCGAATACACCAGTTATGAGTTGGTGTAAATAGACGATATCTGCAGACTTCCTTCTCTCGTTCAAAGATTGCATTTTTAATAGTTTTAAACGATCCTCATAAGGAGGAAGGTTTAAAGTGTCAGTTGCACTTAAGCCCCTTAGAGCAAACCGAACAAAACGTTTTTGGATTCTCTCTATACGTTCAACATGTACATTGTAACTTGGGGACCAAACTTGACTTGCATACTCTAAGTGAGGTCGCACAATTGCATAATACAGTGTTGTAGTTGTGATCATACTATTAAATTCTTTTGCCCAGCGTTTCATAAACCCGAGCATAGAAGATGCTTTTTTACAAATATAATCAATATGAACGTTAAACGATAGCTTAGAATCCATGCATACACCCAGATCTTTGACAGCATCTACACGACTTAATGCAGTATCTTTTATCTTGTACTCAAAAACTAAATTATTCCTTTTTCGCGAGAAGGTCATAGTTTGGCATTTATCTGGATTTAGAAACATATTGTTTTTAGAACACCAAATTTCAAAGGATTTCAAATCAGACTGGAGCAGATCTGAATTGTCTTTAGCATCTATTGTTCTGTATATTTTCATGTCATCTGCATAGATAAGTAGATGAGAGTGTTTGATGATGTGGGTTACATCATTAATGGCTAAAATAAACAGAAGTGGACTAAGGTGGCTACCTTGAGGAACACCTGATTCAGCAATAAATTCAGCTGACAATACGCCTCGAAATCGTATTTGATAAGATCGCTCTGTCAGATACGATTGAATCCAGCTTACAAAAAATTGTGGAAAACCCATTAACTTAAGTTTAAATAGAATTAAGTTGTGGGGCAGTTTATCAAATGCTTTACTAAAATCAGTGTAAATACAGTCGACCTGGTTACCTGAATAAAATGAATTTAAGCAAAACGTTGTAAAATCGAGGAGATTAGACACAGTGGATCTGCCAGTAACAAATCCATGCTGACGAGTTGTCATGACCTTCCCACAGTGAATTTTCACACGATCATACACGAGGCGCTCAAAAAGTTTTGGAATCGACGAGAGTTTCGCGATAGGCCTGTAGTTGTTTATATCGTTCTTACAACCTTTTTTATAGATAGGACCTATAAAAGATTTTTTCCAAAAAAGTGGAAAAATACTTTCGCTAATTGATTTATTGAATAACATGGACAGTGGTTGACTTAGAACGGAACCACATCGTGTTAACACTGCGGCAGGAATTCCGTCAGGTCCAGCATTAAAATCCTCATCGATCAATCCAATATACTTTAAAATATCCTCTGAAGTAAAGGATATAGAATCCAACGAAACCCTGGGTGTAGAGTTCATATATTCAAAGTACTCTTCATCAGGATTAAAAGAGTCTGAACAAAATGACTCTTTAAAGAGATTGGCAAATAGACCACAAATTACGACAGGATCGTCAGTAAATCCGTCAGAGGTTTTAAATGATGAAGGGAATCCATCAGATTTTTTTTTGGTGTTTATGAAACCCCAGAATTTCTTCGGATCAGACAATATTCTCAGCTTAGTACTGTCTAAATAATTTTGATATAAGGTAGCTGAGCAATTTTCAAAGTCCAGAAACAAACGCTTGTAGATTTCTAGGTCATTCAAGTCCAAACTACAGACATATTTTTTCCATGCCCTATTCCTGCTGTTGCGAAGAATCTTTAACTCCTTTGTGTACCAGGGGTAAGAACAATTTTTCGTAAATTTGAGGCTATATGGCACGGACAGAGAAAACATAGCAAAGATTTCCATATAAAAAAAATTAATTGAATCATCAAGAGTGTTATTATTAACATATTCTAAAATAACATGAAGCTTACTTTGAAGTAAATGATTCAACTTCAAAAAGTCAGCTTTTTTAAAATTGAATTCATAAACTTTATCTATTGAGTTAGACTTAACTATATTTTCCCTGTCTGATTTGTACCATATTCTCAATGGTGGATGGTATTCATCAACAGCAGTCAAAACATGAGGGGCCCTCTCAACAATCACATTGTTACTATCTGTAGTTAAGACCAGGTCAAGAAGTCTTTCACGACTATTATAAATACAACTCACTTGTTGTAAGTCAGAACATATATTATCAACAAATATATGCTCTTGGCGAGTCTTCGAATTAGATGCACAAAAATATGTATCATCGTCAGAAGATTCCCATTTCAAGTCAGGCAGATTAAAATCACCTAACAATAAAATGTCGTCATTAACGTCAATTATGCTTATGACATATTCTATGCAATCCGCAAGGCTTGCATAAACTTCTACACTGCTCTTAGGAGGAACGTATGCATTAATAAGATATACATTAGAATTGCAATGTACAACCTTGACGCATATAAGTTCGATGTTAGCAGAGCAGGGAATAACAATAATGGAACTAACTAAGGAGTTCCTTACAGCTAATAAGACACCTCCACCGACAGCAGAAGTATTGTCAGCATGTCTATCTCTTCTATAAACTTCAAAACTGTTATCAAACAATTCTAAGTCAGTAATGCTTCCGTTTAACCAAGTTTCAGTCAGTGCGATAATATCCTCAGAGAAATTCTGAGACATTAAAAATATGTCTCGCGTCTTAGAGCGTAGTCCCCTTACATTTTGATAGTAAAGGGATAACCTATTCAGTTTTTTTGGGATTGACGAGCGGCTTGAGTCGTCCCTCTAGGCTTATTCTTAGGCTGAAACTCTGTAACGAGTATATTATCAGTCCACAAATTAGAGTTTAGAACAGTTGCAAACTCTTCAGCAGGAACTGTGAGAATAAAGGAAGCATTGGAAGGTTTATTACCTATTTTTTTGCATGAGCAAAATGCATTTTGACTCAACAATTTATTATGTTTGATAAAAGTCAATACATTTTCAACAGTTGTGTCGGGCTGAAGACGTGAAATAAATAAATTTTTTTTCCTCGACACTGCCCTTAAGCTTGATAGATTTCTAGGCTCAATAGGAGTCAAAACTGAACTATTAGTCAAAGAAGGACGGTTAGAAGGTGACGAGGAAGTAACTGGAGTGTTCCTGTTCAAAAGCGGTGCTGAGGGCTGCTTGGCCTGAGAAGTAGATCCAGATGATTTTCGCTTCTTATTGGTTTTTTTATTTTTTCTCTTTCTATTTGAGATAATATGGTCTTCTGATGAAAGGATTGTTTGTGTCCCGGAAGAAACAGTCTGTGACAAAGCAAGCGGGATATTTTCCGAAATGGAATTTTCATCATAGACGCTAGTACTGGGTGCGGCCCTAACTTCACTAAAAAATGTTACAATTTCTCGAAAATTGTTGTTTAACGAGTTAAGACTTTCCCCAAAAAGCTTAATTTTTGAATAAAGTTCATCTGGGGAAAGTGCCCTACACGAAGCACAGTACCAGCGAAGACCTGATCGCAGAGATTTTAAGTCGTCAAGGCATGACTTGGAAATACCGGCACAAGATGCATGAAACATTTGCTCACATGGACCAGAACAGCTGAACATGGGGTTCAGAATGTTTTGGCTTTTGCAAAGTTCGTCTAAAGAACAAGCAACGATATTTTCTGCAGAAAAATAATCCATGTTTAATTTTTAAAAAATGAGCAGATGCAAAATGTGCTTTTAGGGTTATTATATTCAGGTAGTTTGTGCACAGTTTAGTAGAAACTAAAAAACAAAAACAACACTCACTGAGCTGAAGATAAACAAATCACTGCACAAAGAAGAAAACTAAAACACAGTAAGCATGCAAAAACAACAACACTGCATTAACTAAACAAGTTAAACAAAGTTAATATGCAAGAATTAAACTTACACAACTTAAATGCACAATTATTATTTAATAAAATAGTTGTATATTAATGATATTAGTAAGTATAATATAATATTTAATTAAAAAAAGCTGATGAAACTGTTTTAATACACTCACGAAATATAACAAAACAAAGGCTTTTACATAACACTATATAACACAACCGACACCAACTAATATAAGAGATCAACTGATTTCCTCTTGGTTCTCTTATGTTTTAGCGCAAATAAGTTTTGTTTTGCATTGGTTAAGTTTTCACTTTTACTCATTTCTAATTTTTTGCGTTGCTGTTTAACTTAAGGCTCACAAAGTAATGAATTTTCCAAAATTTAACAGCACATTTTATTGACTGTTCTCGGAATTCAAAATAAGTCGGTCTTAAAAAAGTCGGTAGTAAGAACACCTGACAGATGCATAGTGTCAAAATAACGCCATTATTTTGCCTTTTTTAAGGCGGGTGAGAACAGGGTCATGCAATTAATCAAAGAAACGTGAAAAAATAAGCAACGACTTTAACATAGCTAGTCAATCGCAGCAAACTAAAAACATTCCAATAAACTTCACAAACAAGAAAAGTTAAAAATAAACGCATAGCTAGTCAACAGCAACAAACTACAACTCCTGTGGCTGTTATTGACAACTGCCAATCGCCAAAAAACTGACACGACTACATTGTCAAATAATTATACTAGCAATTGCTAGTTGTCAAAAACAGCTATAGAAATTTTAGTTTGCTGCTGTTGACTAGCTATGTGCTTATTTTTAAATTTTAGTTAATTCATTAAATTTGTTCGCGAGTTTTATTGGAATGTTTTTAGTTTGCTGCGATTGACAAGCTATATTTAAGTCGTTGCTTATTTTTCCACATTTCTTGATTAATTGCATGAACAGCTAATTTTGAAAACTACCCATCGCCGCTCGTGAGAAAAAAGCCAGTCTACGCTACTACCTTGTCAGTTATTGTGCCATAAATTATACCATGGCTGTGGTAGCTCTGTTGCTCGTAGAATTAAGTGTTAGAGATGGGAAAAATTTTTTTTATGTAAAAAGTGTTGTATAACGCAAAAAAGAATTTGATCTTATTTTTAGGGAATCTCGCCAAAATATCGCCAAAAAAAATGTTTAAACCACCACTTTTTCGTCAACTCGCCAAATCAAAAATCTTCTCGCCAAAGTGGTCACTCTAACGCTAGTTTTGCGAGATATCGTCATATCTGGCAGCTCTGGACAGAGCTGTGCTGCTATTAGTTTGCACTGTCCCTTTGGAAAAAAAGGTTTTTGCATTTGCGTAGTTTTACCTATCTTAGTGACAACTTATTCGAATAAAAATTATATTCTGCAAATTTACTCGAAAATACCTTTCCAACGATGTAAGATTTATGTGAATATGCTGACGTTAACACAGGTAAAATGGTACCACAATTTTTTTGTTTGCGTAATAATATAAAGATTCTTTACTGTGTTATCAAAACTGCCTCGTAAAGCCCCGGCGTTACTTTACAATTGCTCCATGTGAAAAAGGTCTTAAGCATAGATGTTAATAGCGGGGTTCACATGATACTACATACTGTCACGCTTGGTGTGATGACCTTGAATTCAAAAAGACTGGCAACATGTCAGTCCGCTGTATCGAGCGTTCGAATGATCAAATACGAGGCTTGTCGTACCAGGCGCGACAACATGTAGTATCGTCAGAATACCGCTTATTGTTATGGTGATATAAATCCTTATTATGCTGGCGGTCATGAGCTCGTCACAGCCATGCATTGTTGTTGTTTCAATGTAAATTAAAAATTTAGATCGAGAGCGAGAGAGTAAATTTTAACCACCACGGTCACGAAATGATTCGACAATAATATGAAATCATGGCATCAAAACAGTGCTGCGTCATCGAATTATTCACAACATTTGTGTGTAGGCATGAGAATAGTAAACTTTTAGTACGAAATGTATGAAAGCAGTAAAGATATATGCTTAATAGCAACGCTAATCGCTTGAAATAGTACTAAAAGTAGCTAAAAGTAGCTAAAAGTGTACTGGTGTTCAGAGATCACATGACCACCACCATACCCGAGAAACAATTTGTGTCCGTACCAAACTACTCAGGCACAAAAGTCCAGAGTATCGGACTCAATTTTATTTTTAAAAGCTACTAGTAGTAATGAAAAACTGCGAAGTTTATGAAAAAAAATTAATCGCACATGGATATTAAGCCGAATGCAAACGAGCTTCAGCGAACAGGACCTGAGAAAAAAATTTTATATATTGTGTCAATATATGTGTATCGAAACTGGTCTGAGCCTTAACTATAATGTGCCCGAAATATACCCAACCAGTACCTTTGGTCTGTATTATGTCAATAATGTGTTCAAAAACGAGCGAATATATTCGGACACAATAAAATGGTGAGTGCCCGAATCTGTCTTCGTTCTTACATTGTGCCTGCCCGAGGTGTTCCAGAAATAGCACTACTTTTGGTGCAGAGGTCGGATATTTACCGGCACGAGCACCGGACATATATCAGACACAAAATATGAAATTGTTTCTCGGGATAACAAACTTTCGTCACAGAGATCATCAAACGAAAAAAAGAGTGAAAAAAGAGACGTGACCAGGGATCATATGACGACCAGCATAACAAGGGCCCTAGAAAATATGAAATCCGTACAAGGACATATTATTTCATCATAAAAAATCACCATTAAAAAATACATATATCTTATATCTTGCATACCAAATTAAAGATAATCTTTCAAGCTTCAATAATGTACTGTCCATAATTCATAGTTATACTGTAGTTTTTAAAAAAATAACGGTTTTATAAAAGGAAATATTTTACTTTTACATGCAAATAGCTGTAAGATGTTAGCTATGAAATACTCAACGGATTTGATAAAGCTTTATATATTAGCTTCAATACCATAACTAGCAATATGGGTTATATACTAAGAAAAAATAGCCAGCTATCATGGTAAAACTAGAGAAGGTAGAAGGCATTTCGGAACGTGTTCTCTTTCTCATATCTAAAATTGTCAAAGTCAGATTTTTGCTGATACGAACAAAAGGAAATTAATGGCCACATTCTGGGGAGTCAACAACTAGTAACTGACACTTGTGTTAAAATTTCTAGAGAAACCTTTTCAATTATATTATTTACATAATTAAACAATTATAGTAATGAAATTAAATAATTTTCCATTTTTTAACGTTTAAAGTAACATCACATTCAGAAAAAAACATCGCTCACTTAGATATCGCTACCATAACAGTTTACAACCATCAACTCCGCTGAATGCGGCCAATTTTCGCTTTCTCATCGTTTTCAAATTTTCGATGAACTAGCAATTCAACTTCTAGTCAACTTCTTTTTTACAGTTTCGGCAGTCTGTTTCGGCAATGCATATACCTTCGCTGGTAATGCAATGGCCAGTTTTCTGTAAAGATCTCATAAAAAAATTGGTCGTAAAAAATCGATAGCTTAAAACAAATCAATAAATCAATTTTTCCTTGAGCCATTCTTATTTTTAATAAAAGTACTTTACAAATACTTTGTCAAATGAAATCGTGATCTCACCTTACATTTTGTTTATTAATTCATCTTGTTAAAGAATCGAAGTAAAAATCAACTACTTTTCTCCAATCCTTATTGAAATTTACCAAATGCTACATTCCATCGATTACTACAAGAACCATTTTTCACGAAAATCATATGTTTTCCATAGCTGCTAAAGCAAAAATTTTTTCAAAGCCCATAGAAAAATTTAAACTATGTCTGCACGCACCCATCGCACCAGTGTTGCCATGAAAAAATTTTTCATATCGTAACTTTTGCTATCAGCTCGTCGGATGCACTTCGGATTTGTACTTCTGATAAAACTCAAGTTTCACAATTTAATATAATTTTGCTTCGAGTAAATTAACGAAAAATTTTGTTGTTTTTGGCAAGGAAAAACTACCAAAATATAAGATGACAGTAAAAAAATATTGCATATGGAAAAATGTTATTTTTTTAATTCATATATAGTCGGCCTTTGCAGTCTAGCAGAGAGTGCGCTGGACTATCAACCCAGAGATCCCTGGTTCGAATCTGGGCTCGGGTATGGTTCTTTTCACTTTGTCCCGGTTTATACTCGTCAAGACTTGACGTTCAAGTTTTGCATATTCTCTTTTAAACTTGACGATTCAATTTACACTCGTCAAGAGTTGACGGTCAATTGTTTCTTTCACTCCTCCCTTTTCCTTCACAAGTTTGTACTGATGACGCCGAAATAAAATTGAAAATAGCGGGACAACGAACGAACACAAAACGAATTGCCCAAGAATTGACGGTACGGTCAAATTTTTTCTTTCCCTTTTGTTACGATTTGTTACGGACTTTCTTTGTTCCTTCTTACGTTTAAGAATTATGGAAAACTAAAAATCCACAGTCAAAGATCTTTGCCCACTTTACGGCACGTAACGAAACGACTGTAAAACGGCTTCAGAAAGGTAACGGTATGTTCAATGCACACTTTACACAATTAGCTTGAATAGCTTTGCTATTAGATGAAGAAGATGTAGAAAACTTTAAAAACGACCTATCGATGGCGAATTTTTTCTTTGCACAATAAACTGTTGAAATCCATCGTACACTGCAAAATGTAACTCTTATTATTAGGCGAAAAACTGTCTTAAAGTAAGCTGCAACAGCTTTAAGACAGCTTTCGCTGAAATAGCACCCGCCTTTATTTGCTGCAAATCAGCATCCAATATTGTCTTATTTTAAGGCAGTTAAATTTTAAAGCAGAAAAAGCTTCGCTGAATTCCAGCCCTTATTATTAGTGAAAAAGTAGCACATGCGTCAAATCAATGTAAGCCCTGCTGGAAATAAGAGTAAGACTGCATTATTTTCAACAGCAACATTTAAAAATTATGAATTTTAACTTCCTACTATCTGAAAGTAAGGCTGTATAAACTCAATATAAAGACGACGATGAAATTGAGGCTATTGATGATTTTAAGGCAGCGTTTTAAATAACACTTAGTTTTTACAGTGTAATTTTTGTAAACAAAGCGAACGAAAAGCCAGTCAGAATTCTTTGCAACTATCACCTCCGGCTTTTTCGTCGGTTTCAACAGTCGTTGCCGTTTCGTTGTCGCTTGGTGAGCATGTATACAAAAGAACATTTGGAAAATATATTTATATATATATATATTTATATTTATATTATACGGTGTTGTTTCGTTACATGCCGCAAGTGGGCAGATACCTTAAATTGTTGAAAATGTGGAATTAAAGGACAGGAACAACTAAGGGCTGGAAATGTTTGTCAAGGTTAAGGCATAACTCTAGCCTCGGTTAAAAGCAATTCAAATTATTTTTACGGTTGTTTCGCCTAATCAATAATTCAAGTATGGTTAAAATTAATTCTTCTAAATAAATCTATCCCTTTCCTTTCAGGTCACAGACCAAACCTTGTTTGTATAAGGCACATGCCTTGGTTTTTTGATCTTAAAAAAATATATATATATATTTTTGGGTGCCTCGACCTCTATGGGGGGAAAAAAATTTGTCATTGCCACCGACTTAAAATTAACCTTGATCGATTCTAAAACGAATGCACAACATTTTTTGGCTGTAACGATAGCCGCCAGTGAGCTTAACTATTTTGAAAAACCTCCAAAAACCATGCTTTTCGTAAAAATATGAGCTGGTGTAGTAGTTATAAATAAAAAAATGATCGGAAATAATAGTACTGAAGAAGATCTTCCAATCTGATCAAAAAAATCATATCTTTTCCGCCTGACCGAAGATATTGTGAATTTTAATGAACATTTTTTATTTATTTTTTACCACCTAAAAACCTTTTATATTCGTAGGAATTCAGGGAAAAAAGTATCACTATCTAAAAATAACTCGTTGATTTCAAGTCCGTCGTCAAAATAAAAAAAACGCAGCTTGCCACCTTAGAATTTCTTAATTTGCATGTTTTATATATGTGATTTTTTCTGTATCTATTATTGTTTTAATGGTATGAAATTTAAGAAATTTTGTTAAAAAATATATAGAAGAAGTCAATGGCCCATTACCATAGTCAAAATAAAGTCGACTTTATATTTAGTGCAAGCTTTTTGACAACATATTATATTAAAAAATTGTCAAGAATGTTTATACTAAATTTAGAGTCGACTTTATTTTGACTATGATAATGGGCCTTTATCTTTCCAACGATACTTTGAAAACTATGATCGCATAAAAAATAGTACAGTTATTTGAATTTAAGTTAAAATCAAATAAAAAAAGTCAAAAATGTTCATTAAAATTCGCAATATCTTCGGTCAGGCGGCAAAGATATGAAATTTTTTATCAGATTGGAAGATCTTCTTCAGTACTATTATTTCAGACCATTTTTTTATTTGTAACTACTACACCAGCTAATATTTTTACAGAAAACATGGTTTTTAGAGGTTTTTTCAAAATGATTAAGCTCACTGGCGGCTATCGTTACAGCCAAAAAATTTTGTGCATTCGTCTAAGAATAGACCAAGGTTTATTTTAAGTCGGTGACAATGACAACTTTTTTTGATGATTCACCCTAATACTTATGCATTGCTTTATTTAAAAAAAAATATATGCAAAATCAGACATCGGAACTACTTTTCCTGAAATCGTAACATTTTGGTTAAATATCGGATCAGCGGAATCAAGACTGAAAATCGTAACAAACCCGATACATCGGACCATATGGCAACACTGCACCGCACACTTTGTTTATTTTCATCCATTTGTTTCCTCCAAGATTTAAATACTTGTTTTCTAGCGACTCTACTTTAGCAAAAAACCAATTTGAAACATTTTCCAAGTATCTTATCGAATCGAAGTAGCCATGAAATCAGCAGAAGAATTTTTTACGGAAAACAAAAATTTATTTAAAGCAAATTTTCACAGCGTGAGGAACAAACAAATTAAGATAAAAATCAAAAAAACATTTGAATTTTTCAACCTTCTATTGAATGTAATAAATTGAATTAAGTTTTTGCAAGAAATTCGTACTATTGAGAAATTTATAAAAGTATTTTCTTTCTATTGCAGACGCAACGGTCGTGACCTTGGGAACATCTTAAAGCAGCTCTCCAAATAACGAAATTCTTAAGAAAACAGCAACAACAATGGAGCTACCTTCCATGGTGCAGCGCTCAGGCGATACGCTCATTGTGCGCAGCGTAGTGAGCGGTAATCAGCTCTATATGGATCACAGCGTAGGTGGCAATGCACAGAATGCGGGTAGTTTAACTCATCACAACATCAGCAGCACAAGCGCCCTGGAACAGCAGCTAGAACGATATCGTGTCGCTGCTCAGCAACAGCAGCAATATCAACAGCAAATGCAACAACAGCAGCAACAACAACAAACATCTGCACAACAGTTAGCGGCCATGGAGCTGAAAGATGAAGGATTGCCTCAGTGCAAAATCAAGCGCAATTACAGCTGCAGCTACTGCACTTACTTCACACAAAACCCGCGCTACCATCTGACCCACCTGCGTGATGTGCATGGCGAAAAGATCGTCATCAACAAGTGCAAGTTGTGCCTTTATGCATCACGCCATTTTCAGAAGCTGGTGCGTCATATGAAGATGGTGCATGGCTGCACAGAAGGTATACCTGGTCAACACGGGCAGACGCGCAAGCGTGGCATGAATCGTGAGGCGCGAAAGCGAAAGTTGGAGCAGTCCGCAATTGAAGCATGCGGTGGTTCACCGATGTCTGGCACAGCTAATCCACTTGTCGACTTGGGATCATTGGAGCAGGTTTGTTTTCATCCATTTCCTAAAATAAATATTTTATTTAATTTGCAAATTGATCAGGTTAAGCGCGAGCTGCAACTGCAGGATCAACAGCTGCGACGCGAGGTGCTCGCTTTCGGTAAGCAACATCAAGATGAGAAGCAGCGACAACAGCAGCAACAACAACAACAACAACAACAACAACATCAGCTAGATCAAAGCACAGCCGAAGCTATTTTCGTGGCGGCTTATGAGCGCCAGTTGCAGGCTCAGCGTGAGCGTGAACTAGAAGCTATGCAGCAACAGGAGATGCGCAATACGCCTACCTTAGCGTCCTCCAACTTCCAGGTGCCCCAACACCAACAACAACAAGTGTCCAATAAAAGCCTTGACGTCGTGACGCCATCAGCTTCCATTTCTCCGCCAACTCCGGCCTTAACAATAACACCCGCATCATTTTCCCACGATAACGAGCCGGCTCAAAATCGTCTGCTCAAGTGCAGCGTCTGCGATTTCACTACATTGTATCGCGCTCAGCTAGTCGACCACGAGCTGGAAGAACATTGCAAAACTAAATTCTTTCGTTGCGAGAAGTGTTCATATGTCACGCATATAAAGGCACGTTTTAGCAAACATGTCAAGTACCATTCGATGCCAATGATTAAGTGTGTCACATGTGATTTTCGCACGCCTTATAAGTGGAATCTCGATCGTCACATGAAGAATCATGGTGGTGCTGGGCCATTTAAATGTGCTGCCTGCGATTTCACCGCCGACATAAAGCAGTCACTGACGGTGCATGAGATGAATCATCATGTGCCACCGGTGGGCCATGCAGCTGGCATGTCACTGGCACGACGTCGTAACAAAGTGGGTGGCACTGATCTGTCCGATGATTTCTTAAGTGATTCAGCTGAATTGCTAGAGGATCACTTTAACAATAATAATCTGGACGATTATGAGGAGGCTCTGGCAGAAGCCGAGGCTTACGGTAAGCGTGGGAAATATGAAGAAGACGAACCGACCGATTTGTCGCATAAAGGTGGTTCGTCGGATACCTCATCGCTGCACAATCAGTCGTTGAATGGTGGCACAGTGACACCCAAGTCAAAGCGACCGGTACCGAATCTCATTCCAATACCAAAAATAGGCAGCAGGTTAGTAAAAAGTATTTAAATTATAGAAACGAATAGAAAAAATAGACACAATTAGTTCATATTCAATTTAAACTTATTTAATCCTAATTGAAATTTAAAAAGAAACTATTTGAACATACACGGAGGGAAATAATTTTGGGTTGGGCTCGATATCCCCAAACATAAAATCATCAAATAGAAATTCACAAACTCAAAATCCCCAAACACAAAATCGGCAAACACAAAATCCCCAAATTTAGTTTAACAAATCGCGGAGATTTTTAACCTAACCCAAGCATGTTTGGGTTGGGTACAAAATCCCCAAAACAATATCCCCAAAAACAAATTCTCCATATACAAAACCTCCAAAAGCAAAATCACCAAACACAAAATTTGGGGTTTTTACCTAATCCAAACATAATATGTTTATATAACAATATTGTTATATAGTAAGTTGTAGGCCTGGTAGAACACAAGATAACTGCATACTTGGTTTCTGGAGCCCACCCTAAAATTGGATATACATATATCCAAATTTAATTAAATAATTTTTTGGATATATATTCATAACTATGCTGTTTTTTAATTAATTTAAATATTGCAAACGTTTTCTTGAAGACGAAAAGCAGACCTTCTCTACAGTATAATATAACTTATTGAGTCTAAAGAATTAGAAAAGTTACAGATAAAACGATAAGAAATTTTTAATTTTTCGAAATTGACATTGGTTTGATGAATATTCTTCTTCAAAATATAAATATACTCATAATTGTAAAATATTTATACAGTTATTAATTTCTCCAGTACAAAATCAAAAATTTCATTTAGGGCCTTTCTACAGGTATGCTACGATATTTTAATTTTGTTTGAATAAATTTATTTTTTCACTTGAATATATCTTTGGGGATTTGTTCTTGAATATTTTGTTTCGGGGATAATGGATTCGTGGATTATGTGACTGTGCGGATTCTGTGTTTAGGGAGTATTTATTTGGGGATTTTTCATAATATTGAGGATTTCGTGTTTGGGGATTTTTATATTGGGGTTTTTGTTACTCTCCCTTTTTTAATACAGAATAAATTGCTTTATTCAAATCGCCTGTTCAAAAGTTCAATTTAGAAAGTTTAAGATTTAAATATCAGGGTTATTATTTCGCCAAGAGTTCAAATATATATCATACTCAAGATGTATTTATGAAGGTGTAAGAAGTAGGTGACGTCTATCAAATCGGCACCGTAACAATGTCAAAATTTTTGTGCAAGTGATGCCACTTTCTATTATTTTCTTTTTTGTGGGACAAATTCTTTGAGTGGGAGTTTTGAAGTCGGGAGAGAAGATTATGTTACGGAACATCACTAGCAGTCAAATTTTAGATGTTTTTATAGTAATAAAGTTAAGCAATGTAGATTGGTGGCCTTTTATTTTATTTAGTATACATATATTAATATTTTTATTCCAAAAACATGTTTTCCTTGCTCCAAGTACTATGGCAGATCGCACACTTCACAAAAAAATTACAAAATAAAAATAACACGCGTTTTTTTTCCTCAAACCAATAGGATAAAGTATTAAAACAGGATTCATTGGATTTTTGTTCAAAATATGGCAATATTGATTTTTTTTCAATTTTTACATTGCTACGGTGCCGATTTGATAGACGTCACCTACTTCTGCCACCTTCATAAATAAATCTTGATCATACTCAATAATTCTAAAAAATATGTCTGGTTAAAATTATATTTGAGCTTTATGCCCAAGAAGGACATGGACAAGTTACAACAAAAACAAGTTCTTTAGAGAAATGTGATTTTTTTTTTACTGATAAATAATTTTGTTTAAAACAATATTTTTAACATCTGTTTAGTACAAGCAAGATATTCTCACTTTAATAAAATAATTGAGAGAAAAAAAAATAGTACTGGAAATAAACAATTCTTCGTTTTTTATTTTCACAGTACTAAAAACTATTAAACATTTTATGCAAAAGTTTTATATTTTTTTCTCTCCGCGTATGATTTCTCCTTACACCACATTTAAACTCAAATTTTCCACCTTAATTATTTTAGCGTCTTAAATTTGTCAAAGGATTTGGCTGCTTCGCGCAGTTCTCTTACTGACATTGCTTCCATGTTCTTCAATGAAAAGCAGCTCTCAGAAATGCTACAGCCATTGGATAAATCCGATGCAGCTCAGCTCTCGCCCACCACTACCATAACGTCCACCTCGAGTCAACACTCGCGCAGTATGCTGCAAAAGAAACTCCAACCCGGCGGCAGCTTCTTTGACAAATTAAAGTTGTCTGCTTTAACGCCTGGAGGGCCAAGTGAAAATCTCATCTGTCCGTGTGGTCATGTAGCCAAGTATCTGTCCGAATCAATAATACATCGGAAATCATGCAATTTTACAGCCATTACCACCGATGATGACATTGAAGAGGAAGAGGAGCCAGATGATGTGGACGGTCGTCTAGAAATTGACTTCGATGACGATGATAAACAGTCACATTCCGCCTTAAATCTCAGCGTCACTGGTTCGACGCGTTGTCAGCACTGTCGTCATCGTTGCAAATCATCGGCTGATCTTTTAAACCATCTTAAACAGTGCAGCGAAGCCAGACGTTGTGCAAATGATTCATACGATTCACTTTCTGGGGAAAGCAGCAGCGCTGGGCGCATTGAAACTTTTGGCGAGCATCAGCAACATCATCCCATGGAGAATCGTGTTTTTGTTTGGAATAAAATGCCAAGTGGCAGCGTCGGCACCACCGAAGGCAAAAATAATGATGGACAGCCGGGAAGCGGAAGTTCTTCCACCGATAATGGTGCCAATGCAAATGGTCCAAACGATGAGAATAGCTATTATGGAGTGGAAACAGCACCTGGTTATGGTGAGGTAAGTGAGTTTTATTGAAGTTTATAATATAGTATAGAAACTTATTACTTTTTCAAACATTAAGTTATTATAAAACAGAACAAACAGAAGTTATTATTATAAAGAAGTATTTATAATTACTAATATAGAGAGCCGTCGATACTCGATTAACAACTGTCTGTAAAGCAGTGAACAAAAATTAATGCTAACGTTGCGTATGTTAAGGCTGTGTAGCGAAGATTTGCCATTTTTGAAGCGTTGAAGTTTGTGCACTTGAACGCAAACACAAACATAAACTCTTTACTATTATCGCATAAAAATCAACACAGACTTTGTCATTTCGTAGCTTCACTGTAAGAACCGCTTGGCAAAAATTTGTCCAATAGATAGATTCTCTCCCGAATTAACATCTTAAAGGAGTAAAATATATGAACTGGTTCTATTATTAATCCTACCAACATTTCTTCCAAACATATCCACCCAATGTCAGTCAGCCTTTTGGGACCCCCCCCCCCTTCAAAAAAATTCAATAAATGAAGAATATTGCTGAAAACAGTTCATAGCTTTTATTACCCCTGAGGTGATTCTTAGATGTGTGAAATGTATAAGATTGTCCTTATATGTTGTCATCCCTAATATTTCTTTTAAACACCTCATGGAAAGCAAATTTTAAATTTTTCTTTAACGCTCATAGTTCGGATCATAGGTGGTCGACAGTCCAAATATGTTTCTGCTCATTTGTGCAAAATTATCTGTTGAATGCTATATGATTTGTTTCCCTCTATAATAGTAAAAAAATGTACAACAGCTTTCGTTCCTAGCGTACGTATAAATATGTACATTAGGGATATAACTTTTTTTTTTTAGTTCAAAATACCAGTCCTGTACCATGTGGGGAATGTTGTTCTGATAATAAAAAACAATTTTTTAAGTTGATTCGCTGAAAAAAGCTTCCGCACCGAAAGCGATTTATTATAATATAGAAATACTACCTTCTTAGATAAGAAAAATTAAGGAAGTTAAAGAAAGGTACTCTTTCTGCTTAAAATATCGCGATTTGATCTGGAAATTTGATTTGAAAATGTCACTTTTTTTTCAATAGAATTTGACGTTAAATAAGGCTATGCAGTGTGGAAATTTATGCAAGCCTTGCGGATTGCATACGACATTTTATTGTTATGCGATTTTAATCTGCCTGACTTGAAATGGGAATCTTTTTTTTTTTTAACATGCAATAACAATAGAGTTCAGCTACTACAGCTTTTTCGCACTTTCTCCGCATTGGATCATCTTAAGAACCAGCCCAAATAACATCAAAACATCTCAATAAGGCCATTCACAGTTCGAATACGCTGGTCTGCCATTTGTTCGATCCGCTATTTGTACGCCAATTTACGAAAGCGCATTTTGCTTTGCTGTTGTTTTGCATACAAATGCAAATACGCAGGCACTCGTAAATAAAAGCAGCCCTTGGACGTGTTTTTTGTACCTCGTATTTTTATGCTCTGTCTACAGCCGCATAATCACATACATCATAGTCTTTTTATACGACAGTCACATGGCGAGGTGCTCACAATTCGAACAATAACAAATGCTATAAATACGATTTGTTAAAAGTACGCTCAAACCGTGAATAGCCCCAATGATATCGATAAGAGCGGTCCAAAACAATCCAAAGTGAGAAAAATTTACCCACCATAATATGGGTTGGGCTCAGGGACAACACATGACATAACAACTAACCATGCGTTTACATAGATCTAATCATACATTAGTTTTCAATCTACTTTTGAGTTGACCTTTCGATAAGTTAACATCAAAAAAGCTACAGTTGTTAACATCTTCAGACGATGATACACATTTTTGTGCATCTAATTCGAAAACACGCCAAGAGCATATATTTGTTGATAATATATGTTCTGACTTACAACAAGTAAGTTGTATTTATAATAATCGTGAAAGACTTCTTGACCTGTAGCTCGTTCCTGTAACTCGTAGCGATCGTAGTTACCGACTCATATTACCGATTTGACGTCACTCTGATGTCACTCTCACCTGCAATGTTTCTGTACGTATATGAATCGATTTCTGTTCGATTCGTTCGTTCCAAATCGATAAGCTATCACTGGCCTTGCGGCAAGTGAGAATTCTACCGATTTATCTAATGTCAGTAATGTTGTGTTATTAGGTTATAAGTACTCGAAATATACCTTTAAAAATGGTTACTTTCATATAAGTCGAATTTTTTCTGATTGAAATATTTTCTTATTCTTAAAAAAGTTTTTGTTTTAAAGGTAATGCAATTTATTAATAATGCCTATTTACCTAAAAGTTTAAAATTTTAGCACAACAGCTTATGTTTGAGCTATCAAAAAGTACCCGGTTGCATATATTTGCTAAGTTTTTGCAGCACAGCACTAAGTGTAAAATTATTTACATTCATAGTCGTAGATTATTTCCGCAACCATTAATATTTCATTATCACAATTAATTTTCTTAAACTGCAAATATTCACTTTTTATTAACAAGACAAGCACCTATTTATTATAAAGTTTTAGCGCAACTAAAATAATATATTCGAGTAAACAGCTGCTTGTTATTTGTCTCAATTTTGCAACTTTTCTTCTCGATTTGTGTTCTTTTTCATCACGGTCCGAGTTTTTACCGAATAAATGTACAAACATTAGTTGTCACGAAATCGCTAACTATCGATCGATAACGGCTGACGTCACAAAAATCGGTAACTTGCCGATTTTGTTACAGAAACGAGCTACTGGTCTTAACTACCAAGACTGTAATAACATGATTGTTAAGGAGGCTATACATGATCTAACTTCTGTTGATGACTACCATCCACTGAGCATATGGTACAAGTCCGACAGGGAAAATATAGTGATTTCCAATTCAATAGAGAAAGTTTAGGAGTTCAATTTTAAAATAGTTGACTTTTTGAAGTTGAATCATTTACTACTTCATAGTAAACTTAATGTAATTTGAGAATATTTTAATGATAATAATCTTGAAGATTCAATTAATTTTTTTTACAAGGAAATCTTTACTATGTTTTCTGAGTCCGTTTCTTCAATTCTTCGCTGAAAAATTTAAATAATGAAATTTAAGTCAATATATGTATATGAATATGATAAATAACTACCATTTAATATAAAATATATTGCAATAATCTTCTTCCATACTTTTTGCGCAGTATAGTCATGTTGCGGGGTTCTTGCATTTTGCGCGCGCAAAATGCTAAATTTCAACTCTTAGAACGTTTGACTTTTGCAATAGTTGCAAAATTTTTGTATCAAACGTGATACTTTTATATGTTGCGCAATATTGATGCAGTTATTGAAACTCGCACAACCCCTTATTAAGCTGATGATATTGTCTGATCCAAAGAAGTTTTGAATTTTCATAAACACAAAGGAAACAATCTAATGCATTCCCCTCATCATTTAAAACTCCTGATGGATTTACTGACGATCCCGTCATAATATGTGGCCTATTTGCCTGAATCCTGAAACCCAGTGTTTCGTTGGACCCTATATCTTTTAATTCAGAGGATATTTTAAAGTATATTGCATCGATCGAAGAAGATTTGAATGCTGGACCTGACGAAATTCCTTCCGCAGTCTTAACGCAATGTGGTTCCGTTCTTAGCCTACCACTGTCCATGTTATTCAATAAATCAATTAGGGAATGTAATTTTCCACTTTTTAGGAAAAAATCTTTTATAAGTCCTTTTTATAAAAAAAGTTGTAGGAATGATATTAACATCTATAGGCCTATCGCTAAACTCTCATCGATTCCAAAACTTTTTAAGCGGCTCGTGTATGATTGTGGAAAGGTCATAACAACTCGTCAGCATGGATTTGTTACTGGCAAATCCACTGTGTCTAATCTCCTCGATTTTACAAAATTTTGCTTAAATTCAGTTTATTCAGGTAACCAGGTCGATTTACACTGATTTTAGTAAAGCATATTATAAACTACCACACAAATGAATCATATTTAAACTAAAGTCGATGGGTTTCCACAATTGTTTGTAAGCTGGATCCAATCGTATCTGACAGAGCAATCTTATCAAATACGATTTCGAGGCGTATGGTCTGCTGAGTTTATTACTGAATCAGGTGTTCCTCAAGGTAGCCACCTTGGTCCACTTCTGTTTATTTTAGCCATCAATGAAGTAACCCACATCATCAAACACTCTTATCTGCTCATTTATGCAGACGATATGAAAATATACAGAACAATAGATGCCAAAGACAATTTAGATCTCCTCCAGTCTGATTTAAAATCCTTTGAAGTTTGGTGTTCTAAAAATAATAAGTTCCTAAATCCAGATAAATGCCAAACTATGACCGAAAAAGGAATAATTTAATTTTTATAAGATAAGATTATAAGATAAAGGATACTGCTTTAAATCGTGTAGATTCTGTCAAAGATCTTAGTATATGCATGGATTCTAAGCTATCGTTAAGCGTTCATATTGAAAACATTTGTAAAAAAGCATCCTATGCTCAGGTTTATAAAACGCTGGGCCAAAGAATTTAATAGTACAATATGATTACAACTACAACGCTGTATAATTCTATTGTGCGTCCTCATTTGGAGTATGCAAGTCAAGTTTGGTCCCCAATTTACAATGTACATGTTGAACGAATAGAAAGAACTCAAAAACGTTTTGTTCAGTTTGCTCTAACGGGCTTATGTGGATGGTTTAAAACTATTAAAAATTCAATCTTTAAATGAGAGAAGAAAGTCTGCAGATATCGTCTATTTACACTAACTCATAACTGGTGTGTTCGATTCACCAGAACTCCTAGCTCATAAATTTTAACACTAACCGTAAAAGCAGTAGAAACACTAACAATTTGATTAACTTACCTTTTAGTAGAACAAATTATATGGCTACCCAAGTAACATTGTTGGAGCAACTAGGTGCGAGTGAGTCCTAAAAGTGTTCTATAGGTGTATAATATACGGTTAAAGCTTTACCGCAGCTTTGTTTGCTGCTAGTTGCTTTTAATTTTAAAGAAAATGCTCTAGATATGATTTTTTTACCATTTTGAGGTTTAATACTTTATACAGCTCTGTAAAGGATTTTATCAAATCTGCAAAAGAGCAGAACTCTAAAATTTACTACTTGCTCTGTAAAGGATCTTTTAAAGTAATAAAAATTACTATACAGCAGTTTTAAAACTCGTAGATTGAGTATAATATTTGCTTTAATGTGTATTTTTGTATTGCATTTTTAAAGCGAATAGATATAAAATACTGTAAATTAATGCAATAAATTTTTTTGGGAATAACAAGTGACTAAAAAATCTGATAAAGAGCTTCTTTGAAAAAAATGGCGATCTTATAAAAAATAGAAAATCTTCGGAGTTGAAGCAAGCTAAATATTAGTGTTTACAATAATATTTAAAACGAAATTGATGATTTCTATGATACATATATTTAAGAATAAAGTACTTAAATCATTTTTAGTTGATCTTAAAGAATGTTAAAAATTTTCCAACTATTTTTAAATAATTAACACTTCTTAACTTTAATTATTTGTTAAGCCCGTTGTAGTTTTTCGAAGTACTACATTCACGTTTCCGATAAATTCAAAAGCGCACCGAAATTCGCAGCATATAACGAATACACGAACATGAGTCTGATATAATAATCACTTTATTATTTCTTTAATTTATTTGTCATTCTTATCATCACAAACACTTGTCAAATTTTATATATTTATTGAGTTTATTTTTAACACATACATACTTAAACGAATAATAAAAAAGAGCTTTGCAAGAGCTCTTATTTGGGTTTGACAGGGACTCTTTTAAAATTTTACAGCTACTTCTACTCCTCATATAAAGTAAAAATAGTGCTTTTAAACTCAAGAAAGTAGCCTTATATATTCTCTGCAAGAGCTTTAGTAGCGCGACTAAAGCTATAGTTGAAGCTTGCTGCTATATAAGATAGCACTATAAGCTCTGCAAGAATGAATATATGGCTAATATTGTTACTTGGGTACTGCTCCTTTAAATCGCATGAGTACCTTTGCTAACAACTGTAGCTTTTTTGATGTTAACTTATCGAAAGGTCAACTCAAAATTATATTGAAAACTAATGTATGATTAGATCTATGTAAACGCATAGTTACTTGTTATGTCTTGTGTTGTCCCTGAGCTCAACCCATATTATGGTGGGTTCATTTTTCTCACTTAAGATTATGTTGGACCACTTTTATCTATATCTTTGAGATATTTCAATGATATAAAGGTTGGTTCTTAAGATCTAATGCGAAGAAAGTGCGGAGCAGCTGTAGTAGCTGAACTCTATTGTTATTGCATGTTATAAAAAAAGTAGATTAAACAATTACACCAAACTTACGAATTTCTGATAATTCGGGATAATAAACTTTCTGATAACAAACTTTGTATTATCAGATATGTTTAATTAAAGAATATAGTTTATAATAGGAAACAACATAGCATTTTCCAAGATTAAGTGATTATTTGTTTTGTTTAAACCAAGATCAGACTGAAGGCGAGTAGCATTGCACCGTCTTTTAACTTTAAGGAAAACCTTCAAATCATTTTACTTGAGGTCAGTACGGAAACGGTCCTCATATGGCGTCATGCCGGCTGTCTTTCTTAAAAAATTTGTTATAATTTGTTTTCAAATTATAATTTTACTTAGTTTTATCTTGAAATCCCTTTTATGATTACTTTAACTTGCTGTTTATAAATCTTATTAATATTGTTCCTCAAATTGTTCTTCTCTTAACTTTCTACACTTTCTACACTCACACGCTACCCCAATGAAATTTGAAACTTTCACCATTTCCAGGTATATAAAAAGATGACACCCGAAGAAGAAGCCGCTAACTCTTCGCTGAAAAAAGTCTACAAATGCCCACATTGCTCGTTTTGGGCATCCACAGCCTCACGGTTTCACGTGCACATTGTTGGTCACCTCAATAAAAAGCCCTTTGAGTGTTCGCTCTGCTCCTATCGCTCCAACTGGCGCTGGGACATAACCAAACATATACGTCTAAAGACCATACGTGATCCGAGCCACAAAAATGCGCGTGTGCTAATGAATGATGAGACGGGACGACGCAACTATACGAAATACAACAAATACATTACACTCATGAAGGTCACCGAAGAGGATGGTGATCCAAAACTTATGAAATCGGGTGAAATGACGCCCAATCAGGTGGCCTCTTTAGCTTTTCTCAATGATTACAATAAAAATACGTCGAATGGTGTGACCACACTGAATGGCATTAAAGACGATGTGACTTTAGAGCCCATTACAATAACAAGCAACGCTACAACAACGAGTCCACCTAAATCATCATCACAGGCTGCCGTTGGCGATACTGTTGATGCTGGCGCCATGCCGGAGGAATTTATGCGTTTACCATTTATTGCTACGGCTATGATGAATGCTGCAGCTATGGCACAGCAACAAGAACAAGATCAGCAGCATGTTACGCTGATTACACCGTCCGTGACAATATCGGCCGTCAAACGTTCGCCGCCATCGACAACAATGCTTAACAAGCCCAGTGATGATCTGGTTACCGATGTCAAGCAGGAAGGCAATGAGCGCAAAACCTTCTACAAGTGCCGCAAGTGCACCTTCAGGTGGGTACATTGCTAGGAGAAGGTGGCTTTATTAACTCTGTTTCATTCTTTCTTTTTATTTGTATTTTAGACACGGAAATCGCGATGCTGTTTTGGCTCATGTCAAAATTCATTATCAGGATTATCCGATTGTGACAGCAACGGCAACCTCGTCGCCACCCAAGTCCACACTGCAACAGCAACAACATTCGACGCCGCTTCAAGTAGCAGTCAATTCAAATCTCTACATGAACAAAGTATTTGCCGCAATGTGCCTTTCTCAACAACAACAGCAGCAGCAACAACAAAATCAAACATCGACTTCCAACAACAGCAATGCTGCGGCATCACCAAGCCACGCTCAACAACAGCAGCAGCAGCAACAACATTCCATTTTATCCGCGGGCTTGCTGCAGCAGGCCATTCAAGGCAATTCTTCCTCCTCACCAAACTCTGCGCTAAGCGGTCTGGCGCTTGCTCTTGCCGGCAAGAGTCCAACAAAAGGTTCAACTAATTCCGCTGCTGCTGCCGCCACATCCATTTTAGAGCACGGTGAGCAGAACGCGAGCCAAAACGAGGCAAGTTCTTCTATGTCAGCGTTGAGCACCGGTGCTCCACAATCTTCTACGTACTCCTCTTGCCCTCCAGCCCAGCAGCCTTCTTTGCAGCATTTGCTGACATCGCCGCGTGGTGCACATCTGCGACACTCATCTATCGGTGCTAGTAACATCCACAGCAAAAACAATTATAATAATAATTTAAATAACAATAACACGGTGATGGGTTTAACATCGTCCGGAGCAGCAGCCGCCTCAGCAGCAACTACAACAACTACTAATGCTACAATTTGTTCACCATCATCCCTATCAAACACCTCACAATCGCCAAACTCATCATCTACAGCAACAATAGCAACTACAGCATCAACAACAACAGCTACAGTAACTACTCTTCCAAGTGCAAATTCTACTCCTACTACTTCTACTACTTCTAATTTTAATCATACAATTACAAATTCTCAAATGGGTTTAATAGTCGGTGGTGCGTCGGGTTCATCATCATCTTCGTCGTCGTCGTTGTTCATTGCTGCTACCAGCAATAGCAATAATAATAATAATAATCAAAATGTTGGTGTTGGTGCAAGTGGTGGTATTTGTATTGGTGGTGTTCATGGTTCTAATAATAACTCCTTTACTACTACTACTACTACTACTCCTACTTCATGTAATAATCTATTATTAAGCAACACAGCAACTACAAATGCAACAACTTCAAATACAAATATTATAAATAGTAATAATTTGTTAACGAATGATAACGAACGGCGTGATCCATCGCCATATCGTTGTGGTCATTGCCATCAAGTATCAAATTGGAAGCATGTCATTCAGGTATTTTATTAATATGGTTTATGTTTGTCTACTATTAACACAAATCTTTCATTATTACAAATCTAATAACAAACGGCAGCTGGCAAAGTTTATCGTAAAAAAGCAAGACCAAAAATTAAAAGCATATTTATACAACTATATTAAAAACTGCTTTACGATAGGCTGTGCTCATAACCTTTTTGCTCGTTAGTCACAAGAAAAAAAGTCTAGACATTCTTTAATTGATGCACTAGATAGTTAGATAATACTACGTTCCCACAACCAATGTCGTGTCATATCGTGTAACGTCCTTTTGTCTTTTGATTGTCTGCCAGAGTATAGAAAAAAATATAAACGCGCTGGTAAATATGTATCTTTTTAATTTTATTGTTAAACGGTGTTTGGTGCTTATATAATGTTATTTAAAGTAAAATTATTGTTTATTGGATGTTGGTTAGCTTTGCTTGCTTCAAATTCTCATATTTTATATTATATCATTTATGACAACAACATAAACAAACGTGCATAAAGTAATTTTTGCCATTTAAAAAAAAGTGTGTGCTATCATGTGCCGTAAAAAATTTAATTTACCGGTATGTTCTTAATGAGAAGTTAAATCCGTCACTTTATTTTTTTAGAAATGCGAATGTTGTGCTCAAATGCTCTTCAGTCATGCTGCAATGTGCCTTCAAAAGATTTAAAAAAGGTCTCATCTTTGTGAGTGTTACTCTAAAGTAATCAGCTAAAATTTGTTGAGTACATACATGATTTAAATTTCTATGTGCCGAAGCGAAACGGAATTGAACCGTCCTTAATCCACCGTATGTATTACGAAAGAATTTTATTAGATCATACATGCGTTCAAGTCTGCATTGAAGCATACGAAAATGACATTCGCATTTGGATTAACAGTGAAAACTGAAAAATTAAATCCAACAGACAAGGTTTTTCAAATTAACTGTCTGGACTCGCAATAAAATAACTGTAAACCCAATTCTCAATTGAATTTTCTTTTCACATATGTGAAAACGTATTGATATCAGCCATCCTTGTGCAAGAGATTTGAAAATTCAAATGAGAATTGAGTAAAACAGTTATTTTCGAGTTAAACTCGTCTGTTGGATGGGTTTAAACAGTTTCACTGTTGGTTTTTTCTCTCAGTGTATGGAAAATTGCAGCACAACTAGAGCACGTTACAGCACAATTTCCAAATATGAATCTGAAAAAAAAATTGCATAGCTTTAGAAAACTTTCCCCGTGTTGCTTATAATAGCACACTTCGAACGCATTTTGACTTAGATTTACTTTTAATAATATCAGAGAGAGTATAAATTATATAGAAGTCCCAGTTCGACTTGGAATGCTATTTCACTCAAGTTTCGTTGTACAAGCGTCCGGGGAATAGAAAAATAAAACAAAAATAATTTTGCTTTGCCCCAGCGCTCGTTTTGACGCTGCCTATACTTTTTTAAAGATGCGCATTATTTTGGTTTTGTTTGTCTATTCTCCGGACGCTTGTACAACGAAACTTGAATGAACTTCCAACCGACATCTCTATATAATTTATACTTAATAATTTCTAATTTTATGCACATTAAAAATGGCTGATTTTACTTTATTCACTTGCAAGAACTGGGTTTTTGGAATTTTTTTACTGTTTCATTCTTCACATTTACATATTTTTAATTTAATTGTTTCATTAAATAAAATGCTCATTCGAACAAAACAATGCGCCTGCGCCAAGTTTTTCATTATTGTTCATACATTTTTTTTAAACTACGTGTCTCGATTTGTACCATCCAACCTTTTTGTTGGCAGCCCAAAAGCATAAAACGCCCAAAAAAGTCGCACAACAGGCTGCCGCAGCGACTTTAGACGCCTCGATATCGCTTGCTCCAAAACTCCTACTCTTCTGCTCCCTCTCTTCTTTTACTTAAAATACACATATTGAGACAGTTTTTAATATTATGTTTTGTTCTTCTCCTCTTCTTATTTTTATTCAACTCTACAGCGGCATTGTCGCTTGAAGCACGCTGGCGACATTCGCATCGAAACCCTTGATCGCAGCAACACCTCAGCCAATGAGCGGCATGCAGCGCCCGTTTATCGTCCGCTTGGCAACGGTGCCAGTAATGAGAACAACTCTTTTGGGCTCACACTCAAGGCGCTGCAGCAACAACAGACTAACTCCAGTAACTCGACCAACAACCAGAACAATATTAATAACCTCCATAATAACAATAGCAACAACAATATGCTTTTAAGCAAGGCAGCTGTTGAACAACTGATGCATTCTCCACACGCTACAAACGCAACCAACAATGCAACGCCGCAAGATATTCATGCGGCTGCAGCTGCTGCCTATTTAGCCGCAGCCTACAAAGCCGCAACTGCTAGTGCTTCCTCAGTGGCCACTGGACAGTCTGCGGTCAAGTCAGCGGAGGATATTTTGCTGCAGCAACAACTACAGCAAAATGAACAAATCGAAATCACGCGTCTTCCAAGCAGCAATTCCAATACAGCACATGGCACCGCTACATCAAGTTTGGCGCAGCTGTTGGAACACTCAACCGCAGCCTCTACGTCGCTACATGCGCAGCAAAACTCCAAATGCAAGCAACAAAAGTGTCCACTCTGTCCCTACATCTCAGAGAGTAAATCGCAGATGAACTACCACATTTCACTGCACAAACCGACGCAGTACGAGTGCACATTATGTACGTTTGTATGTGCCAAAAAGCAGCACTTGAGTAGCCACATGCGCAGCGTTCATCAGCAACATGCCACAGCTGCTGTTGCAGCAAATGGCAACATGTCCAATTTGGACTTTAGCGTAGCTCTGCAGTTGGCTGCAGCTGCCCAAGCGCAGCAGGTAAGCATTTCCCCAATTAAAACTTTACCATAAATTAAGGAAAACTTTCACCACAACGAATAGCAATAACATTTTCTTTAGTAAAATTTTTCGTAGAATCAATACATGTAATATTTTTACATATTTTTTTTCATTGTTTTGAGAAAGATATTCTAATTAATACATATACATTTTTTGCTTATGTCTTTTTTCTTTTCTCGAAAACTCCTACTACGATAAAAAAATGTTTGCGAGATGAACTGAGCCCTTTTTTACAAAACGTATTTGGTGGCCCTAAATCTAATTCCGCTTTCAAAAAATGTCGCTTTTTAATGGTTTAGGAGATAAAATTCGTGAAAGTTACCATTTCAAGTATATGAAAACGTTCACATTTTTTAAATATGAAGATAGTTCTAAGAAAAATGTTTGCTTATTATAAGTTTGACATGTGATCTTTTAAATAAGATATCCATAAATAAAATCCTTTGAGCACTTTTAGAAATAATAAGGATAAGTCGTGGCTCTAAGTGCGAAAAAATCCATACAATGCTCATACAAGGTGTTCTGAAATTATTTCCGTTTGTAAAAAAGTTTTTAAAAATGGTTATATATTTGTGATTTTTAAATAAAATTAAGAAGTTATGTAACGGAAGTATTTAGTGGTTGCATACTTATTTTGTAAAAAATGAGGGTTAGAGCTTTTGTATGGCATTACAAATGGATGTAGAGTCACCTGATTCTGAATAAAAAAAAGAAACAACTCAAGGTAAAACAGTGTAAAACTTTGAAAAAAATAATTTTGTTTTTTTATAAATTATTAACTTGCACCCCAAAGAATATGTATATCAAGATTCAAGGAGAAAATTCGAACGTTAAGTATTCGAAAAGAGTGCCAAATGCCGTTTACTCTAAATAACTTTTTACCTGGTTGACTGAATAACTAAGACAGTTTTCGTCCTATCGATTTGATTAAAAATGGGTTTTGTTGAAAAAATGTGCCTCTTGTTTTTTAAAAAATGTTTTTTTTTAATTTTTTATTTATTATTTGGAAACATTTTTCTATTGAAAAAAACGTGACAATGTTGGTTTTTTTAATGGTCGCCATTTTTTCTAAACAATATTTTGAAATTCCCTACGTCGGGCTATAGCCAATAATATATATTTTGAGAATCTATTTCGTTTTTTGTCCCCAGTTGATCCATGTGAACTAATAGCTGTCAACGCCACTGAAGCCAGATTCAAGAAGTGCCATTTCCAAAAGACCATTATGCAAAAATATACCATTTAACAACAAAAAATAAATTGTTTTTGAAGCACTTATAAATGTTCTAAAGATGCGTACAAAGTATAATATGAATCCATCAAACCGATTTCTTTTTATAAAATAAACAAAAAACACTAAAAATTCAGACGTTTGTACTGTTCATACTCCTTAACAAGATCGCATTTATGGATATTTTTATACCGTAAAAGGAGAAATTGGCTTCTAAGCACTTAAAAATTTGCACTAAAATTTTAAATTTCCGTAAATTTTATCTTCTAACCCAATCGAGAGCAACCAATTTTAGGCTTTAAAAACCCAAATATATTTAATAAAAACAAAAAATATTCTGGTACGGGGCCCTAAAGTCAAATTATACCAAAATTAAAACTAATATAGAAACCCATTTATTTCAACTGCTGAGCAAAACAAAGGAATAAATCTAGTTTAATAAAATCACTGGAATTTCAAAATGTTGCTTGGTACAAGGTAGCATTTTTTGTGTAGATTATAATGGTGTTGAAAAAATTCCGCTATCCCCCTCTTTGGCCGGGAGAGAGGTTTTAAATTACAACAATCTATATGTATTTTAAGTTGGCCATAATTAATGAATTATTATACGGATATCCATATTATTGGCACTATAAAAAATTTTGAAAGCCCTTTTCCTTGATCTCAGCGCTGCCCCCGTAAAAATTGTGCTTTCTAACCGTGAAGCAGCGCCTCAGTACAACAAGCCCTAGACAAAACAAAAAAGTGCAGAATAGAAGCAGCCAAAGTATATTAATCCAGGTACTATAAGACGCGCCTGCGCTGCTGACTTTACAAAAAAGTTGTTGAAATCTTTAACAAACTCATGCATTTTTATTTTTTGAAAGAATGTACTAAATTCACCAAGTACTTAATAAAGTACTTGAGAAATACTTGAAAATTTCAAGCATAAGTATGGAAGTACTTACACTTAGTACTTATTTTTTAAGTACCCTGATGCTTGTAATTATACTTGGACTTGTACTTCTTTTTACAGGTCTGTTTTCTATATAATATGCCACACATTAAAGTGTGGACATTTATGACGAAATGTGGTATTGGCAGGGAACATTTATGATGAAACGTGAAATAATTATTGGAGGGGGGGAGGGGTGGTCGATTGTGCGTTAATTTAATATTTCATTCAATATTCATTAATATTTTGTACGGTTTTTCGTAAAAAGTTCAATCTGATGATTTGAATTTTGGCGGTTTAAATTCTTTATCGTTTTACCATAAGATGTGATATGACAAAAGCTATAATCTTTTATGTATCTATATATTAGGTATGTTTCCGTATTTCCTTCAAGTAATTGTAATAGAAAAGAGAGTGACATTGTGCATGTTATTCTTCTATCTCGAGCTCCAAAAATTTGTAATAACGCTTTCGAAAATAGACCTAATATTACGCAAAATAATTCAAAATATTCACATAAAATTTTTATCGATGGACAGGTATTTTCTATTAGTTTTGCAGAATATAATTTTTTTACCCTCGAATAAATTAAGATAGGTAAAACTAAGCAAATGTAAAAATCCTTTTTCCCAATAGGACAATGGGAAACAATAGCGTCACAGCTCTGTTGAACATCGTTGCTGTAGCATATACGAGAAAGAATAGAGTGCGAGTGTGGCTCAGTCACTTCAACAGAGCTGTGTGACTCTGTTGTTGTGTTTGCGGTTTTTTAATTACTAAACTCAAACTAATAGCCTGAACAGAATAAACTTGCCGATGCTTTAGCGTCAAAAATTGTTTACACAGCTCTGTTTAATGTAGTTGCTGTAGCATTCACGAGACGTTTGACAGTCTAAGCTTTTATGTTTCAGATAATGATGTAAAAGATGATGAAAGGGTCTTGAACATTGAGTGACGAAGAAAATTGTTTAAAAATAATTGTTGAATAGATATTTCTATCTACCGATAGAATTATTATCATCTTCGATAATTGTGAAATTAAATTCAGCTATATTTGATTAGATCAAATAAAAATTAATAATTGATTTTTTAAGTTAAAAATCGAGTTTTACATGATTTGATAGTAAAATTTGGTATGTAGGTGCTATGGGTCAAAGTGACGGTTACTATATAAATAAATGTTGCCACGCCGTCCTTCAACGGCTGTTAAACGACAACTCTGTTTGTGTGTTTGTTCGTTCTTTATTCGCCGCAATGCCGATCATCCGATTGCGATATAACTTTTTCAACTTATTGCTTGCACTTTCACGAAAAATAGAGGCATAGTAAAAATTTTCCACAGCCACATTTATCGCCTAAAAATCAATAAAAATGCTATATTTCAGATGGTGTTGATCGTAATAAAATTAAACTTAGTAATTTAGTTCGTGTGGCAACTTGACTAAAAATGTTGCAATATATCTACGCCTACTTTCAGAAATCATTATAATTCTTGACTAAACGACTAAAAATGTTGCAATATATCCACGCCTACTTTCAGAAATCATTATAATTCTTGAAGTATATACTATTTTATATTTAATCTTGGTATGTAGATGCTATGGGTTCAAGAAGGGTCACTATATAAACAAATTTTGCAACGCCTTTTTTAAAAAACAACTGTTATATCATAGATTTTAGTTTTTACTTCGACCGGTAGTCCCCTCACTGCAAATTTTTTTTTTTGTTAAAAATTTTTTATTATGGCTGAGCATAGGAATATGTTTAAGATTTTGCGGCGAGAGGATCAAATTTGCAAACTCGTATTGTTTAAATCATAACCAAATTCAATGCTGAGAGCGATATTGTAATAAAGTATGCTGGTCTAATTGAGCAGATTATTGAGCGGTAGACCGAATCAAAATTTGGATTCCGCCGTTCAAGGTCTAAAAAGTTAGAGATACTCATAAAAACGATTTCTGCATATTTTTTTTTAAATCGGAGAAAATTTATCGGAGCGTTTTTGATTCTCCTGTAGGTAATTTTTGTTAAAAAAAAACATTTTATTAAAAAACTTTTTATTTTTCAAAAAACTCATATCCAAATCTTCTAAAAATATAAATTCCTTACTTATACCAACATTTAGGCATAAAGAAATTTTTTAAATTATGTTTTATTATAACTCTTATTGACCTCCAAACATATAATTTTTTGCTATTTTTAAAAACACATTTTGTTAAAACCTCTGTAAAAGACACATTTTTCATGGGACTTACCTTAAATTGATCTTGTAGGAAAGGAATTAAATTATACTTTTTTTTAATATATCGGTTAAAAGAAATCTGTGTGTGAAAACGACTAAACGTCAGTAATCGACTTTAGAAATCTGCTAAAACGATAAATTTTTTTGCACCAGCGCGCAAAGTGCGACCTTCACGGATTATCACACGACGAGTAATGAGCTTCTGTGTGCAAGCGATAACGGCTTAGAGTGGCCAAATCAGAGCGAGGTTGAAGGAGCAGATGATTTTACTGAAAATCACATGGACATGCTGGTTCCAGTAGTCACTCTCGAGACCGCATATGGGTTACCATGGACTTCATTAGAATGAATATTCCTTCACCAATTTTTGAAGCTCTCATTTCAAATGACTTACTTTTACTTAATAAGTATTTTATTGTTCGATTTTTTCATTGTGATTTTAAATACGATTTCAGTAGTCTTAAATTCTTGTCTCAACTAGTCCCAAATAAAAATAATAAAATAAATTAGGAGTTTTTTTTTAATAAATCCATCACAATGAAGCATAGATTAACATATTTACACTGAAAACACGTATTTTGAACAATCTCACGTGTGATTAGAGGAGGGGGTCGAGCAAAATCTCACTAGGGGAAGAGGGGGGTCAAAAAATCGCAAAAATCACCTCACGAAATTAATGGACGCCCCCTAAAGAATTTATATTTTTTGAAGATTTGGGTATGTGTCTTTTGAAAAATAAAAAGTTACAAGCAAAAAACATGTTTATTTAACAAAAAGGACCTTCAGAAGAATCAAAAACGCTCCGATAAATTTTCTCCGATTTGAAAAAAAAGTATGCAGAAATCGTTTCTATGAGTTCCTCTAACTCTTGAGACCCCGAAAGGCTGATTATTTTTTTTCCCCATACAAGCGATCCGGTCTATTGAGCGGCATAAAAATGTTGATAACGTTTGAAGTTTATTTTGGAAAAATAAGAACAAATTTAGATTCATTTCGGCATTTGCTTCTCGTGTGATTTCAGCCATTGTCATGCATGCAGCATGAAAAAGACGACAAATTGCTTGGTCTTTTGATGAACTTTAAGGAAAACGGGAGCTAATCTTCACGAATTTATTGATAAAAAAACAAGTTGCATTCATTGTTTATTCATGAATGCTTCTGATTTTACAGGCCTGACAGAGTATATAAAATTAATTGTGGAATTGTATTAGCCAAAATTTTTTCTCAATTTAATGTTTTTAACGTTGCTAAACGTTTTTCAATAAAAGACAAATCGATTTTGATATGGGCGAATTTCGACCACAGGCTAAGTTTTCAAGTTCTTACAAGCATTTATGTAAAGTATTGATCTCATCAGTGGATTTTTTTTTTATTTTGCCATTTACATGGAAAATTTGGGACAGTTAAAAAAAATCCTTACTCGGGTTCTACGAAAAATTTTACTTTAGAAAATGTTTTGCCATTCTTTGTAGAAAACCTTGTTTTGTGTAAAATAACCTCTTTTTGTCTAACATTCAGTTTTTATTTTTCTCTTTTATCAATTTCAGGATTCTAAAACTTTGCTGCAGTCCCCACTGGCTATCGATCTAAGCGCTTTAAAATCTTTAACAGCTGCCAACTGCAGCAACTTCCTGCAGAAGCAACAGCAAACGCAACAGTTGTCCAACGAGTTCCAGCTCTTCAAAATCGTTTCCTATTGCGACAAATGCCCAGCCCGCTTTCCGCAGAAACTGCACGATGCCGTCAACTCTACAGAATTCCAAGATCATCTGAGGGCTCATCAGGCTTCGGCGGAACACGCACCATATAAATGTGAATTCTGTGACTTTAAGGCACCGCATGAAACGCATCTGCAGGCACATCGTTTTGTACACACAGCCAAATATCAGGAGAAATGCAATGAATTGATCCGTAACTGCAAAGAGGATCCCGAGCATCCGGCGCCGAAACTGCTGCAAATCACGGCGAACAAGAATACTGCGCCAGGGCAGCCAGAATTAATCTGGGTGATTGACAATGAGCTGAGCGTGCACTTGAAGCAGCAGCAGCAGCAACAACAAAGCTCAAGTATTTCTTCCTCGTCAACATCGCTGTACGACAACACTAACTCATTGCTAAAGAAACAGCTGGAATCGGGACCAGCACCCTTGCCTATGCTGGTACGCAGTACACCCTCGCCTTCGCCAAAAGCTGGCGAAGACTTTAGCTCAGCGGCACCCTCGACAAGCGCATCGGTGGCCACCAGCGACTTGGCTGCCGATGCTGGCAGCGAGTCGGGTTCGGTGTCTGCATCACCAGCTCCACTGGAAAAGTGCTTGCATTGCCCCTACGAGACAACTAACACACATTTATACAAAACACATTTACAGCACCACGAGTGTATTTCACATGTTAGGGAAGCGCACAGCTGTGAGCACTGTGACTATACGGATCATGAAGAAACTAACATTGCTGAGCATACGCGTCTGCACTTCAATGCCATGGAAAAGCTGAAATCAGTGGCCTTCTTTACGTCTTACGATCAGCTAGAGCTCAGCACAGAACGCAATGAATCAGAGGCAGATGCAGATGGCGAAGAAAAGCATAAAGAGCAGACGACTGTACAGCAAGAAGTTGATAGCTGTGCTAACAAAGCGCAAAGCATCAAGAAGGAGCATAACAACAACAATGAAGAGAACGCAGTCAATGAAAATACGTTGCAGGAAATAAAGGTAAAAGTAAACTCAGCAGCAGGAACAGCTGCAAGTACAACAACGTCAACAAATAAAGAGGAAATACAGAAGCATGAAAAAACTGTCGCCTTGCCGCCACCCGCAACAGATGGAACTGCCAGAAAGAGCTGCACCAAAATTATTTTGTACAAAAACGATGGCTGTCTAAGCATTAAAAAGGATCTTTGTGTTGGACCACAACTGGGCGGCGCCAATAGTAATAGCCACAATACTGATCGTGATAACATCAGCGATCGTTTGCGCAGACGCATCAGTCGCAGCAGCACAAGTCATTTAAATGGCGGCGATGATTCGCAATCGCAACAACAAAGCCATAAAACTATTTTAGTAAATGCCAAAACAGGTCAGGTTATTAGTAGGAATTAAAACAAAACAGAAAAAATAGCAGATAATTTAGAGTTTATTTTTTTTAATTAACTAATTATGTAGTATAGAGAAGAGTTAAGCGATGATTAACTTATAAGCTGGGTTCCAAACCAAATTCTAAACAAGCAAAAATTTGAAAAATATTCAACTTAATTCTATAAAAAGGGGCTGTTCATAAACGCTGTTCGAAACCAGAAGGATTTCACGGTTAAAGGAAAAAATGGTTTCAACTTTGTAAATTTCGAAGTCGATTTCTGGATAGTTATTATTACCACAAAAATCTGCATGAAGACATGAATCTGCCGGAATTAATTTTTTTTTAAAAATTGTAACTAGTAGTTTTTATTTCCTAACTCCTTTAATTGAATTCCAGATCAAAGATTCTTCCTACTCATTTATAAGCAGCTCCTTGAGAGCTCGAACTATTCGACAGCTCATTAACAATGTTGATTTTGTTTTTTCTCTTCTTATTTTATCACAGTGCAGAACTAAGAAGAAATAAAACTAGTACCTTCAAGCAGTAAATATTTCAAAAAAATCTTGCTTTGTTAAAATATTAGTAACTAATATTAAATATAATTATTATTATGAAATACTTGAATATCTGAATATATTGTTTGTATTGTTTTTTGTTGCTAATAATTAATGATTTATTTGTTTGCTTAAATCTCAGAATTAAAGGTATGTTTTATGAAAAATCTTAAATATTGCTTATATATCTAACAAAATAATGAATAATTTTACACATAAGCGTTTTCATAGAGGTGCAAATGTGTTGGTAGTTTAAAATGCAGCAGCAACAATTTGGTCCGAATTGGCAAGAACAACAGAAAGAAAAAAAAATATATGCACAGTGTGCAAACAAAATTTTTACTGTGATTGTGAAAGGAATGTAAATTAAAATTGTAACTAAAGATAAAAAAAAGAAATGGTACTAAAACACATATTGTAAGTAGTTAATTAATTATATACATACACATACATATGTTGAAAGCTGCACAATGTTTTTTTTTCTAAATCTAAGTTTTAATTTTAGTTGCTTGTTTATAGAGTTTATTTCTATTGTTAAAATATGTATGTAATACAGCAGCAAATGAGTAGATACATAGTCATATTTATTATTTTAAAGCCTACATAAAAGTGTTGAGCATATTTACACAAAAGCTTTTATTATAAAATATTTATAAATATTTAACACACACACATACACACGCATAATCTGATAAACGTTTAGCTTGGTTTATTTGCAATCGAGTCATAAACTTCTATATAAGAAGTGCACACACACACACACACACACACACACATACACTTTATATAGTATATAAATAAATATAAAAAATACCTTGAAAACATGTGGAATAGCGGGGCCATATTTTAGTTATCTAAATAAGTGCAAAATAATGTAAGCAGCATTTGTTAATTCTAAACTCTACAGAAAATATTAATAATTAAATAAATGTACAAAATTATTAAAAATACAATGAAATAAACCCCATCTGGGTTAAAATTAAGCCAAATTGTAAGCACTTAATTTATTGGTATAAACTAGAAATTTTCATTTAATAGGATCTAGCACTATTAATGTATAAAATTAAAAAAAAAACAACAAAATAACAACCAGAATTACCCACAAATAACTTATATTTAAATCGCTTAGATCAGCAAACATTTAATCAAAATACTTAAGTAAGCCTAGTTTATAGTGATACAGTTAGTAAAGTTAACTTACAGCTAGCAAAATGCTGGAATATTTGAGAGTGTGCTTTTAGCCAAAGCTCTGGTATCGCACAACATACAAGTATGATTGTATCTGGCGTATTTTAACACACCTTTGCGCATACACTTAAAACATATAACTATACATATTAAATATATACATATTTTTATATATATATAGTTAAAAAACGTAGTTAAAGAATGCACTTGTAGTTTGTAGTACACTGAAAGAAAGATTTGTAAAATTATAAATAAAAATTATAGCAACAATTACAAAAAGTATGTATGTAATAACATTCGAATATATACATATATCTATATATTAAAAAAATATTTTGTAATCTCAACACAATTGTTAAAAACAAAGATAATACAAATAAAATGGTTAATAATTAAACAAAAGTGACGTTTATTTTAAAACCGTTAAAATTTAAAAGTTTAAATTAAATTTTTTTATTTTACAGGTGAAGCAAAAAGACTTTTTCCCTCGAAATCAGAGGCCTTACTCTGTAATGCGATTCGAAAACAAAATCACACCATGTATTTACATGGTTTTTTGGCAAATTTTTGATTAGTTCGAATTCAATGCAGACAGAAACAGCATTTTAAAGCAGAGGTAGAAGTTACCGCCTTTTCGTAATCTTAATTCATGTATTTACATGGCGTTATTTTGTTTTCGAATCGCAATTGCTTTTCAAATCGCATTTGCTTTTCAAATCGCATTTGCTTTTCAAATCGCATTTGCTTTTCGAATCGCATTACAGAGTAAGGCCCCAGTTTTGCCATTACAACAGCAATAAACAGTGCATTTTAACTCAAATTCGAAGTATTTGTAAAGTTTTGAAAACTTATTAAAAATCTTTATACACATAGGGCGAACATGCTGTTCCGCACACAATATCGCTCAAACTGTAATTTTTGCCATTATTACAGTGCTTTTACAATATATATACTGTCCTCATTGTTCAGCCTAAAAGTATGCACAGAAAATTCATAAGATACTAAGCAGTGGCAAGATAGGGTTTTTACAATAGTACGTTTTTGTTCTAACTACTTCTGTTTTTTTCATAATTTTATAAATGAGTTATGACGAATTTAATGAAATTCTTTTGATAGATTTTACCACCAATATAATTCTATCAGACGAAAAACGACACCTGATTTGCTACGTATATGATGGTCGCAAAGCCAGTTTGTAAAGTTGTGTATAAATATGATTGTTACCAAACTCGACCTTTTCCACTTTTACACTTGAACTAATTTTTCAACACTGCTTTAATACTTCAAGTGTTACTTATTTTCGACTTGCTGGCAAGGAAACTTGCCGTGTGGAAAAGGGTATATTAAAGTGGTATATTTGTATTTTGCAAAAATTAAGTCAATAAAAAATTAAGCTTTTAAAAAGAGAAAAAAGTGTTTTGGACAAATGGCTAAAACAAGGAAGTGTGCGTAGGACCCCTCGTTGGATGGGCTTTTATACTAGTTTTATATAAACGAACAGAAAATTTTTTATTTTGGCCAGAGAGAATTCTTTCAATTATTTTAGAATGCACAGCGTAGCTTTCAGACCGCTTACTGAAGATGTACAAGAAGAAATACGGAGAAAAAAGGCTAGGCAACGCCTTATAGAGCTTCTTCAAATTCAATGCAGTAATAACGTATTTTTTTTTAATAAAACAGTTTATTTTATTAAAAATTTCAACAGTATTTTAAGATACGTTACAAAAAAATATTGGTTACATTACTAGTTACATCACCAATAGGTATAATGAGCACAAAACATGAGGAAGGGAAATAACTATACATTTTAATGTACCTGAAAAATAGAGCGTGAGAAAGGGATGCAAGCTCACATCTACACACATGATCCGGTTAGATTATTTTCATACCCCTGTACGATCTAATAGAAAATGATAACTGTAACTTTGGTATTCATGTCCTTTAGATTCAGCCCAATCACTGAGTCCCGTCGTAGTACGATATCGCAGAAACTACGAAAAAGGCATCACTGAGTTCGTTCGTAGCGCTATTCGTAAGATGTTTGAAGTTTTTTCTTACGACGTGTTTTGATCGACGGAGAAAATTTTGATAAAAATTCATCAATTTATTTAAAAAATGTACGAATGGCGGTGCGAATGAACTCAGGGATGCCTTTTTCGCAATTTATACGATATCGTACTACGACGGGACTCAGTGATAGAGCTGATTACTCGTCCTATGACCAGCTGAGTTCTTGCAGGGTATTAACCTTGGGGGTTGTCCATAAACATAGAAATAAAAGATAAGGAAATGGTGTTTACTCTCACACACTATACGTGTGTAGAAGGAATTTTCGTCGCTGAGGAAGCGAGATAGAGCGTCATTTTTTGACATAAGCCCTTGCCAAGCAAAAAAAATTGTTGCCCGCCATTTTTGAGCAAGAGCATCTGTCAAAACACAAGTTCTACTTCATGAGCGCATTCATTATTTAGGGTGGCAAGGGCCTTCATTTTTTTCATATTGGGATAAGCTTTAATAGTTATTTATTTGTTTACAATTTCTTTGAAAACTTGACATGAAATTAAAGTGGATTAGTGCCTTAAGGTTGCAAGCTATAACTAGGTATTTTTATATAAAAAAAACTAATTAAAAGCCGACAGTTCGGAAAAAGCTACACAAAACTATTTATTTTAAAGAAGTTTTTTTTAATGTATTTTAGTTGCTTAGTTTTTGTGTTATTTTAATATCAATCAAATAGTTCATAAAAAATTGTTTTTTGAAATGAATTATTAATAAATCATTAAAAATAATTTTGTCGTTTCAGTTTTATTCTGAGTTCATGTCTTTTACTTTATTTCACTAATGCTTTTCTCTGTAAAAAAAATTGGTAACGCAACATATTATATAATGGTGCTATATAAAAATTACATGGTAAGCATATATCTAAAAAATAAAAAAACAATTTACGCCTTTCTTTACTACATAACTGAATGCGGCCCTGTTTGAATGTTTTTGTGTTTAAGCTCTTGTTGATCTGGATGGTCTTGAAAGCCTACTTTGTCATATGCAAATTATGCCAAAGAAATTTTCTAGGACTTCCCGTGATGCTCAGGGGGGAGGGCTTATTTTTTCTATTTCTAGCAACACGAGATTTATGAGTGGCCCCTATAATTTTCTTTAATAACCAAGTTTATAGCCACTTGCAGTATCTTGACATATCTCGTCATAGAATTTTTGAAATGATATATCGTAACATTTTTTAACACACAAATAACCTTTTGTAACTCATTCGTTATTAGATTTGACTGTTTATATTTATACTATGATTAAATGAGTGATTTCAAAGTGTTTCCATCTGACATGTTATGACAGCTAGATTTTATTTGACAGTTAAGATTTCATTTTATAAATTTTAGAATGAGCAAATCGTGAAGGAGCAATTATGTTGTTGAATTTCTGTTGCCATTTCCGGAGCTTTTCAATTTTTTTCTCCCAAATTGCTACTAGTAATTGCTCTTCACTAAAGCTCCAAGCCTTTTTATTTTTATATTTTTTTTTTGTTTTTCCCATTGTATAATAATACAAGCAGTAGCGATAGTTCTAGCTACAGTCAATAAATGTTTAACAAAAGAAAATAAAAATGAGAGCATGCTTTCTATGGTTGCTATGGCAGCTGCTGCAAAATGGAGATATCAAAAATATTTTGTGTCAAAATGCTTTTTAGTTTTCTTTTATTTGATATATGCTGACCCGCAGCTCGTGAGAAAATAAGTAGTTGTCAAGGCTACCTAATAGATTGTTTTATCATGGTTTTGCCTTTTTCATTAGTATCATTATTGCTATGGTTATTAATGGTATTCAGAAAATTTTTTTAAGTCCTGCTAAGCAAACTGCTAAATTGTTAATGTTAGCAGCTGTTGAGGTGAACGCATCTGCTAAGACATTTTACAATCCAGTGCTAAACTGATAGTCAAAATCAGCTGACAGACTTATACAGCTAAAAACCTGTTGTTTTAATAACTCGTATAACCAGTACTCTGTAAACAAAATTATTTTAATTTTTATGTTACAGTGCATTAACTTTGAAATGTTTTTAATCTCTACCAACCCCGTCACAAAATTTTTATTATTTTATTAAAAAATTTTGTTAAAATTATTTGGTATTTGTTAGAACTCATTCCCAAAATGATTCATCACTACACTCAATGGCCCATTATCATAGTTAAATTAAAAGTCGACTTTAAATAATAAGCATTTTTGACAGTTTTTTAATATATGTTGTCAAAAAGCTTGCACTAAATTTAAAGTCGACTTAACTTTGACTATGATAATGGGCCAATAATGGTCTTTCTACACTTCCTTTGATAACTACTATGCTCTCACTCGAGCACACACGCTGAAATTTTACGATTATAGTGTTGTTCGCTCACCCATTGCTTCTATATTTTACGTTATTTTTTTAAACTAGTGAAGAAAAATATTGAGTGTGTCATCCCCAATGGTTATATTTTAAACTACAAAAGATAATCAAGATTACCTATGTGTCAAAGCTATAGGCTATTCATAGTTTGAAAACGCTGGTCTGCTATTTGTACGATTTGCTATTTATACGCCAATTACCGAAAGCGTATTTTGCTTTGTTGTTTTGCATGCAAACGCAAATACGCCAACAAGTGCAAATTTTTCACAGGGTTGCGTAATTTTTTAATACGACAGTCACATGGTCAGGTGCACACAATTTGAACAATATCAAATGCTATAAATAAGATTTTTTAATTCTACGCTTAAACTGTGAATAGCCTTATACATTACAGGTTGGGTTGGGTGCTCACAGTTTCAACAATAACAAATGCCCCAGCTAGAACAGCAACTGTTACATACGGCGTATATAAAACGAGCAGTCACACAATTTGCGTTGCGTCCATATAAAATTTTTCATACAAAACTTTTGACCATTCATTGTTCAAGCAGTGATCAAAATGTCACAAGGTTTGCATCTCTGATTCTCATCTGTGTGATCTGGCATCCCTTTCAGCCACACATGTTTTTACAATGAGAAAAATATATAGCTAAACTGATCACACCAATTATAAATTCAGTTGTGCGCTATCCTCCCCCTCTCCCTATGCAGTGGTATCTTACCCACCCCCTAGCCAACAGGTTAGAGCTCTGGCCTGTTATATGCCATATTATAAACACAATTGCTTAAAGTTTTTGCATTAATTTTTTAATAAAATATTTACCTTCCGGATAGATTTGGAATTATGATTGTAAGATTTTAACCAACAAAAAATTATAAAAGAATAAGACAGCATGAACAGCACATAACATCAAAAGCAAATTTTCGCAGTTGCTTGCTTTTTGAAACAATCTGTCCCAAGTATTCGTCAGTATCTATTCAATTTCTTAATATAAAAAAAATTATTAAATTTCGTATGCAAAATTTTTAATTTATTTTCAAAAACTTCCATTTGACTAAACCGCTTTGTGTTGCATGTTTATTTTTCTAGTTGAGTTTATTTTTTGCCCCCAAAAGAGCTAGACATACGAACACATACAACTTTCCTTGTTACCCATGAAATGACAACGTAAGAGTGGATTGGTGAACACCAAATTTTGTTTCGTTGTGTAAAGAGGTGCTCACACGTCTGTCAAATGATTGAAGTATATCACGATTTCTACTCTCTTTTACTCACTCTAAAATTTTTGACTTATTTCTGCTCACATATGATTTTTTGATTGAAATACCGATGCAGGCATTTGTTACTCTTCTGCCTACTTTTTTGCCTACTTTTCTGTCTACTCTTCCTTTTTTCTCTTAAAAAAAATGCTTTTGTATTCAAATAAGTACTTTTTTAGAAATAATTTGCTACTAAACAACAGACAAGTAAAAAAATGCAACCCTTTGACTGATTGATGCAGGTCTAGAGCTCAATCAAAATTTTGACTGATTCGATGAAGAGTTTGAAGTTCATTTTAGCTCTCGCAAAGAGTTCATTTTTTTAACATAGGAAAGCAACAACATATTTTGATTGATTCAATCATTTGACAGACGTGTGAATACCCAATATGTAAACTTGTTACAGCTGTCTAGGAGGGGCTATAAATACGGTTTGTTGAATGTACTTAAACTGTGAATAGCCTTAATATGAACATTTTCACAAAAGCACAATAGTGTTGGATAGTAGGGGTATTCACGGTTCAGTGCACTTGCCAGTGCAGTTGAGGACTTGTGCACTTTACAAAAACAAAATTTGAGCACTTGAGGAGTTGAGCTGTTGTGTACTTGTGCACATTGAAAATTTTGACAGCTTTGAAAAATTGATAGTGGTGTGTTCACGAAAAGCTAACTGCATAACTGCACAACTGCACAAGTCCTCAACTGCACAGGCAAGTGCACTGAATCGTGAATACCCCTAGTGATGTATAACTTTTCAGGGATGCCACATTACATGCTACTAGATTTTGTTTTAGATATTGTTGAAATCACAAGATTTTAAAATCTTAAATTTGTATAGAGAACTCAGTCGATTTCAATATAGATTTCACGAAATCCCACAAGATCTTAAGATTTCGAGAAGGTGGAAACATAGTTTTTAAGGAAAATATTGCATATTATTAATTTCAATCCGTAAATTATATAAAAATATTTCTTATTATATAAAAGAAACAGCTTGTAGAAAACTGAAATAAAAATTCTTATCAGAATCACCCGTTATTCCACATTTAGCAGACTGTTGTGGGATATTATTTTTTTTGCTGAGTTGGCATCTTTAATTGTTTTTGTGGATTTAAATTATTGCAACAGCTGATTTATTTCTAAACAAAACTTGAAATTTTCAATGATTTCACTTGTCTCTCCGCTATAAAAGAAATTTTAAAATAAAGCGGCGTAAAGCAGAGTTTAACAAGATTCAAATATACAATTGGGCTGCCTTTAAAACTATTTGGTGTAACCAAGCATAACGAAAATTAGCAGCCATGGACAACAAGAGCAGTGATGATTCCGTTGGTAGCGATTCGCTGGACAAATCGTTGCTAAGAAAGTGTGTTGTTGATGATGTTGGCGATGGAGCGCAACAGCCGAAGTTGGATGATGAATTGCCTTGCTGCAGTAGAAGTATCAATGTGTTGGTCACCAAGAAGAGCCCAACAGGACACCAAAAGACTGATAAAAAGTGTGTAGGGGACGTTGAAGTTGTATTACTGCCAACTGCCACAAAAGAGCAATATCAAGTTACAGAAGCTTCCACTGATTGTCCAGCGTTATCAAATGCTGCTAGCACAAGTAGAAGCGTGGCCCAGAAAGCAGCAGTCACATCCGCCTTAGAAATGGACACAACAAACAGCTCTTCCTGTTCAACAACCAGCTCCAACTCACCGCCATTCGAAACAAAAGTTAAACAGATCTCTCAGGATCAAATGGAAACAAGCTTGATAGATGCTGATCTTGCTTCTGCTGCTGCTGCTGCTGCTGAAGATGCAAAATTACTGCCCGACGAAACCGTTGCGATATGCGAGAAAATTCCTCTGGGCGAATCAACATCTTCCTTCTTCTCCAGCTCTGATTCAAGCTCTGAAATGGATAAACCAATAGACATTGTGAAGAGCAGTGCGCCGCCACTGCAAGCACCGTATACAGAGCTGCCGTCAACATCAAAATCCGCCGCCGCTAATCGCCTGCAAACTGACGATGTCGAACTGGAAACAGAGACAAGCCAGTGCTCGACAGAAGCAAACGATGACAATGATCCCAACAACAGCAATTCAAAAAAAGTACGTTTTCATCCGGAAGTTAAAGAACATGATGGCGGCATCCGAGTCGTTCCCAAAAAGAAAAAGAAATCTAAAGAAACAATACGTCTGGACAACGAAATGGAGCAGGATGATGAAGATGAAGAACCAGAAGCAGAAGCTGAAGATGAAGATTACAGTGTTGCGAAAATTTTAGAAGAAGCCGAGGAATATCTCAAAGAAAATCCACTTTTCATTGATCGTTCGTCGGATGGTGAAGCTGCCAATGTACCCGAAGGGTTAATGGATGAAGAATTAGATAAAAAAGATCCGTCGGAATCAGACGAAGAAGGGGATTTGTATGCAGATTCCGTGCCGCCTGAAAACGGTGTAGAGCGTGTGCTGGGCAAACTCCTAAAAGAGGGCAAGGTAGCTATTTTTGCAATGTTCTAGACTGAATTACTTTAAATTTTATTAAGGTTTTATATCTTGTGCGTTACGTGGAAAAATCAAAAATTACCTGGGAGAGTGAGGAGTTCGTAACAAAACAATGTCCTACAATCTTGGAGGATTATGAAATTCATCGTAAGAAACTGCAGAATAGACTTGTAAGTACCACTAAATAGTTCATTCCTCAGTTTTTCATTAACTTTCTTCCCTACCAATTTCAGATGAACTACGTTGAGAAGCGAAAGAACTTTCGTCAAAGATACAACGACTTCTAAGTGGTTTGTGCCACAAAACAATTACACAGCAAAAAAAATTTCAAACAACATCTCAAAAAGTCATGCTACTTGTTTGCCTACAATACGAATTACAGAATTTTGACTAATGCTTTTCTACCAAACAGTTTCAAAAACACAAACATTGGCTGTCGTTCTCAATTCAATTTGAAAAAGTTGCAATCAAACGAATTGAATACAATTCATCTTTTTTTTTAAATCATAAAAACTAGCACGATGCAACAAATTCAGCACAATAAACCCAAGTAAATAGGTTTCTTTTTTAATTGTAATTAAGTCTTTAAGTTAAAATAAAAATAGCAGTTTGTTAACAACATAAGTTAACGGTGATTTTTGCACAGAAACTAGTAAATTAGGTGAGATTGTTTCTGTAGGCGAAATATTGTTTTGAATATTTTTTGCCAAGTCAAACTTTTGGTTAAATAAATATTTTTGAGAAAAAATAAAATGGCCTACCATTTTTTTTTTAAATCTTCTTAATTCCACTTCGATGCTTGAAATATATACAGCCGATTATTCCCGTGTGTGACTTACTACTATTACGATTGGTCCTATTTTTCTTGTTCTTAAGTCGGGGATCTGAGGATAAAGGGCTTATATTTTTAATTTAACTATCTCTGATATCAAGATTATCTTCATAAACACATACCTTTTAAAATTTTTTGTCGCTATTAAAGTTTCCTATGAGATTATAAGCATTGTCATGAAGTACGTTTTTTCTTGTATAACATAGTCTGCATTGTTAATAGTCGTTATTTTTGGCTTCTTGGGCTTCCTCCGATATCTCACTAATTGAAGCAAATGGCATTTTATTATTTCTATCCTATGGAAAAAAATGTATGGTGAGTACGAGTAATGTAATGGTTGGAGTAATGGTGTGATGCATGGAAATTTATGGTTAATAGATTGTTGAGTAGGTAATTACATAACCTTTCTTTTGATACTGGATAAATAAATAAAAAACTAATAAATAAATAACTACCCATAATGCTTAGTTTAGTAGGAAATTTAAAAAATCACAAGTTTTTCAGGCTCATTTTTCGAAATTTCGACCCCTATAATTTCTAAACCATTTTTTACCATTGAATTAAGAATGTCTTAATACATATAATCAACGAAAAAGTTCTACTTTCGAATTGCCGGTTTTCTTCAATTATGCTAAAAAATTTTTGGTACAAAATAAAATCTTAAACTATTCAGAAACATTTTTTTATTGGAGCGAGCGAGCAGTTTTCGGTCTTTAACTTAAAAAACTTGGTATTAGTAAAAGTTTGCTTTTTTAATAAAAAAAAGTTGATTTATGTATTAATTGACTTTTTCAATAAAAATTCTGAAAATTCAAAATTAACGTTGAAAATTTGGTCAAACAGATTGAAGATAATTCAATTACGAACACATGGATGTCGTAAATGGGGTAGAGGATTTATAGCTGCATACCTGGATTTTCGAATTTACCGTAAAGATTTACCTGGATTTTCGAATTCACCCCATCGTAATTCCCTTTTATTTCCATATCTTAACATTTTTGATATTCAGCCCGATTCTGAATAATTTTTATTGGGGAATCGGAAAAGGAAGTTTTCATTATTAAGATAAAGTTCAAGAACATTTTGGAAATTTTTAATGCAAATTTGTTCATCAATCGTCAATATTCATGTGTAAACAAAAAAAATGTAATGTCTACTCAAACCTGCCCCCTGCACCAAAACCGAAGAGCTTAAGCTCCATGATGGAACGTAGAAAATATGACGTAAATACATTTTAAGATACTTTCTTAATATATTATCAGACCAGGAGACTGAATTCAAAGCTCTATATAATTCGCGAAAATTGACTTTATTATAATCGTTTAAAAAGAGACACTAGGCGCTAAAATTTTATAGTTATAATAAGAAAATTCCAAACCTAAAGGTACGTGATGCTGAGAACTATTACCAACTAAGTGGGAGGGGGAATCTAGAAAAACAATGAATTCTTTGTCAACTAAGATAATATCTAAATTATCTTTCGATTAAGATTATTAAAAATATTATTAATTTGAACCAAATCAAACTGAGCGAAGTAATCGATGACCAGCGCCTCCATTTCAGTTTTACGTTGAAGGGCATGAGATAAAACTCATCACATACCGGTTTCCAAACAAGCGCACTTAAGTTAAAATCTCCAGTAATAATAAAGTGATGTACTGGGGTTGCGTATTCCAATAGAAATCGACAATTTCAATGTGAGTATTATAGAGATGAATTGAACTAGCCGGAGGAATACAATTCGCGATAATAAAAAGTTTAAAATTAGGTCTAAAGTTTAACTTTCACAAAGTCTTGATCAACATCTAAACTTTTGATAGCATTCGACTCGAGATGTGGAAGAGCCAACTGACAACTCGAAAACGAATTTCGATTTGGTATTAAAACTCCACCCTTCGATAGGCCAGTAGTATTCGGACAACGATCTTTACGAAAAACACTAGTAAAATGCTTATCAGCAAGCCAAGTATCTGTAAGAGTAATAATATTAAGGCTTCTCATCTAAGCATGTAACTGATCCGTAAACATTGAAAACCTTGTGAAATTACATGCGCGTAAACGATCTGTCAAAATTTGTATGGGCGTGAGTTTACATCATTTCCGAGCCTATTTTGTAGTGTAAACTAGCATCTACGTGTGTAAATGAGGGTTGTCTTTGGCGCCAATCATTAAATGTTTAAAGTAGTTGAAGTAAATATGAACACGTTTTATTTATTTTTCTATGTTAATGAAGGTTTTTAAAAGGTTTAAAATTTAAGAAAGTCATAATGTTGTCGCTGCCGCAGCTGCTATTTTGTCCACATTTACGCTATTTACACTTTATCGCTCATCAAAAGTTTAAATGCTTAACATGTTTACATGTTAACATGCTTAGATGAGAACCCTTATTATAATTACAAGAATGAGAGGCTTAAAATAAATCAGATAATTTAGTTCTTAACCCACTCACATTGTGATAATAAGAAGAATTATTAATAGTATAATCAGAAAAAGTACTGGAAATATCATTGTTTCTTATAATAGCTCATTCATAAGTTTTTTGATTGGTGAGAAGCACCGCTGAGTTGCGTGGGAGAAATTCATGTACGACGATTCCATCAGGCCAAAATTTCTTTGCTACAAGCCGCTTGTAAAAATTTGTCGGTGATGATATTGTAATGCAGAGCTGTAAGCGGGGTGTGACAAAATCTTGTTTGTGCTCTTATCACAATTATTAATCTTTATGTATAAGCTATAACATATGTTATTTAATACAAATTCTGAAATGCTCGATAAAGGCTCATTTGCTTTGTTTGCTTCATTCGGTGTTTCTCTTTCGTTTTCGTTGTATTTTTGGCGTGGAGACGATTTTCGTTCAATTGTTTTTGTTCTCTCAAATTTTGTGCGTCATTTTTTGTTTTCTCCTATCTTGTGCATACCTACTCCCATCGTCGCTTACTGTGTAAGGTAGAAGTCATCAGTGTTTTAGCGGCCATGTCTGAACAAGTGTAATTAATAATTGTAAACAAGCTTTGGAGGCCTCGCAACTACATTGTATTTCAGAAATAACTGGTTGCATCATGTGTCCATTTACCACCGGGAAGTTGATCAAAAACAGAAGAGGGAACAGATATCTTAAAAGAAGCAATGTCTTTCGAAACGAACGAATTTTATAGCAGTTCTCTGCTGTAAGTGATAACTGCAACCTTTTAATATATACGCAATGACTGCATCAGTTTCAGTATTCTCGGCCAATCTTGGCAAAAATATCTGTTTGCAACTTAGCTTTTTACCAAAAACTAACTCACAAGGTACATCTCCTGATTCGATTTCAGTAAGAGTTGGCACAGTAAGTGTTAACGACTGAGAGTTACCAGCAACAAACTCGCAAGGTACAGGTCGATGAATTAAATAACTCAGTTCTAGCTTCAGCTCCAGATTCAAATCCAATGAGTGTTGGTACAGTGAATGTTGACGACTGAGAGCTATTCAGCATGATATTATGCATTAACACAGGTTCCGATGGTGGATTTGATGTAGAAGAAGTTCCGTAATTCAAACGAAGAAGCAGATAATGGGGTATCCGTTCCAGGTACAACCAATCTTTCCATTAGAACACGAGAGTCAATTTTTATGTGTAAGATAGAAGAAGACCCAGGATTGATGTTTCTTCTAGATTTAGTTCTTGTTATGATTTCAAATAAAAATTTTAAGATATTATTGACCGGAAGAAGCAGCTCCTCCAATCTCACCAAAAAATTATAAATGTTTTCAATCCGATAAAAGAAAATGCTGTTTTTCATGCATATTCTTTTTTTTTTTTTAATTTAAGTTACTCCGAAAACTAGGCCTCCCTAACTCAAGAAAACTCCTCAGTGAAGAGGAAATTATTGGGCCAAATCACAAATTATGAAAAGTTTTGATGCATATTCTTCATATTTTTTTATATTATTTTCATACAAAAACTATCAAAATTAAAATAAATTTATAAGTTTTATTTTTTTTCTTAAATTTCATACAATATTTTTTGCAGGTGTTTATTTCGTAATATATTAGTTTTAATACATATCATTTTAGCAATTCTGACCAACGATATCGTAACAGTGAAATATGCATTAGAAATAATAAATTTTTTAAAATTTTATTATAAATAGCTTAAATAAAATCAAAAAATGCACTAAAAACATCTTATGTGTAATCCGAATACAAAAATTTTAAATTTTTGATGAAAATTTTAAGAGCTTTCATAACTATTATTTCTGGCCATTTTTTTTTTGTTTGCTGTAAACTAGCCAATATCTTTAAACATTCCAGCTCACGGATGACTATTGCTAGAACCGACCTAAACAACTTTTTTTCGTGAGGCGCTTTAACGAATATATGTAATTTTTTATGTTTTTTCGCGCTTACTTAGCACCTACCTCCTTTCGCGAATCCTATATACGCCACTGAACTATTTCCCCATTAGCTCGAACGTGCATAAATATTTTTAAATTTTTTCCTTTTTTATAAGCTTTTATTTAACTTGCTTCGTTCGTATGTATGTATGTATGTATGGATGTAAGTACCCACCGGGAAAATGAGAATTAATTCGTAAAAAAATCAGGAATTGAATGGATTTTTGTGATGCATTTTAGAATGTATTCCAAAGAATATATAAATTTAAAGCAAAACCTATGAATTGGAATCAATAAACAAAAAATTTATTGATTCGTTTTTATTGCTGCAGGAATCGATTATGAAGTGTATAACAATATATAATAAAGTAAATGTTGTTAGATTCCTTGCTTGTTTTTATGGTAAGTGAAAAGCGAATTGATTCTGAAGCAAATTCTGCTATAAGCGAAAAAAGAATCAATCTGTTATGATTTGTATTTTCTGTTTGTTGTTGATGTTTTTGTCAGATATTTCTGAAAAACGATTGTTCTGTTGTTTTCCTTTCACGCGTTTCTTAAAAATTTTACTTTCTGTTTGATTTGTCAGCGTTGAAGGAACAAACTGCTTCAGAAGGCTCGAAAATTTTAATAATGTATTGTTTGGTAAGTTATGAAAAACCATTGCTCTTTAATTGTTTAATTCATTTCTTAATGTTTTTTAAATGCAGAGTGCATTTGCAAGGAAAGATACAACCAGGAACAGTCCCAAAAAGATATGAAGGAAGCTATACGCAAGTCAAAATGTAAAAACTATAAGAATACATTCAAAGCAAAACGGAAGGAACAACCTACATCATAAACATCAATATTTTTGCAATAAATGTGGTATTATTGATAATTATCTCTATTAATTTGAATTATTATAATAACATTTTATATTAATTGTTTAAAAAAGAATAAAAGATTTTCAATTCTGCCATACGAACCTATGCATTATGGAATTCATTCATGTATATCTATTCCAAAAGGGCTTCTTAGCGATTCATACTTTTCTCATATTCAAAAAATGCATATTTTTTTCATTTAAAAGAATCCATTCTATAAGCGAATAAAAGAATCGATTTCAGCAGTGATTCAAGTGGAAGGCAGAAAAGAATGTACTACTTTTTGTAGGACATCACAATGTTAAAAAGATTCAATTCTAGAATCAATAATTGGAACAGTGAATTGATTCTTTTTTCATACACAATTGATTCTTTTTTCCCGGTGGGTATGTATGTATGCATGTTCGTCAAAATTTGCAAGCCATTTTTCGACAACTTGTTGGTATCCGATTAAGCTGAAATTTAGCATACATATGTAAGCCCGGTGACAATGCAATATTATGATCAATTTTTTTGCCACACCCCCTTTCACCGTCCACATATCAATAAAAATCTCTAAAACTACTCGGCAGATTCAGCTGAAATTTTGGCAGTAAAATTCCTTCGAGTAGAGGATAATTAAGGAAAATTTTTGCCACTCCCTCTTTTACCGCCCACAAATCCATAAAAATGCTATATCTCTAAAACTACGGGGCTGATTCAGTTGAAATTTAAACAGTAAAATTTCATCAAATAAAGCATGGGGCTTATGAAAAACATTTGGACACACCCCCTTTTTAAAAATCAATCAACACACCCGCCCACAAATCAATAGAAATGCCATATCTTCAAAACTACGGGGCTGATTCAGCTAAAATTTTGGCAGTTAATTTCCTTCGAGTAGAGGATGGTTCAGGAAAAAATTGTACCACACCCCCTTTTACCGCCCACAAATCGATAAAAATCTCCATTAGTTTTGAAAATAAAAGATGTTAATAATAAACCTTTAAGACTAAAAAGTAAAAAATAAATAAAAAGTAAAAAAAAAATTTTTAAAAATAAGCTTTTATTTAAAAAAGCCTTGAACTAAAAAGAAAAAAATAAATTTAAGTGACATTTGTCATATATGTACATAGTAGGTATATTCCAGGTGCAGAAGAACCCCTCTCTTGGTTACTCATCGTCATAATATAAGCGTACGTAAGTTGGTAAGTTCTAAGGACTTATATAAATTTTGAATTTTTCAAATACATTTATATTTAAAAGCTTGAGGCACATTTAACATACATATAAAAATACATTTATCGATATCAAAAACTATCAATATTTTTTTAATCAAAACTACCCCTGCCCCCCTTGGGTAAGTCCTGGCTACGGGCCTGGTACAAACTAAATACCATGAACTGGTCTAATCCACGGATTAGCGCTAATACTCGGTGAAGAAATCGGCCGTAAGATGTAACGGCACAAATTTATAAAATTTATTGTGACAGCTAACACCTTTCAGTTTTGACAGCTGACATATTTTCCGATTTGACAGTTGACACTTTTCAGACTTGGCTGACAGCGGTCATATTTTTCGACCTGAAAGCTACTGTATTTTTCAATCTGACACCTTTTCGAGTTTGACAGCTGCCACATTGTTGAATTTGACAGCATGACATTTTTTCTTATGGGAGGGTTTCTTTTAGCCCCTGAACCCTCAAGATTGGGAGGGAAAAGTGTGGGTGGGACCATACTATCAGGTCCAGGAGTTCTGACTGGTGGGGTCAAAAAGGGGAGAATCGCCCCCCTTTTTTTTGTATACAGGTTGTGTTTTTTTGTCTTTTCAGTTTTGCGAGTTCAAAGGTGCTGCAACCCCAAGCACGTGAATCATTTGTACAAAATGGTTGGTGCCAACGAACCCCCCACATCTCCCGAACTGCTGGCATCTGGCACACAAGCACGTGCTGTCGGTGCCAACCTTTTGTCCGTGGGTCACCGACCAGAGAGGTGATGCCACCTTGGTGAGGAGGCAGCATCTGTCCGTCTGGTTAGGGTAAACCAGGGGCGCTCTAGTCGGGCGCCCTCAAAACAAAATTAACAGGGCTGCCGTCTCTTAAGATGGCAACACCGCTCCACAGCGACGAGGGGAATTATATTTTTTATACTTATTTTTCTGTTTTGTTTTTAACGTCGATCATGTGCCCGGTAAATTTCGCTCCGTTACAAAGAATTAAATAATTTTTAACTCAATTTATGGCACAGAAATTAAAAGCTGCTGACAGTCTGCCACCCGTTGGAGCATTGAGCTCCATGAATATGGAGGAGCATGGAAGTGTGCACTTTCTTAATCAGAAAAAGCCGCCTGACAAACCGGCACTAGAAGCTTCTGTCGCTGTCAATTTTCCCGACGCTTCCGTAAATACAGCCATCGATGGCCTGCAGCAGGGCGCTCTTCAACATTCTGGTTCCAGTCAAATTCAAGCAGCTTAGGCACACCTAGGGGCAGTTTTCATGTGTAAATTCAAGTCAACAGATGACTGATACATTACATCATCAGGCATTTGCACTGCAACAACAAAATGGCGTACATTTTCAGGGTCTTGCCCAACAACAAACATCACAAGCGCAGCAGATAGTCTTCGGCATGTGAATGATGAATTTGTTGAAACACCGTCAGAAACGTCAAATCTTCAGAATACCGTTGACTCATGCATCTCTGATATGGAGTCTTAGTTGCCTCTCTAGGTGCCGCAGAGGCCTCGAATCAGCTTCTTCTACCTCAACACGAGGCGAACAATAAAGGATATTCTAATCCTCAACGTTAAAGATGCTTCATCTGTGATAAGTCGTCATCCAAAGAGGATATTTCCAGGTCAATTTGTAAGGCAGTATTGGATCATAATTATTTTAATACAGAGAACAGATGCGCAGTCTTAGGTGATTTAGAAATAGAATCAACGCTTCCGTTAAAGAGTTTTAAACCAAAAGTTTCAGACTTCAAACCATCTGGTAGCATTGGGCTAACAACTTCCAAGAAGGACAGGTGCCCTCCAATTTTCTTATTCAACGTAAACATTAAGCACCTTGTTGATCAGCTCGAGGCCTTAGTTCTAAAGGTTCCTTTTCGAATAATAAACGTAAGTAAGTATAAGAGTAAATTGTATCTCAATAACGCGAAAGTGTACTCTCAAATAATGGCCTTACTTAAAGAAAAGAAAATTAACTTATTTTCTTTCACACCAAAAAATTAAGGTTAGTAGGTCTACTAAACTCAAACAACAATTGAGGTTAGTCCTCCGTGGTTTGTACTTCTTGACAGATATTTCGGATATCAAATCAGGTCTTGATGTTTTAGTTACTTTGGAATTTTTTCCATCGTCTTCTTCGCCTAAACGGCCAGCTGTAGTTGAAGAGTTTCTTAAACTTTCAAAACTTTTTATGATATCTGAGCCTGTTTTTTTTTTAACAACAGATTCAGAGATTCTTAACAACTTACAAAAAGTTGTCATTAAATTAAGCAAAATCGGGATTTTTGGATTTGTTGTCTAAGGTAAATAGGTCTTATGGCCCGTAAAAATATAAATTTTTTTACGTTTAATGTGAGGTCGTTGGTCGATACAAGTCGTAAAATTGATTTGTTGAATATTTTATAACGACAAAGTTAGACAATGGATTTATTCAGGAATGCTATTTGAGCGGTTCTAAAATATTTCTGGAAGACTACGATTTTATTAATGATAACTCTTCTATCGGAGTAGCTGTTATTTTAAAAAAGTCTTATACTTATTTTTCCATCAAGATTCAGGAAGTTTCATTCCCGCATATCGTTTTAAGAGTAAAGTTAACTGTTAATGGTATTACGAAAAATTTCCTTTTTGGCTCGATATACATTCTGTGTAATTTTTCTTCACAATTTCACTTAGTAAAATTCTTCATATTTAAAAAAACTTTGATGGAACGGTCATTGGAAGTGACTTTAATTCCAGGAATCATGTTTGGGGTGACCATTTTGAAAACTGCGATGGGAAGATTTTTCTTGGTTGGCTGCAATATTTTCTCTTAGATTTTGTCAGGGTTTATGACCACATGCCTTTATTTCCCTCTGGTCCATCCTTTTCTGGTCAGCCGAAATCTTATTGACCTAATTAATAAAAACTTTTCTGTTGCAAGTTTCTCAACGTTTTCTGACCACTTTCCGATTTGGCTCCAATTTAACTACACAGATTTTGATTTTGTTATTAAAAACCCAAGGCTTCTTACTTCTTTCAAGAAAACTAATTGGTCTGACTTTAATCGCGACATGGAATTGTGTATCTCGGATAATTTCCCCCAGTTAACTCAAACTCTTATATTGGTAAATTCAATTCAAAATTTGATCGATAAAATTATTTATCAGGTATCCTTGACGACCACATATTTTCTCACGAGCTGCGGTCAACGAACGTCAATCAAAAGAAAACATAAAACGAGCTTTCGGTAATAGTTTTTTTTTAACTTACATAAAATTTTCCTTGTGTGACACAAAACAACCATAGCACTCTCCTGTTTTGATTTTCTTTTGTTTAACATACGTTGACCGCAGCAAAAATTGTCGCTCCTATTATGTAATAATTATACAATGGACTATTATTATTTTTTTAAAGCATTAACAATACATCTTCAGTTCATATAAAAAACTGTGTATTTTTTGCCAAAAACTATTTGAATGCTTTATTGTTTCCTTTTCTATTTTTGTACACTTCACTTTTTATGTAATCTTATCTTCGCCATTAATTTTTAAATGGCGATGCTTGGCGTGTTCGTCCAACACGTGTTCTCATTGGTAGGATGGCTGCTCATCAAAAATTTTCATATTCAAGCCCACATGTTGTCAGTCGGCTGTATCGAGCGTTCAAAAGGTCAAATACGAGGCTTGTTCTACCAGGCGTGATAACATGTAGTACCATATGAACCCAGCTATTGATAAGAAGCAGGACTCTTCTGATACCCATAAAGTTAAGTTTTGCTTGAAAACTTAAAAACTAGCTAGATTTTAAGAATATATTTTCTAATGGCGAAGATAAGACAACATAAAAAGTTAAGTGCACAAAAATAGAAATGCAAAAAATAAAGAATAAAAAGTGTTTTTGGCAAAAAATATATACTTTTTCATATTTACTTAAGATGTATTGTTAATTAAAAAAAAAATAATAATAGAAAAAATGTTGTTAGTACAGCTGCTGCCAAATCTACGACATGTTGTCTATACGAAATTTTTTAGCCAAATGAGGTTTGACAGCATGTGTGATCGTTTGGCCGCTAAGCAAAATTTACAGTTGTTCACCTAACACGCCAGGCGTTACAACATGTAGGATCATGTGAACCCCGCTAATACGTTCCGTCCCGTTGACATTTGACAACATTTCGTTAAGGCTTGATTACCCAAGCGTAACGTGAGGTGGCGCAGCTGGAAGTAGCATAGTGCGACGTTGGCTCGAGGATAAACGATTACCGAAATCGTAGTCCAACGTTGTGCAGAAAATTTGCTATAAAGGCACTCGTTTTTTTCTAGTAGGCTTATTTACTTCTTCTCTTCAATAAAAGACTGCACTCTTTCTTATATAGTGTTAAAATTTACAATTTTGTACATTTAAACAAAACTTTTCCCTTGTTGAACAGCCGTCGAACTGTTAAATATCGTAACGTTGCGTAAATTTCCATTTTCTACAGTCTTCTACGCTGCGTCCCGCCACGTTACGATTTCGGTAACGACTTGTACATATTTATCATTTAACAGATTTTAACTTGACAGTTGGCAACGTCGCGCTACGTTACCTTACGCTTGGGTAATGAAGTCTTTACCTTACATTACGTCTATAATAATTCGACCTTAATAGCAATAGGCTGTGTGAGACCATAGAAGTAAAATATAAGGAAGCGGTATAGTTGAAGTGAATTTAAGTATTTTACAAATACAATGAAGTTGACACAAACACAAAAATATTTAAACAGGGCCGCATTTGGTTATGTAGTCAAAAAACGCGTAAAATATTTTTCGTTTTTTAGATGTATGTTTACTAAGTATTTTTTATATAGCACCATTATACAATATGGTGCGTTACCGATTTTTTTACAGAGAAAAACATTAGTAAAATGAAAAAAGCTACTTTTAATGATTTTTTAATAGTTAATTTCAAAAAACTTTTTTATAAACTATTTGATTGATTTTAAAATAACACAAAATCTAAACAACTAAAATCCATACCAGATTTAAGAAATTAAATTCCTTTAGAAGAAATAGTTTTGTGTAGTTTTTCGGAATTGTTGGCTTTTCATTAGTTTTTTTATATAAAAGTATCTAATTATACGCAACTAGAACTGATGGTCCACATTTGGGTTGCAGCGACCTCGTAGCGTTTATTTTTGTGTCAAAATTGACATGATGTTACGTATTGGTTACGTTACAGAGACCACTATGATTCGAAAGTGGTGCAACACAATGCCGACATTGTGTTAGTGAAAATTACTTTGAAGTGACTTATCACATTTTAGTATACACATTTATATATAAATGCATTACAGAGTTGCCAATTGCAAAAAAATTAATTTTGTTTACATGTTTTGTTTACATTTTGCAGCCATAAATATAATTATTTTATAATTAAAATTTATATAATATATAGGAGTAAAACATAATCTTAAGTGTTTTTTGATATTATTTGGAGCTAAATGTAGATGGGAAAGAAGATTTTTGGTAAAATAACAGCCAAAACTTCTTAAGAATTTAAGCGCAAGCTGAATTAAGAAAATATTGCAACGATTTCATACATTAATAAAAAATGTTTAAATATAATAATAATTTGCGTCCACCATTTTAAATAGAAAGAGCCTACGCTTGGGTCGCAATTAGCTAATTGTTACAAAATGTACATCTTGATGAATGATGAGTGATGCATTTTTTAAAGGTAACTCTTGATAAATCGTTAAAACATTCTGTGATCTAGTGGTAAAGTAGTATCCTAGGAATTTTTACAAACTTTTCCCACAAAATATTTTCCAAATCAGTATCGCTGCAACGTCGTCGTGTAAAAAATGTGTATTAAGTAACCTGTGGTTGCAAAATTCTACTTGTGTAGCTTCCAACCTTAGGGCGCTAATCTATTTTAATTTCATGTCAAGTATCCAAAGAAATCTGTAAAAAAATATGTAAATAATAAAGCTTATCCTCATAAAAAAATTAAGGCCCTCTTATTTGCCTGCCTAAATAATGAATGCGCTCATGAAGTAGAACTTGTGTTTTGACAGAAGCTCTAGCTCTCAAATGGCTGGAAACATTTTTTTTGCCATTTGTTTTGCTCTCAAGGGCTTATGTCAAAAAAATGACGCTCTATCTCGCTTCCTCAATTGATGAATAATCCTTCTACACACGTATAAAGTGTGTGAGTAAAAACCAACCTACAGTTAATGGCACTAGTACAAAACTAGTGATTTCACTAGCCGCTTGGTAGCCACCTCTAGTTAAACTTCAATCTACCTTCTTTGTATTCAACTGGGTAATATTACACGAGCATATCATAGGAAGGGGTCAATTGCTATCTTTTACACACCCATTCTCTAGTTATTTCACTAGTCATGAAGAGCTAGCTTTTTCGCTAGTTGATATTGACACAACAAAAAAAAAAAAAACAAGGCAGAGTGACTGATATTCTTTATTCAATATATTTATACCTTTTCATAACGATATTTTATTTATGTTGCTCAACGAAACTGAAAAGCTTTATATGTCATGTTTTCTCGAATAAGTCACTTCGAAGTATGAGCTCGTCTGAATAAATTTTATGAGTCAGCCCATGATAGAATTAATTCTATCATGAGTCAGCCAATACGTTAAAAAAATTAACAAGAAACAAGAAATATGAGCTCGTCGAAGTATGAGCTCGTCAGAATAAATTCTATGAGTACGTCAAGACGTTAAAAAAATTAACATGAAACAATCGAGATCCCAGCTAGACACGAAACTGTTAGATAACGTGTTATTTAACACGAGCGCTAACACGTTTCGTGTTATTTCCCCTTAAAAAATCCATACAAAACTTGTTACATGTTACTTGTTACAAAACTTGTTACAAAAAAGTATACCTGAACTGCTCACACCAATTACAAATTCAGCTTTGCTCACTTTTCCCCCCAATCCGTTTTAACATGCACACCCCTGACCAAAACTCTGGCCTAGAGTTTTTTTAATTTCAAAACACAATATTTCAATTACTTTCTTTTATATGTTTAATGGAAGAATTATCTTCAAATAACGACGGCATATAAATTACGCCTATAAAAACAAGAACACATACATTTCTTACAAAAATTAATATTTTTTCATGAACACGTTGGAGCAATGGTGCCAGCGACAACAGCAGTTTAGTTGGTTTATCGGTTTTTTTGATATTCTTGGTTTTCATGATACTCTTTTTTCAGACAACCGGATATTCTTCTCAGCAATCTATTTGGTTTTCTGAAAAGAAAATCTGTTGACTTTTTTAATTTGATTAATATAATTTTAAACTTCCTTACGATTGCACAGCTTACTTTTTTGGTTTGTTTATTATTTTGCTCGTTCAGTAAACATTTGGCCGTAAAAGAGCAAGAAATATGAATGTATTAGTAAAACGAAATTGTGTACCATTGTGTTAGTAAAGTTGTTAGAGCTGTCCAGCTGGGATGGAAGTTGATGATTGAACTGACCCTTTTATGCATTACCTTGGGTCAAAAAAGTAGCTAGTGCCTATAGGACTATTGAAGTAGCTAGCGTGAATGGGCCAATTGATACTTTCGATACTGGCGGGCATTTCCCAGTGGCAAAAGTTGTCTTTGAAGACGTATTCTTTGTAGCCGTCGTTGAAGACAACGAAGTAAAAATACTGATTTTTTGCTAGACCTGGATGAATACAAGTCCAGCAAAGTATATTTGAGTTGAAACCAGAATATTTTTTGTTGAAGTGTCAAAAAATGAAAATATTACGTCTAAATATTTTGGATTGAGCACAATTTTACAGTCTGCAAATTCAATTTTAAATGTATAAAAAATATTTCAAATAAAAAACGAAAGCAAAACAAAATAAGTAAGGTAAGTAATCAACTACGTTATTCAATTTATTTTAATTAATGAATTTAATGTTTTATAAATAGATGTTCCACAAAAAATATTTCGTGATTCAAATCAAATCAAGCAATGATATTCAGCAACGGTTTATCAACAAATTTGCTTTCAAAATTTTCTTAAGCGTTATCTTAAAAATGGAAAAGTCCTTTTTCGATGCCGCGTGAAATATTATTTATGATAGGGCTGATAAAGTAAAAGGTTGTATTTTATTTGCAAATGCTGCCAAGAACTGAATTTTTACTAATAATATACACTGCATTTTTAACTTAATTTAGTTATTGAACATAAAACTATTCGAAAATAAATGTTTGCTTATAATCAAGAATTTTTGTATTCATAATTTATTCTGATTCCAAAAAACAAAATAGACCGAGGAGAGGTTTTGAGCGAACTCTTTCATTTAGTATGACAAGGATCCCATTCGTAGTCAAAGACCAGGATACATTCCTTCGCATCCGTTGTCGACGACGGAGCGAAGTATTGTCTTGCAAGTCGTTTTGCTAATTTATATGAAAAAGTCTTTAAGTACAGCTATGGAAGTGGATCGTCGTATAAGACAGAGTGAGTGTCTTGAAGACGATTTCAAAGACGGATCGATCCGTTCGCCACTGGGTTCCTTATCTTTTATTTCTATGTGTGAGACACAGGTTCTATTCGCAATTGCATAGGTGCATGTCACACAGCGGACACGGACAAATTTGTTGTTGTTTTCGCGGGTAAAAGAAAAAACTGAAAATTGAGAGAGCTTCTCAGTCATCAAAAAATTTCCAGGCAACCGACAAAAATGTTCACGGCCTAAAGCTGAAAACAATTTGGACAACGGTTGCATTTTCTTGATGGTTTTACGTTTAGTAGCAATAAAACTGCACTGCAGTAGAAAATGCACTATTTGAATTCATCAGTAATGCCATGTTTGTTGTTTAGTATTGAATTGTACGCTGCTAGTGCTTTACATGGCTTGAATGGTATTATTCATAAAAAGAAGAAGAATACTTGAACATGCAAAATGCAGCCCTGCTAGCTGCAACAAATGGATTCAACTGAACAGCTGAATATTATTAGTGATTGTTGTGAATGTAATATTAATGATTTTATTTATTGTTTTTTTAGTGATTGTGTACTTTTTATAATTAAAAATAAGAACGTAAGATGAGTATACCCAAGTAACATTGTTGGAGCAACTAGGTGCGAGTGAGTCCTAAAAGTGTTCTATAGGTGTATAATATGCGGTTAAAGCTTTACCGCAGCTTTGTTTGCTGCTAGTTGCTTTTAATTTTAAAGAAAATGCTCTAAATATAATTTTTTTACCATTTTGAGCTTTAATACTTTATACAGCTCTGTAAAGGATTTTATCAAATATGCAAAAGAGCAGAACTCTAAAATTTACTACTTGCTCTGTAAAGTAATCTTTTAAAGTAATAAAAATTACTATACAGCAGTTTTAAAACTCGTAGATTGAGTAAAATATTTGCTTTAATGTGTATTTTTGTATTACATTTTTAAAGCGAATAGATATAAAATACTGTAAATTAATGCAATAAATTTTTTGGGAATAACAAGTGACTAAAAAATCTGATAAAGAGCTTCTTTGAAAAAAATGGCGATCTTATAAAAAATAGAAAATCTTCGGAGTTGAAGCAAGCTAAATATTAGTGTTTACAATAATATTTAAAACGAAATTGATGATTTCTATGATACATATATTTAAGGATAAAGTACTTAAATCATTTTTAGTTGATCTTAAAGAATGTTAAAAATTTTCCAACTATTTTTAAATAATTAACACTTCTTAATTTTAATTATTTGTTAAGCCCGTTGTAGTTTTTCGAAGTACTACATTCACGTTTCCGATAAATTCAAAAGCGCACCGAAATTCGCAGCATATAACGAATACACGAACATGAGTCTGATATAATAATCACTTTATTATTTCTTTAATTTATTTGTCGTTCTTATCATCACAAACACTTGTCAAATTTTATATATTTATTGAGTTTATTTTTAACACATACATACATACTTAAACGAATAATAAAGAAGAGCTTTGCAAGAGCTCTTATTTGGGTTTGACAGGGACTCTTTTAAAAGTTTACAGCTACTTCTACTCCTCATATAATTTAAAAATAGTGCTTTTAAACTCAAGAAAGTAGCCTTATATATTCTCTGCAAGAGCTTTAGTAGCGCGACTAAAGCTATAGTTGAAGCTTGCTGCTATATAAGATAGCACTATAAGCTCTGCAAGAATGAATATATGGCTAATATTGTTACTTGGGATATGATGTTATTTATAAAAATGTAAACATTTTTTAACTATATTTTCTATTTTTAAACTATTCCATACGCAACTATTGCGTATATGAAAGTAGCACGTCATTGTTTATAGTATTTTAAGTGCTTGTATGTACAGCTGCAGTTGTCTCTTTCACCCTTGTATTTTAGGACAATCATCTAGAGAAAATGGGAGCAGTTACTGATAGTATAACAGATCAAGCTGGTCATGCATTACAGCCGCGTAGTTAACAAATAAACTGTTTATATATACATATATCTTGTAATATCGTTTAAATCGTTAAAATTTACAATATTTTTAGAGATAAGGTTATGGCTATTAATTGGAGTGAAAATATTACTGAAATGTGCATAAATGAATTTCAAAGCCAACCGGCTTTGTGAGATATTATATAAAACCACTTATAAATAACCTATAGAGGGAAGCCGTTTTATTGAATCTATTGCATAAGGGAACATTGCCTGCACGAAATGGTAGCAAAAACGTAGTAAATTTAGCTTCCGCCATTATCGAACAAAACATTGTGTGCAGCATGCCGTGGACAAAACAATATGGGGTTTCGGGCGATCCGACATGCTTGACGACAAGTCGGATCATTCGAAAGCAAATAAGACAGTTGGACCGACATGTCGGACGAAAATCAAAAATTTTTGATTTTTTTGCCGGTCGGACTGACATGTTGGGCATCTGAACGCAAGTCGATCCGATTCATTTCATTGAAAGCGTCAGCGAGTGAACAGCAACGAAGCGGAAAAATATTATTGAAAAATAATATAAACAACGTTAGAAACATTAAATTATGAATATAGTTAATTAAAATTTTTCTAAAGTATGGAAAATAACTGGTCAATTATAAGGGCATCTAAAAACTGCTTAGCTATTATGCTGATGTGTTAAGTTTGAGAGCCTGCAATGGAGTGAAGTCGTTGTTCTTGTCGGACTGTTCGAAAGCTCTCTGTTCGAATTTTCTCTGTTAATTTGTCGTCGGACATGTCGGATGACAAGTCGGATCATCCGAAACCCACAAATGCCGTGGTTATGCTAGCCAAACATGTTCGGTGTTCATTTTTGTTGATTTGTTCTCTTCGCTGAAATGTTTGGTGGTTATGCAATGATTGGTGGCATAGTTGCATTATATGTAATAGTATGTCAAAACACAAAAAAGCGCAACCCTAATTTGCATTTTTGTACTTAAAATTAACGAAATAAAATATACGAACTGATATTACTTACTCTGAATTTTTATTATAATATCTTAAACAAAATGGTTTCATATGTATGACATGCTAGCTAGCTGTTTATGTTAAGGGTTACTTGAAGACACAATCAACTTCACTTTTTAATACTTTTACCTACGTTTTTGGTGCTATTGTACAAAATGACTGCAGCCAACACTGAAAGTTCGGCATGTTTTGCGTTTCAATCAGCAATCAAAATGTTCGGTCCGAGAGCGAGAAAATGAATATGAGAAAAAGTTTATTTCTTCATTTTATACGTGAAACAATAACAACAAAAAATGTTCGGCAATCATGTTTGGCTAGCATAACCACGGCATAATGAGAGGAAAAAAAATGGCGACAAATTCCAATGTTTGACGGACAAGCAGACAACGTGTGACATGCCCCTTACTCGTTACTCTCTGATACGTTATTTTTTAATCAATAAATACTAATCGCTGCCATATTTGTTTTATACATTCCACTAATGTATTCCAAAGGTGTCTGAAAGGAGAAAGCTATAAGTATATTTGGCCTTTCTAACGTGGATAAAAGCGAGAGAGCAATATGAAATATTTAATTTTATCTACGGCATGTAGCCGCTTGGCTTTTTTTCGTTTATAAAATAACGAGTCGGCTTTGTTCCAACAACATTCTCGCGCACTTTCATATTGTATTCGTGAGGCGGAATTCAATAGCAGAGTAATATTACATTCATAAATATTGTATACATAATTGACACAGATTTAAAATATGTAAGTATTTTTTAACTAAATTATTTGGAGTACAATAAGCAGGTTTTACATAAATTGGCTCTAAGAATGTGCCTAGTGCGCTATATTTGGAATATTCTCGTTCGTCCGGTTCGGCCGACTGCGCCTTGGCGTCGGCGTCATTTTTTCACATGAGATTTTCCAATTTAAAATTGCATCTAAAATAACTTCTGGCAAAATAACTCGTAACTTATTAATTTATTTAAATTTACTAGGAGTAAGACAATGAAATCAAAGAAACCTGAATCTGCTGCCGCCGACTCTGCAGCTGCTGACGACAGTGCTTCTTCGTCAGAGGAGGAATATGCAGTTGAAAAGATTTGTGGACGTCGTGTTCGCAAAGGCAAGGTTCGTGTGCTTGAAAGCTGACGGTGAAACAAAGTTTGACGGCATTTCTAAAATTTTGATTAATCCGTAGGTTGAATACTTCCTCAAGTGGAAAGGTTATTCGGAGGATGAGAATACTTGGGAGCCAGAAGAGAATCTGGATTGTCAAGATTTGATTCAAAAGTATGAAGCCGATCGTGCCAAAGAAGAGGTAAATAAATAGCTCTGCGCTCGTAGATCAAGTTTTGGCGGGATACACTAGAAGTTTGCTGAGTGGCTATGCTTCTGCGACTTGGATTCTTTTAAAGGAAAATTTCTTACATGTTTTTACGATTTCAGCCTGCTAAAGTTGATAAACCAGCAAAGAAAGATTCTGGCAATACAAGTGGACGCTCCAGTTCAGCAAGTAACAAACGCAAAACAACGAGCGATGAAAAGAACACAAGCGGAAGTAAGATTTCCTAATACCTCATTTATCTGCGGTATGCAGCATTAACAATTTTTATATTGTAGCAAGCAACAAAAAGAAGTCAAGACGAGATTCGCACAAATCCGAAACTGATAACGAGTCCATCAGTGAATCAACATCATCAAAGGCCACAGAAAAGACAGGCTTCGATAAAGGACTTGATGCCGAAAAAATTTTGGGTGCTTCCGATGCGGGAGGCGTTCTCACTTTCCTTATTCAGTTTAAAGGTATCGATCAAGCAGAAATGGTGCCTGCATCGGTTGCAAACACAAAAATACCCCAAATGGTTATTAAGTTTTACGAAGATCGACTCTCGTGGTATTCCGACACTGAGGAATAAGCATTGACGAAAAAGCAAAAGTAGCCGCAACAAAGAAAAATTTTAAATACTGATCGTAAAGCAAACTTAATAATCTATTAAATTGAAATTTGTCATTATAATAAACAATTCCAATTCAACGTTGGTTCGTCCTCTTCCATTCACTTCATAAAATATCGTTCAATCTTTATGTATATTTCAATTAAAATTTGTTTCATTGTAAGTGGATTTGCATCAGACTGATAATGAAATTACTGGAGTTATTTTACTCAATAATATGATGTCTAATGTTTAATGAAGTTTTTGGCAATGTAAAGGAAAATCAAATTAATTTTCTATCTAAAAAAATACACAAGTTTTAACAATCAGTGGAACACCAAGGTTCTTAAAATAAAATTACAAAAATGTATATTAACAATGATCAAATACGTTTCCAAGATTTTTTAGATAAATTTTTTTTTTGCTTTTACCAAAAGTCCAAAATCTAAAAAAGTTTTTAAAAACATGTCAGTAGACTTTTAATAACCATTCCATTTAAATATGAAATACCTTATCCAATTCTAAAAAGATTTTCTAGCAAACTCCACCATTACAATTGAAATATCAGTGTACATTAAACAAATTGTACTTGCATTAAAAATCAGTGAAGTTTATAAGCATCTGTTAAAGCTGAAAAAATCAAGATTTACTTAAAACATGTAACTACAGTTCAATATATAATTATGTAAAATGTGAATGCGTAATGCTTGGTTTTCACTGTAATTTTTATGACGAATTTAACTTTTTATTACCCGATATATCACCCTTTTAAAACTATAACTTCTACATTTTCTGCATAAATTTATTTAACAATTTGGTTGTTTTTTATTTCTAAACATTGTTAAAGGTAGAAAAAACAACATTTTGGTATTTTTCAATTCGATAAAAACAGCATTGAAAATGTCTTTGTGAAATCCAAGCTAAACTTTTTCTCATTGTTATTTAAAATTTTTAATTGAACACAAAAACTACAAAACAGTTTTTTTGGCCATATTAAAATTTTAAATATATCAAAAATCCTTAAAAATTTTTTGTTTAATCATAATTTATTTTGAAGTTAAATTTTATAATAAATTTTGAAAAACTATTCAATCGTAGATATTTTAGTTTTGCTCTTGCACCAAGGAATTCCATATGATTTCCAGCAAAATATTGCAAAAATAACGAGTTGTTCAAAAGCAAGTATGGGTCTGTTCGGAAATGCATCATGATGCGCGAAATGCTCTTGCAGCAGAAGCAAAATGTTCGGAAAAGGCCGATTTTGCAGCACTGCAAACGTCAAATATTGGGTCTCTTCGGAAATGCATAATGCATTTGCGGTATGCGCACAACTGGTGTCCAAATTGCAGCGTGTATTTTTTTGATGCGAATGATGAGTGACTCTTGATAAAAAATTACATTTTAGAATGTTTAACGTTTGTATAGCTGCAAAATTGGCCTTTTTGAACATTGGGTCATGTGAATAAAAAATCAGCAAATGCTTTTACTGAATTTTTCTAGTAAAAAGTATGGACTTAGTGAATAAAAAAAGCTATATAGATATAGCTTAAAAAGCTTAAAGCTATATAGATATAGATATAAAAAAAGCTATATAGATATAGCTTTTTTTATTCACTAAATCCATACTTTTTAATAGAAAAATTCAGTAAAAGCATTTGCTGATTTTTATTCACATGACCCATTGTGCTTGTGCTGAAAAAGCAGTTTGCGTATCATGATACATTTCCGAAAAGACCCATTCTAAAATGTAATTTTTCTATAAAATGTCACTCATTATTCGCATAAAATAAATTCACACTGCTTTTTGGACGCTTGGCAAATGCAAGTTGTGCGCATTCTGCAAATCGTGATGCATTTCTGAACAGACCCATACTCTAATGCTTGGTTTTCACTAAGTCATTTTTATGACGACACAAAATTTTATCACCTAAAATAATATCACCTTAATAAAACTAGAACATTTTCTGCACAGCTCCATTTAATAATTTATTTGTTTTTAATTTTCCCAGATTGCCAAATGTAGAAAAAATGTGAAAATGTTGTCATTTTCAATTTGATTGACAACAGCTGACCACTGAAAATGACATAGTGAAAACCAAGCATAAGGACTGGTTTCACCAACTTTACTTAAGTTGTACTTAAGTTTAACCAATTAGTTTTTGCTGATTAGGTTAATTGTTTTGCAAAATGCAATAAGTTGTTTTCTGTCGATGACTTAAGTATAACTTAAGTCGCGCATTTTCCATACTTAAGTTGAACTTGCTAGTTGAATTTAGGTATGGCTTTTTCAGATCTTACGTTTAATTTAAGTATAGTTGGTGAAACCGGGCTTAAGGCATTTCTGTGATTGAACGAAGAACGAATCATTGCTACGAGCATGAACGGGCTATAGCTCACCTTTTTATATTTTACAGGAGAAGCAAACTGAATCCATGAGATGAAAAAGTAAAAATCGAGTACATATATCTTAACCCTTAAGTGCTTACATTGCCATAAATGGTACTTGTCTTTAATCATACAATAATCTTGTCAATCAAATTGAAGCATGATTCCGTAAGCTTTAAATTGAAACAGTCAAAATTACTGTTCATAAAAATGTTTCAGCTCGCTTAAGCTTTGTTTTAGTTGTGAGTAAGCTTCCACTTCGACTTTAGCTAAATATAATCAGCAAAATTCGGAATGATTTTTCCCGGGGAATCGAAAAAGGGAGTTTTAATTTTTAAGATAAAGTTCAAAAACATTTTAGAAATTTTTAATGCCAATTTATTCAGCAACCGTCAATATTCATGAGTGTAAAAAAGTGATATCTGTATCTGCTATCTTAAAAATGAAAACTCCCTTTCCCGATTTCCCGGGAAAAATCATTCAGAATTGGGCTAAATGAATCTTGATAACATTTTATGTTTTAGAATAGTATGTACCATTTATGGACTCCATTCATTCATTATTAGAGGTATTCATGATTCAGTGCACTTGCCTGAGCAGTTGAGGACTTGTACACATTACAAAAACAAAATACGCGTACGTCAAAAATTTCCACAAATGCTTTTCTACTAGTGCCTTAAACTTGAGGACTTGAGCAGTGTGTGAAAATTTTAAAAATTTGAGAGCTTTGAAATAATGATAGTGGTGTGCTCACGAACACCTAACTGCACAGCCGCACATGTCCTCAACTGCACTGGCAAGTGCACTGACTTGTGAATGCCAGACATGGATGGCATTGTTATTGACGGAAAGAGATACAACGCTGATGAGGTGGCGGATATGCTTTATGAGGATGATGATTATGTGTTGGGCGTACTTAACAATTTTGATATGTCTGATGATGAAAAAGAATTAACAGAAGATGAATCGGGTGAATCTCAAATACCGCAACGCGTGAGAAATCGAGCCGAAACCAATTACGGCAATTTATAACATATTAACATTGATGAACTGGAAGTATCTATACTTGAAACTTCTGGAATTACTGTTCCTCATGCTGGTACCTCAATGGAAGTTGATTTGTTTGTATTGAGGCAAGAGACTTCTTCGCCATCACGAAAAAGGAACAAAATAAGTTTCTTCGAGCCCTGTGCCACCTGAGAATGATCTCACTGATAATGAATGCTGCCACCGAAAATACTCTTATAGATCACAACGACAAGTTGGGCATGTATGCAAAGACTCCTGTAAGTATAAAGACACTGTTGTTCACATAACTTCCAATGATTTTGAGAAAGCTTATAGAAAAAAAAGGAAGCTAATAGTTGTACGAAGAGCAAATCTCTTTTCTCGGAAGCTATAAATTCAAACAAGAGTCAGTAGACGATTTCTTTACTGCTGACAAATATTTTAAGTATTTTTTCACGAAAAGGCTAACGGCGAAAATCGACGAAGCGCCATTCATTACGCAAAAGTTCAAAAGAACAACCACAGTTTCATTTTCGATACTCAGGAGCTCGGTAAATACGTAAGCATTATTTATTATATGCCTTGTGTGAGAGATTATTGACCTCTACGAATGGGTTTAGAGATTATTGGAATAGCGAGTATGGAGTAATGTAATGATGATCAATCGGTCTGAGAAGATTAGGAAGTTCCTTCATATAAACAACAACGATGAGTAGGATGTTGAAAATTCTGATCTTTTATTCTAAATAAGGCCAATGTTAGTGGGCGCGATAGTCTAGTGGTAGCGCGCTTGACTGTCGCACAGGGGTCCCGGGTTCGAATCCTGGCTGGGCCATGGTCCTACGCTATAACTTTTCTTTCCATCAAAGAAACATTTAAACACGTCAACTTACGACGAATAGTTGTAGTTGGTGGAGGTAGGAAAAGTTTGTGGAGAGGAACGTTTAGTAACTTGATTTGACTGAGGGCAAGACACAACACTTGCTTCAGATTTAATATCACATGTTTCTACAGCTTCTGCCACATTTAGAACATCCTACCTAAAAGTTTCACTTGATTACTCCCTTCTTCCATTCTGTGGTATCAGAACGGACCAATAAGGGTCTAAGTGGGCTGGTTTTAAGACCTGCCGCTACCTTAACCTAACCTAACCCTAAGGCCAATGTTGAATTCCCTCAAAGATCGTTTTAAATCAGTGTCGGCACATTTTAATTTCCCAAACACACGTGTTTGGAAACAAAATGCTGCTTGAGCGACGTCGACACATGTACACTATAAGCTTCTTCGTGTGGCTTTCAATCGTATGCGTTCGGCTGTTGCTTTGTTTTGATTTTTGGTAAGCAAACCAAGTCCGTTGATGTTGAGCCTTTGCTGTAGTTAGGTCGTCTGGCTGCTCAATTTTACAATTGCACAGATAAAAATGATGACTGAAGAATGGGAAAATGATTTTTTTTATAGAAAACAACGATGGTGACGATCACAAGCATTAAACTCGCATTAGCTTTCACATACTAAATAAAATTGCGCCACCGAGTAGACGGACGCAAAACACATCTGCATTGATAAACTTCCGCTTAAGAGCCTGAACAGAATCAAAAATCGTTGCGACCGACGATTGAAATAGCATAGATTCTAAAGGCCCATTTCCAATGACGCGTGAGATGCGTTGCGTTCAACGCTGCGGAAGCTGCGGAAAAAAATCAATTTCCAGTGGAGCGTGTGCGTGAACATATGATTGCCGATCTTCTGCTTAGCGAAGCATAATTTTAATGTGTAAAAGTTTTACAAGTTTATTCAAAATAAAACGCACTGATGATTTGTGCTAGACACATATAGTTAGACACTCCGGCATGTCGCTGCCGATATATCGTGAGTGTGGAGCGCGTCTTAATTGCCTGTGACCATTTGCACCACCGACTGTTCTTAAATGCATTTTTGGACTCGCCCATATAGTCAGGCACTCCGGCATGCAGCAGCAGATATGCTGCGAGTGTCGAGCACGTCTTAAATGCCAGTGACCATTTGCACCACCGACTGTTCTAAAATGCAGTTTTGGACTCCTCGCCTATATAGTCAGGCACTCCTCCATGCCGCTGCAGATGTGTCATGAGTGTGGAGCACGTCTTAAATGCCTGTAATAAATTTTTTAGTTTTTCTCAAATTCTACTAACCTTTTTCAATTTTTCCTTTGTAAAACTGAACAGCTGTTTCGCTGCCAAAGCTTCACGCGCATGAAATATTCAATTTTTCGAATATTTTACGCTGCGTGCAAATGCATGCTGTTCATTGGAAACAGTTAGGTATGTCTTCATGTATTGAATATTTGCGTCAATTTACGAAACGCATCTCACGCGTTATTGGAAATGGGCCTTAAGTCTGCGATTTATCGTTGCAGAAAACGTGCTGCGTATTTTGTATGTATTTTCCAACAACAACGAATCGTCGATCGCAACGATTTTTGATTCTGTTCAGGCTCTGAATCTGACGAACGCCAAGTTGCTCTTCGTTTTTCTCAAAGAAGTAAAATATAAGGAAGTGGTGTAATAACAGAAAAGTGTGGTATTTTCTATATTGGTGTTCGTTCACACAAACACAGAAACAATCACAAAGGGCCGTATTCGGTTGTATCGTAAAAGAAGGCCCAAAACTGTTAAAGTTTGTTCTAATGCATTAAAATTTTAGAAACATTTCACGAATAGCAACAACTCTAATTATTTAAAAAATTTTTGATCGCTCGCAATTGGCTTAGAAGTTTTAGGCATCCAACGTTGGAAAAAGTGGACTAAAAATTTAGCTGATTTTTTAAGTTTTCCAACAAAACTAAACTTTATGGGTATCAAAAGAGAGATAATACAAGTATCTATTCAACAAGATATCAAACATAAAAATACATGCATTTAAGGTACAACCCTTTTTTACTTAAAATCGCGAGGTTTTTCCAAATTTAATAAAAAAAAAAAATAAATGTATCAAAAGGAGGCCTTCGGATGCTGCTTAGGGTTTACAAACCTCAATAAGTACAACACAGGCTTCTCTGTCTACAGCAGTTCTGAATGTAGTTATCTTTTTAATAATTCTCTTTTTAATGTATTGCTTTCGTAAAAGAGAAACCACTAGTCTTTCAGACAAATTCTTATTATAAAAACATATCTTAATAAATTCTTATGGAATTCTAAATTTGACACCTCGTTGAATAGATACGCACATTACTTTTGTTTTAATACCCATAAAGCTGTTTTGTTGAAAAACTAGAAAAAATGCAAGATTTTTAGGTAATTTTTCTATATTTGAAGGCCTATAAATTCTAAACTTCAACTTTAATTACAAATTAAATTAGGTTAATTTTTTAAAATCCTTAATTTTTTTGGGTGTTTCTGCCTAGTTGTTGTGTAAAAATCAGAAAAATTTTACAAACAGGTACTAAATCTGATTCACTATGCTGAAAACAAGAGCGCCCCAAACATGTATTCAACTGCGAAAAATGACTGCGCCCCTGAGGCAGTGTTTGTGTTTTGACAGATGTGGTTTGATCAAACTGGCGGAAAATCAGCGGGGTCTAAATTGCATTTTTAAACCATTTTTAATAAGAAATATATACATTTCTAACACAAATAAGTTAAAAAAATATCGTTAGAAACTAAATAAAGCACTTTTGTTAAAAGAATTTAAACCGTATGGACATATTTACCTGTGGAATGAATGCGCATTGTTTTTAAGTTTTCGGGAACTATTACAATTCTTAACCGCACAACTCATATTGCATTTGTTTTAGTGGTTTTTTTCTTTAATCTTGTTGCTTTTTAAGCAGTGAAAATGCTTAAAATCAAATTATTTTTAACTATTTTGCTGAGGAGTCTTCCAATCAGATGCCAGGGTTCTCAAAAATGTCAAAAAACACACTCTTTCTCGCTCACACAATTTACGAATGGTGCGACAGTTCACGTACAGTGTATGTGTAAGCAACACCATTTCCTTATATTTTACTTCTTTGGTTTTTTCTCTGCTTCACACACAAGCAAAGAATATGATAATATGTGTGTGCCCATCACTGTTTTAAATAGATTCCTATGCTGCCCCGTTTATCAAAAAATGAACAAATGTGCTCCACGAAAGTTGGGCCTTACATGAAAGAGTAGGTCTTTTCAAGTACTTGAACATTCGTACGAACTCGTGCTATTTTTGATATTTTCTGTTTCCGTACCCAAAAAATTTGTAAAAGAGAGCAAAAATAAGTAATCTAATCCATGGTGTAAGAAATAGAGGTGTTAGTGAGTTTGACACTTCTCTCTCAAAATTATAAAATTATGTTTCCCCGTTCTTGTCAAAAACAGCTGATGGTGAATTGCAATGAAAACAAATTTGGTTAAATTCATATCTTTCTGCAAGTTTATAAGATTCTTAGTGAGATTATAGTGAGAATATGTTCTTCAATATGTTCTTGAAGCAGACCAGAGATCTGCAACGAAAAGCTTTTTTGCGACTCTGAGTATATCTGAAAAAAATAAGTACAAAAACCTACTCACCCTTAGCGCACGCAACTCGACTCATATTCTCTTCTACGAAGCTAGAATGCGGCGGCTCAAATAAATGTGAGTATCCTAAGTCATGAGTAGGATCCGAAAAGATCGGGTTTTTTCAGTTCATAAATACTTATGGTTGTTGTCGTCTTGCTGATATTTATCCTACTTGCCGAAGTACTCATAATCGACACAAGCAATCGAATCACTCGGCTCATCTGCCACAGATATGAAAGAGAGCGCAGTAGAGCGCAGCAGTAAATAGTGAGCGAATTTTTTGTATTTGTTTTGTGCTATTTTTTCATAAGCATTTAGATACCAACAGATGTGTAATTCTTGTGTTGCTTTTGGTTTTTATCTTACACAGTGAAAACTGCGCATGAGGTAAAATTGTTGAGGCTTAAAAATAATACGTAGGTTTGATAGTATCGTAAATGTCATTCATTTTCTGCAATTAGCAATTATTATTAAATGTGTAAAGTATTTTTTTTTAATTTTTCTGTAACCTTAAGTTGCCAAATCACATGCGCATAATTTAAATTAAACTTCTATTGCACGTGTTTACGCACAAGAAGCAAACACACACGTGCGCCGCACAGTGGTTGAGCCCCATACAAAAGTTGTCAATAAATAGAAGGACTCATCGTAAACCAATTAAATTTTGTGTATTATTTGGAATTATCTTTATTAGAATACACACAAAAATATTTTTAAATCCATCCTCAATCACGCCTACCTCCCATACAACACAAATATTTAAAACGACATATTCTTTTTGTCTTGAACCCATATAAGAACCATTCTGTCAGAAATCTTCGATATAGGTCTAACATAAAAAAATATTTTTTGCCACACCCACCTCCCACACGAAATTTTCCACTTCCCGTGTTTTTCCCAATTCCAACTTCAATGAAGCGCAGCATCTAAACGGTTTAAATTAGTGGTTTATAGTATTCAAAAATATTATTTGTTTGCTTTTTATAAAAACAGAAAAAAATCATCAAAAAAAGCTTATCGTTTCGTTTTTATTAAAAAAAAAAGAGTGAACCTCATGCTTTTTGCCCCAAATTGGCGCTGGTTGTAAATGTGATACTATCAACAGTTAAAAAAGATAATAGCATACTTTTTAGCATTGTGATAAAGTGAGCACAGGTCGTGTAGCTTAAAAACATGGCTTGCATACACGGAGAAAACTGTTTGCTAAATTAGTATTGTGGTTAAGCAAAACTTGCGCTTGATTCTCAGCCACTTCAAAATTATGCTAAATTTCAGCAAAAACTAGTCAAAATGTGCTATTCCAATTTATAATAACAAAGCAAATATTTGCTTGAGTTAAGTAAAAATTAGCTATTCCAATTTATAATAACTAAGCAAATATTTAATTGAATTAAGTAAAAATTTGATTTTCAGTTTATAATAACTTCGCAAAATTTTAATTGAATTAAATCAAAATTTTGCTTTTTCCTAAATACATGAGGATTGATTGCAATTTAGCAATCTTTTTCTTAAATCACATTTTGATTGAGAAAAGTTTTGCTGATTTGCTTTTAAGCAAAACATTTGCTTGATTCGAGCAAATTAATTTTCTCCGTGTACGTATTCTTATTCTGTTGTTTAGAATCAAAGAATATATATTGCACTCGCAGCTAATTGAAGATGTTTGAAGAACATTTCTAGACAAGGGAATTTGAATATTTGAATAGTTGTGAAAGCATTTTATTGTGAAATTCATTATATATGTTTCATAGTAAGCTATAAGATAATGTGAATTAATTTAACTTTAAACATATCACATTACTGTTTTACTAATTCAATTTAATTGTAATTATTTAAAAAATATTTACTATATATTAACATAGCAAATTAATAAACTGAGAAACACACTATAGAATACTTAAGTACTCTGTAAATATATTCTACTATTGCAAAAGAAAAATTATAAAATTTTAAACCATGTATCGTATTTAGTAAGTAAATGCTTTCACTATTTACATTAAAAATTTAACGATTTTAAATAAAAAAAATATACCTATATATTAATATGCCGCACATTCGTTAAAAGTGATCGTTAAATAAAGAAATGCCTAAAAGCATCCTAAAGAAAATGACTATAGTAATAAACCTTGAGACTAAACAAATCTATATTTTCTTCGAAACGCATTTAGTTTTTACCAAATGTTGTTCAAGGAATCAAAAAATTCTGTCAGTTTTTTTTTTAATCGCTCAACTTAAAGTCCAATAAAGGCATTTCTTTTATTTAAAATATCGTCAACATCCGAAGATCATTATGTTTTATTCTGCAAAAAATAAATTTACGTGTTTTTGTTATATCAACTTTGCATAAGAAATTTATTGCAAAAATAAAAATTTTTTTTTCAAGTATGCAAAAAACTTTTTCAATAATACTTTTTGTACTTAAAAAAACCAGAGTTCAATACGTTTTCTCAATTGTCTGTAATAACTCTTGAAAAATATCAATATTTTACGAAATTTTTTCAACATTTTTACATCAATCGTATTTTAAGGCGTCTATACAGAAAACCTATATATATTTCTGATAAATAGTTTGGAATCATGCTAGTTAGAATATTCTTAAACAACACAAAGAAAAAAAAATCACAAGAAGAGATTATCAGTTTTGGTATTTATTTCCAACTTTTAACCACTGTGCGCCGGCCTTTTGATTTTGTTTTATTTTTGTTTATGTCAAACAAACCAAAACCACAAGCGTTGTTATTGTTTTTTTCTTCATAGAGTGCAACAATAAAATACCAAGAACGAGTTTTCGAAAAAAAACAAACAACAAATGAGAGCTAACGTGGCCTGCAGACATGTACTTACGAACATGGTAGAAGGATAGAGGTATATGCAGCGCTGACTGTGCTCTCTTTCCATACTGCCATGTCTGTCAAATTTAGCTGTGTGGCGAATGGAAACAAAAGAAAATAAAGAAAAATTTTTGCTTCGTTTTGACAATTCCGGCAGTATGCTCTCATCTGGTGCATATACCTGTATTCTTCTACCATGCTTACGAAAAGTGCGACGCAAAAAAAAAAACTAATTAATGCTAAGAGACGTTGGCAGAGAAAGAGCAGTACTCAGAGTACACTCAAAATACATTCGGAACGAGCGCCTTTGTAATAAACTGACTCAACGCACTCATTGAAAACGGCTCGAAGTGGATCGGATCACGTCGCTCTCGGATATGAGAATGTACTAATAACCGAAAAAATGCAAAAGAGCAGAATGCCTATAAGTAGTTTACACATATTATTAAGTATGGATAGAGTTGAGAACAGCACGACACTCGGGTATGATTTAAGTATCCGAATTCTGTCGGATACTCATTGCAGTACTCTGAAGCAGACGATGTGAATGCAAGACAATTTGCATGCTGGCCAAAGCTTCATGTAGGCACCACCTTCCAGCGCACGTTTCTGATAAAATGGTCAAAACATTCAATGACGAACTTGGCAAATCGGCCAAGACTACTGCAATAACTTTTTGTCAACACAACACGGCACAATTAATTGGATTAAATATTTATTTATACTTAATTCGCACAATTCGCACAAAAACTATAGCACATCATCTAACAACTCAAACAAATAACACAATTTGAAAATTATCAACAGTTCCGCTCTTTCGCTTACAATTTTTTGTCAGAAGCAAAGAAATTCATAGTGTTGTCAAAAACTCACTAACACCTGGTTTTCTTACACCATTATCTAATCCTTGTCAAATGTTGCTATTTCCTGCTACACAAATTTGGCGAAGCAGAAATTCACAGCGAATTGCAAGCTGCCATGTTTTGCCGGCTGATGTCAAATCCCAATAAACACTGAAATTTTCTTTCGCAAGGTTTTGGAGAAAACCCTGATAATCAAACTCAATCTCAACTCAAAATCTCCAGTCTATTTCGGATGCTAATTTTTATATGGCAATACTTAGGTTTAGTTCCACATTTAAAAACTTCTATCTATATTTCGTTAATAAAACAGCACATTAAATTAATTAAATTTATTTTAGAAAACGTGTGTATTTAACAAAACAGTTACCAAATTCGTTGTTTTTCTAGGGTTGCCAAGGGGTGATCCCCCTTAAGTAATAATCTTTCAGATATTGCGGTCGCTGAACCTTACGCCAGGGTCGAGACCCAACTGCTACTGGTGGAGACTCTGGCTCATCAACCAGTGGCTGATCAAATCCCTCGAACATTTCGTCATCTGATGAAGACACACTTCCAACTGCATCCATGAATGTCGATGTATCAGGACCCGGCTGAATATCCGCACGCTCGAACTCCCTTGGTTCCAGATGCAACTCCACCTCTGGCACGCTTTCGTAGTTTTGAGTTGAGTTTTGTTGTGGTAAAACATTTTGACAGTTGTTTTCGTGTCTGGGCTTCAGCTGGTTTATTGAAGAATGAATGACATGATGATATCCGAGCATAACTACATAAGTTACCTGTCCGAGTTTTTCTATTATTTCACCTTTGGCCCAGTACCACCGATTGCATCTATAAAATTTGGCGTATACCAAATCGCGTGGCTTAAACTCTCTGTCCCGTGTACCATGGTGGCGATTGTATTGTTGCTCCTGCTCGATATTACGCTCGCATGACCGTTCTGGAGGCGGCTTGATCAAATCAAGAACCGTTCGTATTGGACGGCCGATGAACAGCTCCGTCGGTGACTTCATATTTTCTGCTCGGCGATTTGGAGTGGAGCGATAGGAGTGAAGAAAATGTTGTAAGCTTTCGCTATTCGTTCTTTCTTGCCCCTCAAATTTTTTTAGCCCTCGTTTAAGCGTATCCAAAAATCGCTCAGCGCGCCCATTTGACATAGGATGATACAGTAGTGTTATTATATGATTGATTCCTCTTTTTTCGCAAAACGTCTTAAGCTCAGAACTAGTAAATTGCGTTCCGTTGTCTGTAACGAGTGTTTCTGGATTCCCGAAATAAGCGAAAAAAATTTCAAGCCGCTGTATGCATGTTTTAGTTGTAATGTTAGAGCATTCGTGAACTTCTGGAAACATAGAGTGTGAATCCACTGAAATAAGGTAGTACATTCCGTTGATAGGGCCCGCGCTATCTGTGTAAATTCGTTCCATTGGCCTCATTGCTTTTGGCCAAGATCGCATACGGAATCCAAGGGGAGTTTTTGCATTTTGCGCGCATTGATTACATGTGCGAGCTGTTTAAGTAATACTTTCATCAATTTTTGGCCAGTAAACATAAGAGCGTGCCAGCATTTTCACGGCATCGACCCCTAAATGTGATGTGTGAAGCTGACGCAGCATCAGTTTGTGAAACTTCCGTGGTATCACAACCCTGTTACCAAACATCAAACATCCACTGGCGAAACCCAATAAATCGAGACGACTAAAATACTGAGCCACTTCATCATTGGATATATCCATTTTCTTTGAAGGCCAGCCTGCTTGCATGTAAGACCCAATTTGACGAATAACTCTATCTCGTTTAGTTGCATGCGCGATCATTTCTCGATTTATTGGCAGCATGCTGAGGTTGTTTTCGATTTCATCCTCAATCTCCTCTTCAAAACGCATGCATGCAATTACATAGTCCACATCCTCCGGACGCGTTGACGCAATAAGTCGTGACAAAATGTCGGCATTCCCAAATTCATGTGTGGACTCGTATTGAATACTGAAATTGTACGTATATGGCGTTACTGCCCATCGTTGAAAACGATTGGCGGAATACACTGGGATTCCCGATTTAGAGCCAAAAATACTGGTCAAAGGTTTGTGGTCGGTAATCAGTGTAAAATGCCGGCCAAATATAAAACGGCGAAATTTTTTACAGCATATACTAGCGCCAAATTACTAGCGCTTTTTCAATTTGACTGTAGTTTTGCTCAGCACTAGTGTGAGCTCGAGATGCTTGAGCAATTGCCTTTTCCGACCCATCTGGGAAAACATGCGCTATAGTAGCTCCAATTCCTGTGTTGCTTGTATCTCCGAAAACTTTAACAGGCAGCTTCGGATCGTAAAATGTAAGCAGTAAATCTTGTGACAGCAGATTTTTGAAATCATCGAAAACTTTCTGACATGCAACTGACCATTCCCATTTTACGTCGTTCCGCAGAAGCTTATCCAGAGGCGCACGCATTTCATGAATTTGCTTGGCAAATTTCGCGTAAAAATTAATTGCGCCCAGAAATGATCGTTTGACTAACATTTGTAGGATGCGGCATTGACAAAATTGCCGTCATTTTTGCTAGGTCACATTTAATTCAGTCGCCGGTTATGAATACACCCAGATATTTTAATTCGCTCATAAACAATTCGCATTTTTCTGTCTTTACATGAAATCCGAAGTCACCTATGCTCTTAAATAATTCCTTTAACCTCTGAGTATGAGACTCTATATCTTTTGAATATACCAGAATATCGTCAAAGTACGCTATAGAATCATCAAGACCAGCCAACATTGCATCAACAATTTGTTGAAAGGAGCCCGGTGCTGATTTGACTTCAGGGGCGAGGCGATTAAAAGTGAACAGGCCCTTACGAGCATTAATTGTAAGCAAACGCTTAGATTCCTCATCGACCTCAATTTGTAAGTAAGCATCCGAGAGATCAATTTTGCTAAAAATCTTACTGCCTGCTAGCAAAGCGAACATATCATCCGGCACAGGGAGCGGGTACGGATTCGGTTCGATACTCGCATTCAGCTCCATCGAGTAATCTGCACAAATTCGAATACGCCCATTAGGACGCTTTACAATTACAATTGGAGCCACCCAATGGAGCGACCTCCACATTTCCAGTATGGTCTACTTGGTTGACTCTGCTTATCGTTTCGTGTGTCGGACTTAGAAACACTGCTGTTCAGTTTTGGCCGAAAATTTCGCTTCACTGCCTGAACAGATACGCCTTTACTGGAGCTACCAACCATTGCAGAATCCTGCTTAAACGAAATGACTCGCTGTTCTTCACTTACTATATGAGCCAGTGTTATTGGATTGCTCTCAGTATCTTCGTCGAGTTTGGTACGCAACCGCAATCTTATATCTGCATCGTAAGGAGACTGCAAGGCACAGATATAAATGAGGCATTTCATTTGATCGCAGACACCAAGTGCAGCTTAGAGTCCTCTACTCGACGGTTGACAATGTTTGCAAACTCAACAAAATCAATTCTCTCATCCTTTAGAGTTTGCAATCACTTATATCGAGAGCTAAATATAGATTCGTGTCGACCAAAAGTTTTTTAAGAATATTAATCGTTTCCACAAACGTTAATTCTTTTAGCAGCTTCGGCAAGATGGCATCCAGTAGTCGGTCATTAGTTTCACTATCTAGCTTCACGCTGGACCAGTCGTATCTTTGCGAAATCATCAAGCGTTTTGGCGTCTTCCACAAACAAATTTTCGTAGCACCGATACCAGACATCGAGCGTCTGACCCGCCTCGGCATCGTCAGTCGCCACTTCTGTTGCCTTTTTTATCCGTAAAATAAAAGACTATATTTCGGTAATAGAACAACAGATTTAATTAATTCAATTTATTTTAGAAAACGTGTGTATCTAACAAAGCAGTTTGTAAAACAACAAAGCAAACTTTGTTGTTTTTCTAGGGTTGCCAACAATATTTACAACTCATGTAAAGAATTTTAATAAAAAAAACGGACAGCAATTATATTAGACATCACCTTGAGATGTCACTTGTTCTCAACGTGAGAATAATACTTGTTATCAAACTGTGAAACACAC
>OY986436.1:180874360-181169360 GCA_963920525.1 Dichetophora obliterata | reverse complement strand
AATTTGGACCATCGGATGGAGGTGTGCCGCCGAGGTCGCGGCGGCCATTTGGCCGATATTTTGTTTCATACATAATTGAACCATACCAATATTATCATAATAAAAAGAAATGACAATAATTTTCTAAATAATTTGTGTTTTATTCAAAATCAACATCGGTTCTTAAAATTTAACCACCCTATATAACAAAAATCTTTAATGGTCCAGTTAGCCTTTCATGGCACAGCAGCGCATGCAACGCAGATAAGCAGCTAGCACACAGCTAAATAAATGGTGATTATGCAAAGCATAGTCACATGGTCAAAATAAAACAATAAAAAAGAAGAATACAACGATTTTATTTTAGTAAATTAACCGCACTTGATCAAACAATTTTACAACTTCACATCTGTTTTGCCAAAACGTCAAATACATAGAAGAATACACAGATATTAAAATGAAATAGATCTTCCATGTTTATCTATGCAGTCAGAGATGCATTTCTGTTTTTATCTGAGCATTGCCATGCGTTGCCATGTTGTGCATAATCAGATACACACAAATCCTATTAAACAGATTTCGATGTGACGCTTGTTAAGCCATGCACTGCTATGCCATGCGAGGCTAACTGGACCATAATTTTTCTAGAAAGGTTTATTCAATTCAAAACCAATTGCGCATGATCCATGAACACTTTAACAACACATCTAACGCCAGTTGCGCATACATTATGAACATTTTGGTAATACATCATACACAAGTTGCTTATATATGATAAAACTAGCATAATTCTTGTAAAATCGCGTCAAGTCGACTCAAACCTCCACGTGGTGTTTCCTGGGCAACATCAAAACTGACAACCGTTAGTTTGGCGGCTAATCTGAGCGGAGGGCCCCCCAGGCTTAAAACAGGTTGTGCGTCGGGTTTGAAGCCTACCCGTAAAAACCCATTTTAATGAAAACAAATAAGAATAGAAGAAAACTGATCCCTAAATCTGATGACGACTACCGCAAACGAAAAACTGATAATGATTTACAGATGTGCACCTGAATGTCCGAACCCTTAATTGGGATGGTGCCTCTATCCAACTGACTGATGTCTTGGAAAGATACAAAGCTGATATGACTGCTATCCAAGAAATGCGATGGAAGGGACAGGGTTGCATTCGGAATGCACCCTGTGATATCTACTACAGCGGCGATGCGGAGAAGCACGAGTTTGGATGCGGATTTGTAGTTGGCAAGAGACTACGGCTCCATGTCCTGCGATTAACACCAGTGAACGAACGGCTTGCCATAATCCGCATCAAGGTTAAATTTTTTAATATAAGCCTGATATGTGCGCACGCTCCGACAGAAGACAAGGACGATGAGACCAAGGAAATTTTCTACGAGCGCCTTGAAAATGCGTACGAGTGCTGCCCCCTTCACAACGTAAAAATCGTGCTTGGTGACTTCAACGCTAAGGTGGGCAAGGAAAATATATTTGGCCCAATAGTCGGAAAGTTCAGCCTCCACGACAACACCTTCGATAACGGAATGAGGCTGATTGAATTTGCTGCAGCACGAAACATATTCGTAAGTAGCACTAGATTCAAGCATCTCAATATTCATAAAGCCACCAAGGATGTCCCCTGATCAAAAAAGCGAAAATCAAATTGATCACGTTTCGATCGACGAAAGACACTTTTCCAGTGTATTGGACTTGTATGGGAGGTAGGAGTGTACATTAACCGATCACGCCCATTTTCAGTACCAAGTAGGCTTTGGAGATAGGTATTCTATATACCAAGTTTCAATCTTGTAGCTTTATTTGTTTGTCCGTAATCGTGTTTTCAAGAAAATTTCGGACAGGCAGAAGGACTGATAGACTCAAGAAATGAAGCTGAGAAAAAAATTTATATGCATCTATACCGGAGACATATTAATCGACTCAGGGAGTGTCGCTGATTATAAATATATACATATGTCTTTACCGGAGATGTCTTATTTTCTGCCAATTCTACCCTTATTCCCTCCCTGCAAAGACCCAAACTTTAACAACGCATACCGTTACATCCTGTAAACCTATTCTAATGAAATTTCTCACCATGCAAGCTGCATAATATTTCTGTCCATAGCAAAATAAATTTGGTATGTGCTTATCTCAATTCGTTTAGAAGTTATGATTTTTGCAACGGGGGAAGTCAAATCGAGCCACTGTGCTACATTTTTTTTCTCAAGCGACGATATAAAAATACATTTATCGATATCAAAAACTATCAATATATTTTTTAATCAAATGTATGTGACACATATTGTTTTTGTTTTAAAATTTAAGTTTTCTCTATGAGAAAAAGTAACTATTATTTGCAGAACATAATAAGTTTGCAGAAATAAACTGATATACATATTTTTTTTTATTTACATCTTATTTATATTAAATCATTTTTATTGAATTAAAGTTTGATAATTATAAACAAATTATGTCCCAAAATATGATTTTGAGTTTCTTTAGTATATATCTCTAAAATTCAAAGTGGAATATTTTAATATTTTATTTTTTACAAAAAAGCATATTTCTTCAAAATTCTTCTGGTCACACTGGCAACTAAGTAACTAAGCCACCTTAGTAACTAAGTAAGTAAGAATGTACTTATTTTCTGAACTACTGGCTTACTACTCGTATGTGTATTTCTTTAGTCCTTCTTTTAAATTTCAAAATCAATTTTTGTACCTCTTTTTGCTCTAAAAATGTTGGTCACATTAGTAAGAGATATATTTTGGGTAAGGTGGCACAATTTTCTACGTCTATGAAATGTTTTTCTGAAAAATTTTTTTTTTTTAGTGTAACTTTATTGGAGAAAACGAACAGCATATGATCCTTTCGAGTGCTTTTTTTTTTGTAAAAGGCTTAAAAAGTCGTATATTTATAAATATATTCTAATTTATAAAATATGTATGCCAATAAAGCACACAGAGCGATTACTGTAGCTGGTAGCATTCCAACAGCCTATTTAAAAACTTTGTCGTTTTGGCTGTTGTTAAAAATTTTCAAGAAAAATTAAAAAATTTTTTAACGTGGGCGATACTGTGAAACCCGCTACTGGATTGGCAAAAAATTTGAATGCATCTTTTGTATTAAATATCTTATATATTTGTATTGATAAAAATTTACTATTAACGAATAGAGCACAAAGAAAAATTATTCTACGCCAAAATTCGAAAAATTTCTAACCATTGAATTGATTTTGTAAATGAATTCTTTGTTTATGAAAAAAAAATTAAAAATACAAACCATTGACCCATAACAAAATATTTTTTCGACTATTATTTATTTTACCAACAGCTGGCGGCTGTCATTAAAACAATTACCAGCGAAGCCATCACATTTTAGGCAAGCTGAAGTAAGATGGACTTGTTATTTTTTAATGTTCTAAAAATACAAGATACACACTCTACAGTGGGTAATTACCACATAAGTTTTCAGCAGAAAATGTTAAATTGTTTGCGTTATCGATAGATATTTATATGAACCAGGAGCGTGATTTTCGAGTAAATTTTCTTGATTTCGCAGCTTGAAAATAGTAGAGCAAAAGTAAAACTATTTTGCATTTTAATTGCTTATCACAAAACAGATCTGCTGAGTACGGAAGTAAACAAAATATTTGAAATAAATAAAAACATTGATTTGGCACGCATTTCATAATGACAAAAAATGTGCGCTTTGTTTAGTTACTAAAAATACAAATAATACTTAAAAATACAATTAACTTCAGTGCAGTAAATATACAGTGTTGCGCAAACAACAGCAACAAAATTAGTGCGCTGCTACATAATCGTGTATCTTTTTCAAGATTGGGGACATACAAAAATGGTTATAGGAACCAAAGCATATATTCATACTTCATATTAAAAATAAATCATAATCAAATTTGTTTTTTCTTTATCAAATTTAAAATTAATGTGACTACAGGGGCCATGGCAGAATAACCAGGTATATGCAATTCGGAGAGCAAAAACCTAGCGAGCAAAACATTGGCGTAGCTATAATGTCACTATTGACAATTTATTTTTATTCGTTCAGCCTAGGGATGTATAATTTACTTGTAACCGTACAAATCAATTAAGTACTCAGATTTTATGTATGAACATGTAAAAAAAACTAAACAAAAATCTTAAAAATTTAATAAAATGAGCCGTATTTTAAGATATAATACAGAATTAATTGTAGTTTGGCCTTAAATGAAGCAAATTATGTTTACTTTTAATATAATTTTCATTCGACTACTTATTTCGATTGTTTAGTAACCAATTTATTTGTGTAGCTATCTACGGCTGCTTTAAACTGTCATAATATATTTTGACAAGTGAAATTGCTGTTGAAAAACATAAAATTTATTATATGAAATCGACGATTGTTTGCTAATTTTTTCATGCTGGAACGGAAGCTAACAATTGATGGATTGATTTCGAATTATAGCGAATGGAAGCAGTTATAAGTAATCCAGAAAAGCCATTGTCAAACCTGAATTGTCGATAAACATTTGCAGATACCGCAATTTAAGTACTCAACCTGAACTGCTTGGAGTACATGGTAGTCACGTTGAAGTCCACCGAAATGAAACCGGATGTGCTAAATTCAAAAAACAATCTTAAAATAATTATGTGTACTGTGTTTCTGTGCTCTGTGTAATTTTCAAATTTTGATGTTGAATAAGGTAATTAATAATTTGCTGGGACTTTGAAAAAATAAATTAAATTAATTGTCCTTAATATTTTAGTTATGTTTTTAATTCGATCCGATCGGCAATAAGGAACATGCGAAATTACTACATTTAGAGCAAAAAAGCTTTTGCATTTATTTTACATAAAATTGTATCCAATAAAAAAGTCAAAATTGATAAAATTTTCAAAACAGTTCATTTGACATTATAACTACGCCTTTGTTATTGTTTTGTTGTCGGAGAGAGAGTAATTCGAGTGCATCTACCTGGTTATTCTGCCATGACAGGGACATTTCACGTGAAGCGGGCTACGAAAATAATGTCAGATTCTGGATTTTGTTAATATTTGAGCAAATTGTACTTCTATATGACCTGAATAAATGTACATCATTATTTTTTTTTATCAAGCCTAATTGCCAGTTTATAAGCCTTTAAAGAATTAAAGAAATTTAAGGAACGGATTTGTTTAAAGCTATTACTGCTATTATCCAAAAACATAAAAAATAAGGCAAGAAGTGTTTTTTTGAGGAAATTATATGTTCTTCTTGGCAGTTATAAAAAATCTTAAATTTAATTTTTTTTTTTCAGTGTGGGAAACCGGAAGTAACCACCCTTATTCTTGAATCCGCGTCGAGTAAATATCGTCGTCGAGAGCTCGCTTTCACCAATGAATTGTCGTCGAAGATCATTGCGACGATCAAAAATTTAAATATATATTTGACGACGTTTGCTCAACAATTGACATGGACAATCAGTGCAGATCTCAACGTCGAAATTGAAAGTTTCCAGAATACAACAATTTTGTTTCGTCGTCGTTTCGTGAGCGAGCGCGGGCTCAAGAATAAGGGTGAACATTTCAAATCGGGTTTCACTTAACTTCGGTATTTTTTATTTTTTTTTATTTTTATCTTAAAATGTAGCTAGTAGTCCATAAATAATACGTGGAAAGTTTTAGAATGGGATCTGCATTCGTTTAGGAGATAAATCAACTATAGTGCAAAGGTGCCGCGTTTAGCATAAAAATAAACAACAAATTAAATAGTAGTCGATAAGGAACGATTTTATTTTAAAATTTTTACAACTTTACGATGCTCACTATAACTTGTTCTTTTAACACTAATGCCATCGGTTATTGGTATAAAAGAATGATACTTTTTAGTGCCTGAAATTGTCACTGCACAATCAAATCGGTGTTGCAATTTTTTGCGATTTTGCGGAAAATTACAGTTTTGTAATACAAGATGCAGCACAGTCTTGCCATTGGAACAATGAACAAGCTACACTTTTAACGTCAGTATATTACTACAGAGATGAAAATTTAATAAGACACGGGAGTATAGTAATGATATCAAATGATCTTAAACACGATACAGCTTCATTTTATGGTTTTCAAAAATATTACATCAGCATCTCTTAGAGAAGAGAATAACAGTTTAAAAAAATAATTTATGGTACCGACGGAGCCGCACAACACTTCAAGAATAAATTTTACTTTATAAATTTTTATTACTATAAAGAAGATTTTGATACTGAAGCTGAAATTCATTTTCACGCCACGTCACATAAGAAAAGGCCATGTGATGGTATTGGTGAGAATCTTATAAGATTAGCAACACCCCTGAACGGTTGTATGAATGGGCAAAATCAGCTTTAACCGAAACGATTGTTTATTACTGTTCTAAGGAAGACCTTCAAACACAAAGAGTTTTTTGCAGCACCGATTTGATTGTGCAGTGCCAATTTTTCAAAAATACAAAATTATATTTTTTATTTTATGGTGAGTAGTTTAGATTCGAGATCAATAATACTAAACACTTGCCAAAAACGTGAAACACCCTGTAACTCGAAAATTTTACAATACAGGAGGAAACTGAGTACGGAGTTGGAACGAGAATTGAAAGTACATATAGGAATGAAAATGGAATTACCGGTTCTGAAATTCGTAGACTAGTATTATTTATCCAAACATGTATGAATATAAGGACGCTGCTATTAATTTGACCGCAACTGTACATTCATTCAGGTCATATAGAAGTAAAATTAGCTCAAATATGAACAAAATCCAGTATCTGACATTATTTTCGTTTCCCGCTTCACGTGAAATGCCCTTACATTCAATTTGTCTGAGAGCAACAAAACAAAAGCAACATAATTAATATTTGGTGTAAGATTCATTTTTCTTGATAACCGCTGCACATCTGAGCGGCATCGACTCTATTAGATTAGATATGTTGGTATTAGGTATTTGCTCCCAATTAAGTTTCGGGGCTTCATACAGTGCAGTTTTATTGGACAACCTTTTACCAGAAACTTTTACCTTTGAAATCCCAAAAAGATTTTCGATGGAATTTAAGCCATTGTGTTTGTGCCGGCTAATCGAGGACTTGAATCCCATTGCCTCTAATGTAATCTTTGATGAGCTTTAAAGTGTGCTTCGGGTCGTTGTTGGGCTGCAACGTTCGCTAAAGTGGTATATTTTACTCTGCACGTGGCGACCGTAGCCTAGTGGGTAGAGTGCGTGGCTCCTAAGCTAAAGAACCGCGATAGCCCGGGTTCAATTCCAGCTCAGACAGAAAGTTTTTTCAATTGAAATAATTTTTCTGTTCGGTCGTCACCTCTCTGCAGACAATGGCAAACCTCAGAGAGTAAAAATTGCCATGTAAAGCTTCTTGAGAACATAAGCCGTTCGGAGTCGGCATAAAACACGTAGGTCCAGTTCTCGGTCATTTGTGATCAAACATTTAATAACACGCACAATACAATTGATCAATAGAAGCTAGGTCAAAGTCCTTCCAAGGGCTGAAATGGCCAGTTTATTTTTTTATTTATGTGGTCGCATCTTGCTTTCTAAAATGTCTTTATACACAAATCGATCCATAATTCCATCGATTTTTTGAAATGGTCCAACTTCATTATTGGAAAATCAAGTCCAGACCATAATACCACAGCCTCCGTGATTAAAATTTATTTTGCAAATCGTGTATCTGGGCGGCACCGTACCCCATCTGATCCCATCTGAATTAATCAAGTTGAACTTTTATTCATCGCTAAAAAACGGTTTTCAATTTTTTAACGGTTCAGTTTAGGTGATATTTTGCAAGACTACGTCTAAAAAACAATTAATTGCAACTCGTCACAATTTCAGACAGAATTGCTTAAATCATAGCACCTCACCTTGTTTTTTATGCTTCGATGTAAGCAACGGTTTCTTTGCCGGTCTGTAACTTCTTAAATCGTTTTCAACGGCTCGTCTTTGAACAGTGCTGTGATGGTTATCTAAATCAAGTGTCCGAACAACCTCTATGGATGTGGCAAATGGATTTCGTTTGAACACGCCACAAATGTTCCTGTCATCACGTAGCGATGTCTTCCGCGGTCGTTGTTACGTCTTTTGTTATGATAAGCTTCTTTATTAATCTGCAAACTATTGACCGATTAATATCAAACTGATTCGCGTTAGATATTTGCGAATTTCCCTTTATATATTCGGAAATAATTTGTAATTTCAAAGCTTCACAGTATTTATAACGTGCCATTATAAATGGAACAGTCAATGTCACAACTAGCGCAAAAACAAAACTAAACTTAAATGTTTATGACTCACAAAAAACACGTGCTTTACTACAACGGAACTTTTACCGATTATTCTTGCAACTTCTGTTCTCTTTTTACATCTTTCAAGTTTTTTGTTTTTGTTTTGCTCTCAGACAAATTAAACGTAGTCACATTATTTTAAATTTAATAAAAAAAAAACAAAACCAAATTTGAATATAATTTGTTTTTAATATGATGTATGAATATATGCTTTGGTTCCTACAATCATTTTTCCAGCAGCGCACTGATTATGTTGCTATAATTTTGCGCAACACTGTAGGCATATAAACTTTGAGTAATTCATGTTCAGAAAGGAAAGTAAATATTTATAAACATAACAAATTATATTGTTACCTTGAAATAAGAGAAAGACCCTAACATTTATTTTTCAAAATCTAGTTTTTCTTTTTAGATTTCGGTGTGTTAGTGTATTAATAAAATGTATTACAAACAAACAAAGATATTTGTGCCGAGTGTCAAAACTTTGAATTTTTGAATCGTTTTTTTTGCTTTAGGTAACGATGTTGGGTTAAAAATTCATTGTACTAAGATTTTCTATAGTTTTCAAGATATGTATAAGCATATTAGTGGTGTCAAACAAACGGAAAATTTTGTAAGCTGATTATCACTAAGAAGCTTTAAAAAGTTAGAATATAGTATATTAACATTCATTGGATTAGAAAATGTATATTGCAGGGTATTTATTAGGGGTCGTAAATAAACTACGTTGCCAATTTAGAGGGGAAGTGGGGTTTTGAAATGCACTATGATAAGTAACAGAAGGCGTGGAGGGGTTTCAGATATACTTACGTGACCAAAAATAAAAGAAAAATAAACAAAATTCTTATTAATATTATTTAAGTGCAGGTTCTTATCTCGAGGTCCCAAAACAAGGTGATTTCTTGTTTTTTTTTTCTATAAAAGGAAGTAAATGCACAATTTGAGTTTTTTGGCAGTTATTTATTGATTCTTAAAGCAGAGAAAAATACTTTTTTGGTGCATAAAAATGTAATGTGAAGTGTCAATACGCAGTCAAACGTCATGTTGAAAAAGTTGTACTCAAACAGTCTCAATCGTTCAAGTCTTGACAGGAACTTGATATTATAGGAACTTGAACCTATAGTATCGACAATAAGAAAAATAACGGACATTGTGAATTTTTAGTACCGTTTTTTTCAAACTTTTCGCTCTTTAATGTGCTCCAAAAAAACCGTGCAATATTATCTGAATTTAAGTTAGGGGAGTATTCCTGGTTGGAAGGCTGTTTTTGGACCCTTTTTGAAAAACTTCTTATTTGAAAATGCAAAAAATTATTTAAATTCTGTTCTTTTATTGTAAATATTAAGAACACATTTAATTAAATAAAAAAAAAAGTATAGCAGTGAGAGGACTGCCGACCGAAGCGAAAACCTATATATAAAATATTAGTATTCCCTGGAAGACGTTGTCCTGCCACGGACCGCCTTACTGCTATGTAAGAATTTTCTTGCTAACAGGGTGTTTCGGACTATCCTACATGTAGGACGGACATGTAGAATGTGCGAAAGCTCATACTGCAGCCCGTCCTACATGTAGGATGAAATCAAAAAGTTTTAAAAGTTCCGCTCTGATCTTGTTCTTCTCTGTGCGTCCTTGTTTGTAGATTTCCTTGGTAATTGTTGTTGGCGCAGTTAGCCGGAAATTTTTTGTAGACGTTGTGAATTCTAATCGTGCAGCTACAGTCGGCATATGAAATTAGAATTATTTTTGTTAAGAGCTTATAACAATTTATTAAATTTTTTATATATTACTGAAACTATTTCTTTTAAGCAAAAGTGTTACCATATCAAAAATACATATAATTAACGTAATTTATTTAAATTATTTCATTATTGAATTAATATAAAAAATTAAAGCTTATTTATATCTATTTATATCATAACACTAACACAATATACATGTTCACCATATCTATATTGCGTTGTGTATTAAAAATAGAATATTCTAAAATTAAGAAATATCTATAGCATATAAATTATATATAATTCATATAAGAAATTGAAACTAAACAGTTTAAAAAATATAATGCTTAGGATAAGCAGACTTTAGTTATTCAATTACTACTGAAAATATTAATTATTTTGCAGGTTTAATACGTAATTGTTATTATATAAATATACATAAATATTCTTTAAATTTCCTCAATGAGCTAAATTGTTCATATATATTAACTATATATATATATGTATATATATGTATGTATGTATTTCCGATACGGTAACACTTTTACTAAAAACAAATAGATTTACCAATATTATACAGGGTCCGCCATCTAACTTTTTTTTTCAACTAGTGCTTATTTCGTGAATGGTAGCATTTAGCTCATGTCTGATTGGACAGATAATTAGTTTTATCCTTCCGCTAAACGAATGTGGTTGTGTATACGCTTGAACAACGCTAGGAAATGTTGCGACATTACTTTGAAAATCATGGTAATGTTGCAGAATGTGTGCGAAAATTGCGTACGGATTTTGTAAGAAGAGAAACACCGTCAGCTCCGTATGTTCGTTATCTTGTGAAAAAAGTGAAAGAAACTGGCATTTTCATCGATAAACCAAAGCGTGAAAAGCCAAAAGCAGTGCTGACACCCGAGAATATTGCTGCTGTGGCAGAAAGTGTGCGTGAAGCGCCATCAACATCAATTCACCGTCGTTCTCAACAATTGAACATTTCGGAGACATCATTGAGACGAATTTTGCATAAAGACCTTGGTATGACGCCATACAAAGTCCAATTGGTTCAGGAGTTGAAGCCAACTGACCACCCAATGCGTTTTTTTCAAAAAAAAAAAAAAGTTATTTGGCGGACCCTTATAAACAAAAGACCCCCCTTAATGCAAAATGATTTTTTTTCACTTATATGATGTAAACTGTTGATATAGGAGCAAATAGTACTTCAATACATACTAAAGCTCTGCAAAGAACCATCCAAGTACACCACTTGTGTGTTGTTATTTTTTCTTATACCTACTTGTATCTGTTTCGCTCTCTAAGCATGGAGTATGCATGGAATATTTCTCTTTTAGATAACGATGGAATAGGTATGACAGAGTGAAATTACCAAGTATCAAAAATACTAGTTTGAGCACATACAGAACAAACAGATATATCGATAATACTGTTATCTTTATTTGGAACATCTGGAGTATGTGACGTAGCAAGCATAAAGAATAAAGAGCGAAATAAACAACAACAAAAAAGACACAGTTTCGATAGTATCGTAAGTATAGACGTAGAATTCCTTTTTATACAGTAATAGAGAAAAATTCTGATTTTCTCGTGTTTATTCTTCAAAATTTTTTAAAGCATTTCATCTTCTAAATAAAAATTATTCAAAAAGAAATTTGTTGTTGTTGTCCTTCTTTAAACTTACCTGATCTAAAAAGCTCACAATTAAATTCATGTAAAAATTTGTTTTGTTTAATAAAAAGTTTTCATTTGATATTTATGGTGATGAATTTGTTGTTCTTTTACATTTGGTTAAAACTTCAACTGGTTAAAACTGACTGGTTAAAACGGTTCTTTGCAGAAAACTAAATGTAATTCAAAGTTATGTTTAATTAATGGAAATAAATATGGGTAAATTTGAATCATTTATTTTTCCTGTAGTAAAGAGCATATACATATATGTATATTTTAAAAGTAATTTAAAATTAAAATTTTAGTTAACAAAATAAATTTTTAATATGGAAAGAATATAATGCATAATAAAAATAGTTCGAATTTATTATGGTACTTAAAAAATTAATGCAGTTTGTAAAACACAACGCATGCGCAAATTTGCGTAGTAGTATACATACATGCTGAAAATAAACATTCGTTTTATTCGTACTCCAACTCATGGCAGAATAACCAGGTAGAGCCGACTTGGAGAGGAATGAAGCAGAAAGCAGAGAAAAGCGAGCTAGTTGTCAAATACAGCTGTTCATGTCGAGTAAAAATTAAGAACATCTAAAAAAATTTCAGCTAACTGAACCAACAACAATTACCAAGCAAATCTAAAAAAGCGACTTACAGAAAAGAGCAAGATCACAGCGGTTGAGCAGCGTTAGAGGGGATGAGCCGAATCGTCCACAGAAAATAAACAGAACTTTGCTTACTATGTCCCGCTTTTCACTCGTCACACACGAAAATTCTCGAGCACTTCACTAGCAAGATCTTTTTGTCCCGCTTTTCACTCGACAATAATTGCCTTTGCCGCAAGTAGTTTGTAGATTATTCGCCCGCATGAGGGGGCTTACGAAAGTCCCCTTTAAACCTAAGTAGTCAACTACTTACGGCGAAAGCAATTATTACTCATAGAATTGTCGAGTGAAAAAACGGCACTTTGCAGCACATGTAGAACCAAAACAACAATATCAGCAGCTAGTAGCAAAGTTGCCAGTTATGTTGGAAAAATCCCATTCGTGGTAATTTTTAATTGCCCATTAGAATTTTTCTTTCTGGAATTCCTATTAAATTTTTTAATTCAGAGTGGCATTTTTTAATTTGCGTGGGAATTCAGCGGGGTATTATTTATATTTCCGTGGAAGTTTGGTAATATTCTTCTTAAATTTTTTTTTTTTTTCGTTTTTAGTAAGCAAAATTTCTTTGTGGTATTTCTAGATGTTTTTTAAATTATTTGTGCATATGGGACTTATTGCGGTATTTTTTAATGCAAATGAGATTTTTGTGGCAATTGTAAATGCATATGGAATTTGTGGTGGTATTTTTAAAACGCGTGGTATTTTTGTGGTAATTTTTAATAATCGTGAGATTTTTTTTTTTGATATTTTTTATTGCGGTAGAAACTTTTTTGTTTATCTTTACAATGGTAATTTTTGTTGTATTTAATTTATGTTATTGTTAAAAAAGTAACTTTTTGTCGGAATTGTTTTAAATTTTAGCTGGCAACCATGGCTAGTAGTAGTATATTTTTTTGTAGCCACAAACTGGCTCTCTAGCTACATGTATCTGTATTCTCTATTGCATTACAACCCAGCAAGCCATGAATGTTACTGTCCCAGCTAAACGGTACTTAAAACGGCAGCGTCTGATTTGTTGGTATGAAAACGACATGTTCTTGTATCTTTAAACCGTTCTCTATATAAATGTAAAGTCCTTTTTTATAAAGTTTGTTTTTTAAATAACCTTGTTATTTATTATGTTGATTTTATATGATTTAAATACAAATTCTAAATGTTTGATAGTTTAAATCATACTTGATTTTAAATACAAATTCTAGTTGTTTGATAGTTTAAAATCGTTTATTGAACTTGAGGTCAAAGTTAGAACAATTAATTGCTCTTACAAGTTTATCAATCAGCTAGTGATGTTTTTTTTTCTTTTCATATTGAAAATGTTGTTGCTGTTGGTTAATTGCAATTAATTGTTCTAACATGACCTAAAGCTCAATAAACGATTTTATTGATACTTTAAAAAACTAGAAACAACTAGAATTTGTATTTTAAATCAAGAATGATTTAAACTATCAAACATTTAGAATTTGTATTTAAATCATAGAAAATCAACATTAATATACAACTTAATAAATGGCACGCTTATATGAAACACACAATGAATAGTTTGCTGACAACGAAACGGTCCGCTTCTGTGCTTTTAAAAGTGAACACCGTTTTCTACCGAGCCGATTGGCTATCTGGAAAACGAAAAACATGAAAGCAACTGATGTGTATTTATGTATGCATGTTTTACATACATATTAATAAAAACAACAAAAGCAGCACAACAACGAACGACGTGATAAGGAACCAAACAAGCAAACACAACAACAACAACAACCTTAAAAACAGCATAAGCAGCTACTGCAGCTAAGCAGCTTGTGCATTTCTCATACGAATATATGAATTTTTCATCTTCTTAGATTTTGCTATTTTATTAGATATTCGTTTTATTCCCACTAAAACTGATATTTTGGCATATTTTTTTCTTTGTACGATGAATATTAAAGGCTGTAGGTATACCCCAAAGTGTCAAATATCACTTTGAAAAAATTCGTGAAAATGACCCCCATACAAACCGCGCTGGATATATCCATATTGAATGGATATATCCATTTAAAAATGGGTTAAAACAGATACTCCACTTAGTGGAACAGATAAAGAGAAAAAAAGCTTACACTATAATGAGAGCCAGAGAAAGATATGATAAGCTCTCTGCTCATTCCAAAGCATATAAGTATATGTTCTGTTCTACTCCTTGTTGTATTTGTACCAATATTATCAGGTTCTTACTTGTTATATCTGTTTGTACAAGTAGAACGGATGGTTCGCTGCAGACCTTTAATACATACAATAGAAAATAACAATCGATATGTCTGCAAAGTTTTTTCGCTACTGGTATTCTTGGGGCTTTATGGATCCACCTAAAAAATAATAAATAGTACCTCGCTTTTCTATAAAACGTGTTTCCCAATTAATAAAATAGTACTTTTCTCAACCATGAAACTTACTTCCAAAATAATAAACTTAAACAAAAACTAATAAAGTACAAACAAAAGTTTTTTATAAATTTTTTTTAATATTTGATATTTTGTTTTGATAAAATAATTTACTCATCGAAGACGTCTTCTACTAAGTTCCAGCATATATCTGCGAGTAAATAATTTAATTTTTTCCAGCATACCATGATTCCAATGGAGCAGTTATTTGGTGAAATCACTCGCCGTGCTCGTTGGACTCTGTAAGCACTTGCTTTCGCAAGTACTCTAAATGGTAGTGCAAAAAATGTATTTTTAGGGACATATGCACTTTTATTTTTTTAAAAGCTTCCATCACATGTTATCAACACATGCACACCAATTCTCCCTTCTATTTTTCCTGTCCTTTACAATAACGTCCTTTACACAGTTCCAGGCTATTAATTCTTGTTGTTCTAAGAGAATTGAAAATTTCTCGTCTCTTACTAACCGTGGAATGTCAGGTCCAGTAAATACCACTACATATATAAAATTATTTTTTTTTTGTTCGCCCGGAGGTATGAAATCTTCCAAAGATACATATACCCGTCCCATACGCATGCAAGATTTACTCTCTAGATCCTGCCCCGATCAGCCGGGACAGTCAGAAATCGAATTGGCCAATTAAGATTTTCCACTAAGCACATTAATTGGCTTTTCAGCGGAATTTAAAAATTGAATATATATAAAACGCGTATTTAAGTATATTTGATTCTATATAAAGAAGCAACATCGAATTAAAAAATAGTGATTATTAATTTAATGTACTTTAGCTTAATTTCTTAGCATAAAATGAGAGAGATAAGCTATCAAATGTTCATACCTTCTTTTATTTTTGTAGTGCTTAATTCTGGAAAAATCTCCGAAAATCGAGTATTTCATAAACATAAGAAACACATATGTTTCGTGTAGCCTGCTTGTAATCCGCAAAGGATATTAATAACTTTGAGATCTGCACAAATACTCTAAACATTCTCATCATATTTTATGGCGTTTAATATTGTTTTTACTTGCACATAGTTTTATTTAAATGATGTTTTAGTTTTTAAATGATGTCCTAGAATCTCAGCTTTCCTTTGGGATAGTTTCGAACCATCATATTTAATCGTTGTTAAGATATCGGGATGTGTCCACACGATTCAATAACACCATCTGGAGTAAACATCGAACCTTGAGTAGCGGCGGTTTCAACAATTGTTGAAATTGAGAGTTCAGAAGTTAAAATTGGAAAAGATGTGCCATCTTTTGGTACTTCATCCGAATGTGGTAAAGGCGTTTGAGCGGATTGCACACTTTTGTAAATTAAATAATTCCGAGATTTTTTGTTGTACCCTCTTGTTTTATTGGCACATATATAACAATTTCCTATGGAATGCAATATATCTATAATTCAGGGTCAGACCAAATCATTGGAACTCCATATAGCATATACTTCCGAGTACCAGTAAAAAGTCTTTAAGATGCTTATAGGACGTTGTACATATAACTGATGGTGTCCCCGAAACATTCAAAATTACACGAATATCAAAGTATTTTTCGTACATTTCTGCGATTGGTGATGTAAGTTTCATTCTGCTTGGTAACAAAGTGTGTTTGCCACATGCATAGCAAAACATATTACATTTTTTCAGCAATCACTCATCGTTAGGTATAAAAAAGGTTTTTATTTTTTCACAATACAATAATTAAGTAAACTTTATTATTTGATGGAAACTGCTCTTAGCGTTATTTTTTTTTTTTTTTACGAAAACTCTTCACTTCTGTTTCGACAATACATTTTTAACTGTTCATAGAACAAATTTCTTGTCTAAGCTTACTTATTATGTTTCTGCACAGTATTTAAAAAAAAAAACTAAACGGAAAATCTCCGAATTTAAATCGTTTGAGTCATGGCAGAATAACCAGGTAGATGCAATTCGGAGAGCAAAAAACGAGAAAGCAAAACATTGGCGTAACTATAATGTCACTATTGACAATATACTTTGACAATTGAAATAGCTGTTGGAAAACATAAAATTTATTTAATGAAATCGACGATTGTTTGTAAATTTTATCGTGCTGAAACGGAAGCTTACAATTAATGAACTATTTCCGAATTATCGCGACGGGAGGAAGTTATAGGCAGTCCAGAAAATCCATTGTCAAAACTGAATAAATAAGTAAGTAAAAATTCATAACATTTTCAAAACAGCTCATTTTGACGTTATGAGTACGCCTTTGTTATTGTTTTGTTGTCGGAGAGAGCGTATTTCTAGTGCATCTACCTGGTTATTCTGCCATGGTTTGAGTGAACCTGAACATTTTGTTGTAATTTTTTTTGCTTAAATTGTGTTATATTTCTGTTATGTGGAATATTACGTAGCAATTGCTGCATCGGAAAGTACTTTGGAACAAATTAGAGCAGGTTTTTATTTTTAGGATTCGAAATATTTATATTTTATGGTTCCTTTTTATTATTTCGGGAGTATGTTTTATGGTTGAGAGAAGTACAATTTTATAAATTAGAAAATACGTTTTATGGTAGAGCCAAGTACTATTTCTAATTTTTTTAGGTAGATCCATAAGGCCCCGAGAATACCAGTAGCGAAAAAACTTTGAAGACATGTCGATTGTTATTTTATTTTGTATGTATTGAAGTATTATTTGGCCATATATTAACAGTTTACATCATTTAAGTGAACATTTTTCATTAAGGGGGTTTTTGTTTAGATATGGTTAATCTAGGGTAATTTTGCTGTTGTAAGACCCTATATTTTTTTTTATGGGAATGATTTTTTACCAGCATATAATATTAAATTTCTCAATGGTTTGCAGAATACAGCTATGCTAAAATACAATTTTTTTGAAAAACGTAAAAATAAGGGTGAAAAAGGGGGTTTGGGGATGGAAGTATGAAAGCACATTATCAACTTATCAACTTATAACAAACATCTTTGCCACATACAAAAATCGCGTACAAAATAGCGTTAGTTTCGACGCTTTAAGTTAATTTCTCTTTTCTTTTCTCTTCTCAAGAAGAACTTTTTGACCTTGAATCGTGGTTTTCTCAAAATCCTGATGTGATGGAGAAATTTGGGTGCCATATTCGTGATAAGGAGTCCGCAAGTAATGGAAAACATTTGTCGATTTCTTACTCACGTTTTGGCTGTCGCACATATAACACAACATGAATGTAGATCCAACTCAAACCTAAGTAACTCGTAGCGTTTAAGTCCATCGGTTAAAAATATTTTAAAATTTGAATATGAAATTTGAATGGAAATTGAAATTTTGTATTGAAAATTGTATTGCCAAGGTTGGGCTTATAAAATATTTGTACAAACAATCATAAAGCTAAAACAACACTCAATTTATGCTGTAACAAACGTATTTTTGAGCACAAATTTTATTTTAAAAGAATTACATTCAAACAATATTAAATCATTAATCCACACTAGTGAAGTGCAAAAACTCTATTTAAAATGTTCGAATTCTCAAAAAGTCTTAAAATTGTATTTGCTTAACAAAACATTAGAATGAACATTTGTCACTTATTATCTTGCTCCATAATTGCTTTATTTTACGGTTTGTTCAGTAAAAGCAATAAAAACCACACACGTTGGCCGCATTCAGCGCAGACAACTGTTGTGAACTGTAACGGTAGCGCTACCTTATTAAGCGATGTTTTTCTAAGAATGTGTTGATACTCTACACGCCAGAAATTAGATTTAATTCAATTATATATAATTTTTATGTAAATTTAGGGGAGTATTCTTGGTTGGCAAAAATTGTTTTGATTTTTTTTTTGTATATTTTTATAGCTTGGATATTTGAGAATATCGTCCTAAAAGGGTTTTTTGAAACTCGGAATACTTTAAGAGATATTTCCTTTTTGGTCCAGCAATGTTTTCGCTAAAGTGCGATTTGCTTAATTTAGCTACTTTTTGAATGCAACGGTTTGAAGCAACCACCGAATTTCGTTCAACGAGTTCTTTAGTAGAAAATAACTTGATTGTATACGCATTTTAAAAATAAACGAATACACATTTTACAGCTTAGGGATTCGAATGTTGGCAGCGTTTAGTTCACTTTGAATTGAGTTATAAGCGGGACGCGCGCATGCATACAGTTTTGAAAAGTACAGTATTGATAAAAATTTTGTTTGTGCTAAACATGATATAATTACCAGGTATTGTTATTCGCTGAAAATCAGCTGGGGATAAACTGTCATTTTGGACATATAGTGTCAAAATGTAGTGAGAAGGTGGAAACAGTGTTGCTCTTGTATTATTTCAAATCAGAAATCTGCAAGCGATAGGGGTATTCACAATGTGGTGTATTTGTATATCAGCTAATTTTTGTGTATTTTTGTTTGAAAATATAAATGGAAATCATAATTTTACTGTAGGTTAGGTTAGGTTAGACCGGATGCCTTCGTGAGGCTCACATAGACCAATTCAGGTCCTTAGTGGTACCGGTAGCGAACAAAAAGAACCTTTGTGTTTGTTTTAAAAGTCTTTAACGATTTGCGTTGAGTTCGCAAACCTTAGGAGGGATTCTAGAGACACCCTGGCTACATCTTTAAGTGAAGGGAACGTCGATGAGCCTAGGTATTTTAGTCTCGATCTAAGTAGGGCGGGGCATGTGCATAGTAGGTGCTCCAGGGTCTCCACTGTGCCCAGTTCTTTGCACTTCCTGCAGTTGTCATCCGTGGTGATGCCAAGCTTCCTCGCGTGGGCTGCCGTCATGCAGTGACCAGTGAGCATGCCCACTAGTGTCCTGCAATCTTTGCGCGGGCGTGCTAAGATGAACCGAGTTCGTTTTTCGCATTGTGCATTGCACATGATTTTCGAGATTTTGCACGTTGTCGTATCTCTCCATCTACGATTCACTGCTAGTGTGGCTCTTCTTTCGAGGTTCCTGTACAACTCTTGTAGCGGAGTAAGTACATGTTCTGCGAGTTCTGATTCCAGCCCGGCGCCTTCCTTTGCTAAACCATCTGCCATCTCGTTTCCCTCAATGCCCTGGTGGCTAGGGACCCAGTAGATGCGCACTCTTTTCGAAGCGCATAGTGCATCTAGTGCATCTCTGCCAGCCAAGACACTTTTGGACTTGATGCTAGCGGAGCGCATGGATTTGATCGCCGCTTGACTGTCAACGAAAATGTTGATGTTAGAGTGTTGTGTGTCCATGCTGAGGGCTATCTCAGCAGCCTTCCTTATGGCAAATATTTCCGCCTGGAAGATACTGCAGTGGTTCGGCAGTTTATATGGCTGCCTTATATTAGGCTCTGCGCAATACACCGCCGCACCTACCCCCGTAGGCATTTTGGAGCCGTCGGTAAATATGTTGACCGCCTGCTGTGCTTGTTCTATACCTTTGCACCAGTCGTTTGGTCCCAGAAGAGTTCGACCTTGGGATTTACTATCGTGCGAGGTACCATGTAGTCCGTGCTACTAAGTAGATCCTTTCCGATTGTACAATGTCCAAAATTTTGAATGTGCATGTTGCCTGCTGCCGTAAGGCGTTGTGCCGTTTTTCCGGCTATTAGTTTTGCGTGTATGTCCAGGGGGTTCATACTTAGAATCGTTTCAAGCGCTTTATTTGGAGTTGACTTCAGTGCCCCCGTGATGCATAGCGCTGCCTGCCGCTGAGTTTTCTCCAAGTGCCTGAGGAATTTTACTGTAGGAAATCATAAAAAAATTTAAACAAAACACTACATTATAATAATTTTTATTAAATAAGCTTACAATGCAGCCAGTAGCTTTGAGTAAAAATGCTTTTGGGAATAAACATTATGCATTTTGTTTTTGTAATTTTACAAAACTTAATACAAATATCAAATTTAAATATTTATCTTGTCTTTGTACGTGATAAACAAAAATTTTATTAGTTCATTACATCAAAAATTAAGAAAGCATAAGAGCAATAATATGATTCAAAGTTCTAATGTCTGACTTTTAAAAAGATCAAATACTATAAAGCCTTTGTATCGCTTAGCGTAATACAATCAGCTCTATCATGAATAATTTTTCACGCGGAATCGGAAAACGGAGTTTTCATTTTTAAGACAAAGCTCAAGAAAATTTTGGAAATTTTAAATTCGTTCATCAACGGCTTATCAACAAATTTGCATTAAAAATTTCCAAAATTGTCTTGAAATTTATCATAAAAATGAAAACTCCCTTTTTCAATTTCGCATGAAAATTTATTCATGATAGAGCTGAATATATAGTTGTTGAAATATAAACCAAATCAATCGCTTAATAAACGAAATTGCATAAGTTTTTTATTGCTAAAATTTTTTGTTTTTATTTTTAATTTTTTAATCTTTTCTTAAAATTTGTAATCCGAAAATGCATTATGCATTTTATGAAGAGCTCTCTCACAGGTTCGGGAAGTTCGTTTGCTGAACACAATTCAGCGAATTTTTTTCTGTACTCTTTGCACACTAAATGTTCCTACCATTGGCTTAATTAAAGATCGCCTCCAAATGTAAAGGAGCAGTCTTTACTTTGAAAACTTTCAAAATGTAGCCTTTTTATAATGTAGCCTGCAACGTACTCTAAGGCGTCCTCGTGCAGTTCGTAAATTTCGTCACCTGTTCATGTTCATATGTAGACATCTGGGTAAAAGTAAAAGCAAAAATCCCCTTTTACTTCTTGGTGTGTTTGCAGTACTTTTATTTGACACCAATTTGACACTATATGCCCAAAGTAACGAGTAAAAGTTAGCGATTAATAGTACCTGGTAATTCTATCATGGTGCTAAAGACAACGGATAGAAAAGTAATAGGAATAAAAATAAAAGAAACACCGGTAGCAATCGAAAAACTCGTACCTTGAAACGCCAGTTTCGTGGTTACCAACACGAAATAGATGAGGACACCGATTCACAAGTATGTATATCGGCAAAAAAATTTAAAAATAATGAAAACTAAGACATAAGCATTGACAACAAAACGGAGAATTACATTTTGGAGTTTTATACAGTTTTCTCGGCGATTGCTAGTCTGGTGATATGTGCCATATGTGAAGGAAAAATCGAGTTTAAATAAGCATCGCCGTATGAAATTGGCTTCAAAATTGGTGTTCACTGCGCTTGCCCGACCACTACATACATTTTTTCGCCGTCTTTGGTTGGCAAATCATATTTGATGAACCGGCGCTTAATTTTTGCCATGAGGCTTTTAGGCATTGAGCCAAAAGGCATTAACACGTTTTGTGGCCTCATGGATATCGGCAGAGGTGTGGGTAACTCGTTATACTACACTGCCCTGGAGAACTATCATACAGCTGCAAGCGCGATCTATGAATACACTCTTTCAAAAGCCGCAAAAGAAGAGGAAGATGCCATGATCACAGCCGATCTACAGTGCAATCCAACAATGTTTACCGTATCAGGTGATGGCACTTTCGTGGTTTTTCTTCACTATACGGCGCTACAACGTTGATCGGCAAATACAGTAAAAAATAGTCGACTCTGTTGTAAAGTCCAGCGTATGCAACTGTTGCAAGTATTGGGAAGCTAAGAAAGAAGAAGACCCACTGGCATATGAAATTTGGATTGAAAAACACGAAGAGGAATGCCGTGCCAACCATCAAGGAAGCTCTGGGAAGATGGAGGTGGATGCGATAAAGGAAATGTTCGCCATATCAGTCCAAAAGCATGGCGTAAAATACTGCAAGTATATCAGCAATGGCGACTCAAAAACATTCAAAGCTATTATAGACGACGATCCGTACGATGGCGACCCAATCGTCGAGAATGGGCACCAGACTCCGCAAGGCCAAAAAAAAGAGAACAGAGACATTGGCGGCAAGGGTGCAGGCAAACTCACAGATAAAGTCATCTCTAAACTAACAACATATTATGGCCTCGCTATTCGTCGTCATCCAGAGTCGGTTGCTGACATGAAGAAGGCTGTTTAGGCAACGTTTTTGCACAAAATCTCGACTGATGAAGCTCCACAGCACCAAAACTGTCCGACCGGTGCGTCGAGGTGGTGCGCCTGGCAAAAAACGGTAGCAGAAGGGATAGTCGACAGACAACTAAATCAGAGAGTCCAGGAAGCAATCAAACCTATTTACGAAGCACTGTCAGCCGATGATTTGTTGAACAGATGCCTTGGCTACGAAACTCAAAACAGCAATGAATCTTTCAACGCTGTGGCGTGCTGTGGTCATTCGCACCGAAGCATATGCACACCGGCGCACGTACTTTCGAGATGGCCAATTATATTGCAACTGTCATATTTAACGAAGGTTTTTTGCCAATACTTCAAGTAATGAACCTAATGGGCATCCCGATTGGCAACGTCACATATGATTTCGCCATGTCTCACGAAGAACGTTTGAAAAGGTTCAAAGCCAGAGCTCTGGTCGCATCATAAGAAGGTAGAACTGCCCGAAGAGCACAAAGAGCCGCTGAGTCGTCATTTTTTGAAGAATAGGAAGGAGTTCTTTATGGGGCTAGCATTGCAGATTGATATATGTAAGTATTTCACCAAAAAAACAATTTTCTTTGAGTTTTTTCAAAATCAAGTTTTTGAACTTCAAAGTCACTTTTCTCCGGTTCTACTGATCCGAATTTAATGAACCGAATCTAACTGAATGCAATCGACGCAGAATTTCCGAATTTCTAAAACTGCATGCTCAAATTTTTCATTTCAATTTTTTTTTATGCATAAAAATAACTTCAAACTTAAGATTGCGGCCCAGATTCCGCCCGTAGTTCTGACCCGATGTTGATGAAACAAAGTGCAATCGACGCAAAATTGTCACCATTCCGGTCCCGACGATCACAATTTAAAAAATTTTTTACTATTTTTTTTACACTAAACTAAAAAAAAGACCCAAAATCGGTTTTTCAGTTTTCAGTGACCACCATTTTGTAAAAAAAAAATCGCAAAATTATGATTGAGGTAGGGACCAGAATTACATCTGCAGTGAATGTAACGCCGTTTACTTTTTCCATTTCAGATGATCCGAAGTCGAGTTATCCAGGCCACAAGCAGCATATCTTTTTTTTCGACGCCCAACTTTGAAGGCCGACAACTTTTTGAACAGCCCTCGTACAAAGAAGTGAAAACTTCTTTAGGCACGTTGAACGATTTTGGTAGAGGGTAAATCATTGGTTTGCATCATCGTATTTTTCCAAGGAAATCGTCAACAATACAGACAGCAAAGATAACAAGATAACAAAAAATAACCTCAAAAATGTTTGCATGTATTTGTGCATAAAAAAATCAACAGTGATCGTCACTCTTGTTCTTAATCGGCCGCAAGCTCACAAAGAAATCACTGTTAGTGATATAATAATCTGTTTGTTAGTATATAAATACTTAAGTTAGGTTGCAATAAGATGTTTGCAACCAAAACTTATTATTAATTCGGTTTATATTGGTATATATATGCTTTTAAAGCTTGGCAAATTATTCAGTTGTTGCATTTGTCAACATTTTTGGAAAATTTGCTTTTCCTCAAACAGCTGCTATTCATGGTGAGATTTAAAAATGGATCGATCTTCTTCTTTTGCTGCTTTTTTCTGCTGGAACTTCGTTTGCAAACAAGAAAAATAATGTATGGATTGAGTGTTTTAACATTTTAATCTTTAAGTTGTGATAAAGGAATATGTTGAACATTCAAATAATTACATGCATGCTCTTATTTTATTACATATCGTCAAACAAAGTTTGACAATTTTCACACTTGTTGTATTTGTCAGTGGCTTTTTATTTTCACCACTGTTGCATTTTATTTTCAGAGTTGCCAACTATCATTGTTTTATTAATAAATTTTTTCATAAAGAGTGTGTGTCGAAAGGAAACTTTTCAGTCGTGGTAGGATAGAAAATATCAGGCTGAATAAAATTTGTGTGTGTTGAAATAAATTTGTCTCTTTTGCAGTGTCAAATGGACGATGAAATTTTGACAGTTGCAAATTTTGACGTTTCACATTTCGGTCGTGTTTTAGCGCAAATATTTTATTTAATTTGCATTTTATCAATTTGCGACATATTTAATTCGAGAGCTTGTACTCTCAACATATTTCGTAAACTTGTAATTTTGTAAACTTAAAAAACTTAAAAAATAACAAATTAATGAAAAAAATGAGCGAAAGTGCTTGAGTTTGTGTGTGTGGGCCAACGGTCTCCAACATCAGCAAGTGCAGCAAAGTTAAATTGGCTTTCTTTGCTGGCGAGCGTCCTCCAAGTGCCACCACCAGCAAGTGCAGAGCAAAATTTGTTGCTAGCCAACATCCTCTGTTGCTAGCCATCACCAGTAGCACAAGCAAGTGCTAAGTGCTTGCTAGCAGGCAAACAGAAAATATAGCATGCAAAGTGCTGTATATTTTACGCCGCCAATTCGGTTCATCCCCTCTAACGCTGCGCAACCGCTGGGATCTTGTAATTCTCTTTGCGTTGTTGTTGTAAATTAGCTAAGTAGTTATTGTTGTACAGTAAGCTTTAATTTTTTGTGGATGTTTATTTGTAGCTACAGTAGGCATATGACATCGAACTAATTTAGAAAACAGTTTATACATATGAATTAAAGAGTATATAAAGGGTAAAAGTACAATCCTTCCGGTTAATAATGGAAAATAATTTCATTCAAATGGCTGCCTCGGCTGGCCATGCAGTAGCCTACACGATCGTTCCAATTTTTAAGCACATTATCGATTGTGTACAGCTGTATTTCACCAATGGCTTCACGAATATTGTCCTTTAAAGCGTCAATTGTCTCTGGCTTGTCGGCGTAACACTTATCTTTGAGGGCACCCCACAAATTATAGTCCAACGGTGTCAAATCGCAGCTCCGAGGTGGCCAAACGACATCAGCTCTGCGGCTGATAATGTGATCTTCAAAAACAGGGCGCAAAACATCGAGTGTAGCTTCGGCTGTGTGGCACGTAGCGCCGTCCTGTTGAAACCAAATGTTGCTAATATCCTCCTCTTCAATTTTTGTGAACAAAAATTCGTTCAACATGGCCCGATAACGATCGCCATTGACTGTAACGGCCACTACTTGCTCATTTTCGAAGAAAAATGGCCCAATTATGCCTCTGGACCAAAATCCGCACCAAACAGTGACTCGTTTTGGGTGCAGCGGCTTTTCAATGTATGCGTGCGGGTTTTCTGTGCCCCAAATGCGACAATTTTGCTTGTTTACATACCCGAAGATCAAAATGAGCTTCATCTGAAAAGATGATTTTTTTGGCAAAATCGGCATCTTCTGTAAGTCGATTGCAGGCCCACTTAGCGAAGCGAAAACGCATTGGATGGTCAGTTGGCTTCAACTCCTGAACCAATTGGACTTTGTATGGCGTCATACCAAGGTCTTTATGCAAAATTCGTCTCAATGATGTCTCCGAAATGTTCAATTGTTGAGAACGACGGTGAATTGATGTTGATGGCGCTTCACGCACACTTTCTGCCACAGCAGCAATATTCTCGGGTGTACGCACTGCTTTTGGCTTTTCACGCTTTGGTTAATCGATGAGGATGCCAGTCTCTTTCACTTTTTTCACAAGATAACGAACATACGTTTTTCAAAAACGTAAAAATAATAGTGCAAAAAGGGGGTTGGGATGGAAGTATGAAAGAAACTTTTTTATCAACTTATAACAAACACCTTTGTCATTTACAAAAATCGCGTACCACTTTTAGTTTTGACGCATCAAGTTAATTTTTCTTAGAAGAATTTGTTGACCTTGAATCACGGTTTTCTCAAAATCCTGATGTGATAGAAAAATTCGAGTGCCAGATTCGTGACAAGGAGCCCAGGGATAATTGAAAACGTTTGTCGGTTTCTTACTCACAAAAATAAAGGGTCTCTTTAGTGCACAGTGTAAATATTCTACATTAGTTATGAGCCCGACTTATCAAGCTCAAGCTAATAGAGAATAGGTATCACCTGCGATTATTCAAAAATAATTTATTCATAAAAAGAAAAGCTTAGCCAAGCTTCATTTTTGAAATAATAAAAACTATTGAAATGCAGATACGATAAAAGACATGTGCAAAAAAAAAAAGATTATTTCAGTTTTATATGTGCTGGAAAAATGTATAAAGTTTTTGAATCCGAGTCAACGCAAACATTTTCTAGACACATTGTTGCCAGGTTAGGGGATTTCCCCCTAGATTGAGGAGTTTTTTAACTGTGTTGAGGAATTTTAGGGGCGATGAATCTTTAGGGGTTTTTTAGGGAGATTTAATGTTTTTGGGGTTTTTTAGGGGAATTTGAAAAATTGACTTTTGGGAAAAGTTTTCTTATTTTTCCTTAAAATTATGCTAAAAATTTCAGAAAAAAAGATATTTGGCTTCTTGGGCATTTCAACAACACTTTATAAAAATAGCTGGATTGACAGCACTTCAAATTAATTACCAATCATTTCCCACTTCACTTCAAACTTGCTTAGCGCTTTAGTTGCAATTGATTTATTCCATGCAAAAATTAAAAACAAAGCAAGTCGGCCTTTGTAGTTTAGTGAAGAGTGCTCTAGACTATCAACTCAGAGGTCCCCGGATCGAATCCGGGTTCAGGCATGGTTCATTTCGCTTTCTTTGTTCTTTGCTACATTTAAGAATTATTGCAACAAAAAATCTGCAACTAAATTGTGGAAAATTTTAAATTAAAGAACAGGAGCAACTGAGGGATAGAAATATTTGCCGAGGTTAAGGCATAAGCCTCGGTTGTAAGCAATTAAAATTGTCTTTCAAGTTTTTTCCACCAAATTGATAATTTACGTATGGTTTAATCAAGTCTTCTTCTGATAATCTATCCCTTTCCTTTCAGTTCAAAGACCAAACGTTGTTTGTATAAGGCTCATGCCTTGGTTTTTTTATCTTTTCGAAAAAAAAGTATGGGAAAAACTATAGGAAAAAATGATATGCATAAAAACATATCAAAAAGTGGGAGACGGAGCAAGACTTTGCAAAAGTAAGACTTAATTTTAAGGTCAATTTCAGATTAAACAATTGAGAACTATGAAGAAACTTTCTGCCCTTGTTATAGCGGTCCAACAGCTCAGCCATTTCAATACATAGGCTTGCATTGCAGTTGCACTACTTTTCAGTTTCCCCGTATGAAATTTTTGTATGTTTTTCGAAAAAAAATTTAGGGGAATTGTGGGGGGATTTGAAATTCAATCTAGGGGTAAAAGGTGAAAGGCACCTGGCAACACTGTCTAGACATTAAATTTGTTTTAATCGTTGTAAAGCTTACATTCTAAAGGCCCAGTTATAATAGACGTAATGTAAAGTAACGTAATGTTGTCAACTGTCATCGTGACGGGACGTAATGTAAAAAAACGTTGTAGCAATTATAATAGGCAGTAGCCAGGCAGTTATTTGTCGTAAATAATTGCACGTTCTTGTACAAATACAATTAAATCTTTGTCAACCCTAGCTGTGGATACATAAAACTATCACATTAATGACGAAAACTCAACAAAAAGCGTAGTTCAACAATATAAAATAGCGCAATAATCGAATCTAACCTCAATGTTTAGTTGTTCTTTGAACAGACGTAATGTAAAGTAACGTAGAAATCGAAATCCAACTGATCTTTACGTCCCGTTACATTACGTTACTTCTATTATAATCACTTCTATTATAATCACAAGAAAAGTATTGATTGAAACAGTAAGTGACAGAACACACTGCTGTAGTGGCATTTCACTACATTACGTTACGTCTATTATAACTGGGCCTTAAACCAGTGTCGGGCAGCTTTGCACACTTGAGATTGTGTTTGTGCCGTAAAATACGTATTCATCTCACCTACAGACCGATCAAAGCTTCAGTGTTCAAGCGAATGTCAAGCAGGTAATATCTACGCTTGCGTATTCCTTGAATATATTATATTATATCTGTGTCGATAAGCAATAATAGCTTAAGTCGATTTAAGACAGAACTGAGTTATTAATATAGTTGTGTTCCACGTATATATCATTATGAACACACAAAATCTAGAGCTTCTAGCATGATTTTAGCCAAAGATATAACGCAAAAACAAAAGATCCTTTCATATAACTTATATGGCGATTGAAAACTTTGAAGCAAGATTTCTGGAAACTTTGAAATAAGACTTAAGCTGTTTTTGCTCATCGACACAGATATAACGTAATATTACACTGTATAAAATTCAATGTATTCAAAATTTTTGGAAGAATGTATGAAAAAATTTTTTATTTTAAGAAAATAACGGCAAGGCGTGGTATCAAAGAGGTAAAATTAAAAAATTATGCATAACAAGGCATTACGATAATTTGCATGGCCAATATAAGGTAATTGTGGGGTATGCTATGGATAAGTTAATTATTTAAAAACGGCATGTCCGCAAATCAAATCATATAGTGATTAGTTCCAAATACGTATAATGAAAGCATCTTACGCTGTCAGCTTAGCATTGGCAAAACACAATTAGCAACATAAGCGCAATAAGAAATATATTTGTTTTTTACTACTAGCAGCCCTTTTTACATTTCCGTCTGCTTATCTGTATTTCACATTATCCGTCTGTCGGTCTGTTTGCTTTTTACATTCCGTCCACTACTTATTAATTTTATTTCGCAATACAAATCCGAGCAAAAAAAATATAACATAATGTCTAGTAAGATTTCTGCAAAAAGCGCTTTAGCACTAGTTTGTTTTCAGTGTGAGCTTTAAAGCGCTTATTAATACATACTCAAGATGAGAAAGTATAGGTGTGCAAAGCTGCCCGTCACTGTTCTAAACCCAAGAAATTATGTGCCACGAGTTACTTAGGTGTGTGTGGGATTTACATTTAATTTTTGATATTCGTTGTATTCTTAATTAATAATAGGCCAGTGCTATGGTATTGCCTTAACCGATTCAAATTTATTTAAATTTTCTTCACAAAATCCCACAATATTATCAATTGTGGTTTTTTTAAGAATAGATAGTCAGCATCCTAGGACCGAGATGAATACCGAAAAAGTATTTAATACGAACCTATACTAGATAGCTAGCTAAGGTTTTAAGTTTTTGGTTAAAAAATTATTTTAATGCCATAGAAGTTCTATGTAAGGTTGTTTTGTTTTCGTGTCATAACTTTGCCTAAGGTCATGCTAGAAGCTTCAGATTGTTTTTGCTTATAGTTCTTTATGTGTGAAACACAGCTACATTAATAACTCCCCAGTAGTTCCAAGTTAAAACTTGGACCTACTACTTTGTATGAGAATTCATGTATCCCCAGTGGTAGGGGCATGCCCCTCGCCGCTTATATTGTACGTCCTTTTAACACATCGATGTCATTGACAGGGGCGAACGGACCCAAGATGCACTACCATGGGCCTTACAATTCTCCTGTCCCATTGAGACGTACCTGTAAAGGTTTGAGAAATGGCATGTCCAAAGGGATACGCTACCACCAGCCGAACTACAGGGTCAGTTCTGTCTTAAGTCGACTTATTGATTATTCCTTATCGACACAAATATATTGTTTAATCTAGGGTGGGCTATTCTTATGACATTTCCTTCGTATCATGTTTTTATAGTTTTGGTTGTTGCAGCTTCCATTTCACTATTATTTTAATGAGAATGGAATCGCAACAATATCTGAAATTTTTCAAAAACAATTAAAGCAAATAACTCACTGCTACAACAAAAAAAAAAAAATTGTTTCCGTATCGCGAGCAAAGCCGCGGAGGGTTGCTAGTATAATATAAAATAGCGTTATTTAATATTCAAACTGTGAAATACATCAATTTTAGACAATTCAACTAGTTGTAACTGGTAGAGGAAGGAAAGTTTGTGAAGGGGATTGCTCAATAATTTGTTTTGACTGAGGTGTAAAGGCTTAACACTTGCCTTTCGGATTCAATATCACATGCTTATAAAGCTTTCTGCTACACTAAGAACATCCTACACAAAAGTTTCACTTAATTGTTCCCTTCATTCCGTCTGAGTGTTATTCAAAAGAACCAAATTAACAATCTGGTCCAAGTGGTGCGGTCTAGGGACCAGCCAAAACCTTAACCTTACCATAATATTTCTATGAGATTATCATGAAGTTACTTTCACATAAGTTCTTAATGATTTTATTATCCAAAATCATAATGCATTTTCCATGAATAACATTTGTACACACATACTTAAAGATATACATAAATTTGTGCAGCATGTCTTGATTTTTTTTAGAGATTAATAAATTATACAAAGTTTAGGACTATTTGCTCTTCTCTTAAGCGACACATCATCAACATTCCGTCTTATTTTAATGGAATATATTTAAAATTTTATTTATTTTTCTTAAACTATATGGAAGAGAAAATACCAAAATTCTGCTTATATACCTTGTGAACAATTTTCGGATGTTGTTTTTGTAAGACCTCCAAAAGTAACATAAAGTCCACTTGATTTGTTTGATGAACCAAAAGAGAAAATAAATACCGAAATATCATTTTAGTCGAGTGAAAGTCTTGTGAAGTAGCGGTTAGTTGCTGTTCAAAAAATAATATAAATATATATATATTGACAAATTCTACCAAATAAATAAAAAGGTTAATAAAGCAATACTCGTTAGTTGTGCATGAATTATTGAAAATTTTAAAAATATATTTATAAAAGAAGTCATTTATTAATTAAAATATTTAAATGTTATCATAAACTTATTTTGTGATCGTGGATTGTGTAGCTGGGGCATAGCTTATATAAGAGCATCATTTGGAATTATTTCAACTATGTTGAATGAATTTAATAGAAAACTCTTTTAAAATCATCATTTATCTGTGTTGACGATAACATGTGTATGTGTGTTATATTTTGAGTTACTTTATAGCATACATATGTACTTACGTTATAAAATATTGTTTATATAACAAATATTTGCAAAAAAAAAACAAAATTAATTTGGTAAAAAAATCATTTGGCTACAGTCCAATTTGATAAAAAAAAGGATGATTATTAATATTTTGCCTGGTTGAGGTCTGGATGGGATACACATTTTTTAAATATAATATTTGGCGTAGCTGTTATGGCATCATGCACTAAATGCTGCATTCACCGCTGTTTTCCAGCTTTGCAACTATGAAATAGTATAAAACATCAAACAGATTTTAGACCAAGTGCAAAAATCAAACTCAGGCCTATCGTTAAATGTCTTTTAGAAAGATAAAATAAGAAGTACTAAATTACTACCTACCTTTTCTTTATGTCTTTACAATGTTATTGCACGAAGGTGAATTCTCTGTTCTTTTAAGCCAAATCCGATGTCCAAAACCAAAACTACTGCATCTATTGTATCTACATATCTCATGTGTTTTGTTGAATTTTTACCACTTTGACTGATAAAATTCTTCGGCTCTGAAAGACTTTTTGGTTGGTCTCCAAGTTATACTAGTTTCGGACAAAATGTTCGGAAACAGACTGATTACCACTTTTGTATACACCCCAAAGTACAAATAAAACAAAAAAAGTGTGTTCGACCTCACAAAATCTTTCAAGACTTGGATATTGTGAAATATAAAGACTATGTTTATAATGTTTTATTCCTTTAACCCTTGACAGTCTATAATGTTTTATAGACTGGATATTGTAAAAACTTTTTAACAAAAAAAAAAAAACCAACTTCAAAACTGCTATAAAGTAAAAAATAATTTTAAATTAATTTCACATTAATTCTTGGTCAAATTGGATAATTTTTTTATATATAGTATTAAATTGAAAATCTTATTATCATAAGCTTGTTCTATTCATAAATATATTAATTTCTCCATGAATAAAAAATCTTTAAAGCCGGAGCGTTTATTTTATAAAAGTCTGAATATATAAGCGCCGGCTTTAAAGGTATTTTATTTATGGAGAAATTAATATATTTATGATAATAATACAAAATAGTAACAAAATTATAATAATAAGATTTCCATTTTAATACAATATATAAATAAATTATCAAATTTGACCAAGAATTAATGTAAAAAGTAATTTAAAATTATTTTTTACTTTGTAGTAGTTTTGAAGTTGGTTTTTTATTTTGTTAAAAAGTTTTTATTTCTTCCTTTTTAGGGATTATGATAACAATTTTTCCCATATTTTTTTTGAATTTTCGTACCCTCGTGTCAATATTAACTGAGAAACAGTATTTTTCTTATATTGACACGCCCTTTTGTCCAACAACGCCCACTTTCTTCACAGTAAATTTTCATAATTATGCCTACCTCTGTAACTAATTCCAGTACTCTAGTGTCAATATTATTCGAGTACAATATTGCCACGCCCTTTATCGAATAACGCCCACTTTTTTAACATAACTTTTAATAATTGTGCCTACCCTTGTATTAAATTTCAGTACTCTAGTGTTAATACTATTCGATATACAAAGTTTTTCTTATAATGCCACGCCCCTGTGTCGAATACCGCCCGCTTTTTTAGATGGGCACCTCCGCTTCTAATATCTCTATCTGTTGACAAAAAATTGTGGCAATCGGGGCAAGTACTTTAGGAGTTATCGATGTACATATGTACATTTAAAAAAAAAACCAACCAACGTGAGAACCTCCTCCGTTTTGAAGTTGGTTAAAAAGAACTCAACATCACTATCAGCTCTGTATTGTGTTCGAAAAGCCGATGGATGCGAATTATCGTACTAACTTTTAAAAACTTTACTTTTTTTTCCCTTAAATTCGTCTTTGAAGTTGTAATTATTGATTTTCCTTATTGCTTTTTTCTCTTCAGCAATCAAAATGAAAAACGAGGTAACAAGCTTGATGACAACATTCCTCACTTTGGCCGTATTACTGGGACTTCTGTGGATATTATATGCTTTATTCTAAAAACAATTTACCTATCAACTTATCTTTTTGACATTTATTTGCATTTCTCACTATAATCAAAGTAAGTTAACAATGTTTAATTCACAAATTCACGTAATTTGCAATTAAAATCTGCATTAAAAGTAAAAGTTAAGTTTGGAAAGACTAAAAATAACAAACTAAGAGATACATACAGCTGATTGACTTCACTATCATTGACCGATATTGACCTTAAATAGTGCTTTAATCGTTACAGATAGTAATGGGCAAAACTGCTACGTTCCAGTCACTACTAATCACTGTGATTGCTACTTTAGAATCACAGTGAAAAATAACAGTGATTGCTACTTTGGTATATTAAATGGATTAATTCTTCTGCAGTTTATATATAATTTTAAAGATCTTGGTCGAAACTAAAATAATTATCCTAATTGTTCAGCAAAACAAGTAATAATTAAACTGATTTTATAATTAAAACATAGATTTGCATTATATATAAATTTACCTGATATCAGTACAAATCCTTCTTAAAACACATATTTTTAATAATTAAAATCTTTAAAGTTCATATAAATAACTTGAAAAGTGCGGGCAGAACTCAGAATGCAAATAAATACCAAAACTAACCACACGATTAAAAAAGAACACATTAGTTAACGTATTTTCCCTTAAATAGAAATCATTGCTACTGTGATTTTGTGAAAGGGGAATAACAGGAGCAGAAATTATTCGATACTTAAAGCCACTGCTACTGTGAATAGTACCTTTCCTGTCAAAAAACAAAAAAAAATATAGGAGTAGCAATCAATCTCTAGTAACAGACGTGTACGGAAATGAGACAAATGATGGGCATGAGATCAATTATAATAAGGGTATTCATGCAATTAGTTATTTTTATCAGGTAGGTTGTATGAACAGCCCTTTAAGTCGATTGTGCATTTGCAGCATTTTTTGTATTGTGCATATACCTACATTAAGGCGCCTCACGAAAAAAAGTTGTTTGGCACAGTTGCTCAAGATAATCCTTGGCTTATGTTACGATGATTGCACAAATATTTCGACTCTAGCCATAGCCATCAGTGAGCTGAAATGGTTTGAAATAACCTCTAAAAATCGAGTATTTTGTAAAAATATTGGCTCGATAGTTCTCGATCACTTTTGTTCAAACATTTCATAACACTCACAATCAGGGGTTGCAAATAAACTGTACGAAAAAACAAACTCTACATCTGCTAAATCTGCGAAAGCAAACAGTATTACTATCTGCTTAGGTTTGGATCTTTGCTACAAACAGAAATGCGTACCAAAGCGAACAGAAAATTAAGAGAGAAAGAAAACTATTGTTTTGTGTTCTAAGAAAACAACAAGTATTTCGTTTTTTAGATTTTGTTGTCACGATTACAACCACAACAAGTAACAAATGTTGTGTTCGTTTTGCAACGGAAATTCAAAAAGAATTTCGTCATGTTTTAAGCAGCATTTTTTTTTTTGGAAGCTAAGATTTTTTAAGTCTCGTTCTGTTGATTTGCTTGCATGAAAATTTCAATAACTGATAGATTTGTACGACATGGTTTTAGTGACATGATTGTTTGTATGCGGACACCCAGAAGGGTGGCAGGTAGAATGTAGGTGTTTTCAGAAGAATTTTTGAGGGGTAAAAATTAATATGACCAGCTCATACATTTCACGCTCCTAGTTATCGAATTTTTGATATCTTTCTTATACTTTTAAACGAGCAATATTTATTTGTTTGTTTATTTGTTTATATATTTGTTTGTAAACGGCCCAAACGATTTTGATGAAACTTTCAGTATAGGGATTTACAGGGGCGAAAAAGGGATCTACCTTGGTCTCGTTTCTGAGAAAATTCGTTTAGCAGCGCACGTAGGGGTATATGACCGATTTAGGCAGCCAAAATTAATTTATTCGGTAAAAATTTTCTATTCAAGTCTGTTATTTGATTTTAACCCTGCACGACCATTGGGACATATGCAACACTATTCAACATTGCAAACAAATTTGTTAAGCAGTGCACATTGGGGTATTTGACCGATTTAGGCAGCCAAAATTAATTTATACGGTTATTAGTTTCAATTCTAGTCTACTTTTTGATTTTTACCCTGTACGACCATTGGAACATGTTAAAGCAAATGTTCCCTTAGGCAGGAGACAGCTAAAAATTAAATTTTTTTACAATAACGCTAAGAAATGAAGCAGAACATTGATTTTGAGCTGTTAACATACATAATATCTTAAGCGAATAGGCAGCTAAGCGATTTAAACTGCATATATGTACATTTATTAGACGATGTGTTTGTTTGAAAAACAATGTTCGAAGTGAGAAAATAACATACATTAAAATTCTGCTAATAAACTACTATTAATTAAAGTTAAAGAATTTGCTAATAGTAAGAAATCTATACTTTGCAGTGCTTAGCCATAATCAGCCTCATAGCGTAAAAACTGTGGCTTTTACGATAAAACTGTTAATGGTATTTTAGTTTTCAAAAATATATTAAGCCGGTGAAGTTAAAAATTCGTTCCACTCTAATGCACTTATTAAAATCATACTTTTTTATTCAAATAAAATAAGTTGAACAATTTTGTATTTATTCGTTTTCAATAAAGAACTAGGTATGTGACGGATGTCATTTTGCGGATGCGAATCTGTAAAGGGCCTTCTTTGAGGATGCGGATGCGGACAAGTGAATCTAAGAACCGCGGGTGGCGTATGCGGATGCTCTCAGTTAAATTTTAAATATTGATTTTTACATCATTTAAAAACAAATTCTAAATGTTTCATAGTTTAAATCATACTTAAGTAAATATTTTTTTATTATTGCTAATATTTATTTTTTTATGTAAACCTTTTTAAGGAATAAAATAACAAACTCATTAATTACAAAAAAAAAGTATAAATATTAAATTTAAAAGACTTTTATAGTTATTTAGATCAACTAGAAAAACTTAAAGCAGAACTTTAATTATTTTAATTATTTTAAAAATTATGTTAATACAGTACCTCAGAAGTTAGAAGCTGTTTTTATGTCGGGATTTTCTAATTTCTGAAATCTTATCATTTCGGAGTTAAAATTTGTAAAGTTGAATTTATAATAATATTGCTCAAGCAATAATTTAAAGATATAGTTACTGGATAAAAATAACACACTTATAATGTGTAGAAAATTATACACATTTTTATGTAAATGGCCTTATTTTGTAAAACGTCATTTTGTCTGGTAATTTTCGTTTTCATATGAAGCAAAACAAAATCTTTTTCTCTCACTGAAATTTTCTTATGAAAATTATTGCCACACAAAAGACTCCAAGTGAATTGATTGCGTACATTAAGCATAATAAGTAGTGTTCGACCGATACCATAATTTTGGCCGAAACCGAATATTCGGCCTAGCCGAAACCAGAACCGAAACTGGTTATTTATAATTTAAATTTTTTTCAAATAATTTTTTTTTTAAAGAAAAAAAAGGAACTCTCATACACAAAAGAAAAAAATTTAATACAAAATAAAGTATTACTTGAATATTGCAGTTTATAATAAATAATTGAAGTTTTCTAAAATAATAAATGAGACTATTTTTTAATTTATTTTTTATTACTAAAGTATTGCCTACTTTATATCTTCCGTACACACTAAAAATAGTATGCACCTACAATGTACATTTTTATAGAACTACAAAGCAGTCTTTTTGTTTTTTAAAGGTTTAGTATTATAAAAATGGAAATATTTTATTTTTTTTTTCCTTTATTCCACACACACAAAATTCGTTCGTAAGTTTAATTAACAATTTTGGCTTCAGTACCTATAAAACTTTAATATTAATTACAATAGGTATGATAAAATCGAAAATGATAAAATCGAACGCATTAAATTAACCAAAATATTTTGCGTTGACACGATAAATGAAATAATAGACTAATTCATAATTTTTGGTTAGTACAATGCGTTGTTAATATTTTTATTAAACCAAACATATGTATTTGAATTAAATAACTGACGCAAGAAATTTTTACCAAAAATACCTCAATATGGCCTCAAATTAGCAGAATAGCCAAAACAAACTAAAAGGGCCGAAACTGGCCGTAACCGAAACCGAAACCGAAACCGAATATTCTACACTATAATAAGGTCACAAGCTTCATTTTAAATTTTTCGTAGAAAACGCTGCACTGTTAAATATAAATTGCACAAACAATTACCTCGGAAATTAAAATACAATCTTCTAATTTCAGAAGCTTTAATGTTTTCAAAATTCAACTTCTAATTTCTAGATGATTATAATTTTATTAGCTTCTTATTTCTGAGGTTTACTGTATTTAATTTTTTATAAAGGGTAAATTGTATTTTATAAAAAGTAAAGTATATACTTGATGGCTTCTTAGTTTTTTAACTTCTTCTTTTTTTTTGTTGATAATAAAATACAGATCTTAGATGCGGATGCGGAGGCGGATATCAAAAAATTAATAAGGCAAAAAGTGCATATTATTCATAAATATAATAATAATTTCCTTTTTAAACACTCCTTACTCGCAAAAAATTAGGATAGAAATTAAAAATGTCATTTCTAATATCTAGACCATTCCTTAAATTTGAAATAACCTATCTTCCCCGCTGTGCACTGTCCAATCGCCGAGACATTGTATTTTTCACGAACAAAACGTTACCTCATATACATATGCACAAAAGCACAACGCATCTATACCCTCCAGGAAAAATCGGAAGGCTTTCATCTTAAAATGATAAATAAACATTCCCCACCGTATCTTTTGAAAGCTTAAGGGTAGTTTTGTATTTATATTGTTTCCCCACCGCTTCTTTTGGAAGCTTAAGGGTAGTTTTGTATTTATATTGTTTCCAAACCGCTTCTTTAAGAATGCATGTGGAAACTTTTATTTATTGTCAAGCAATGACAATAGCAAATATTAATATCATTGTTTTCTAGCCACTTATTGTAGAATTCGATAGTCTAGTGGTAGCGCGCTCGACTCTCGCTCAGGGGCCCCGGGTTCGAATCCTTGCCGAATCCATTTTCATAACAAGGGAGAGGAATGTTTCCACATTAATTCTTAAAACTGGGCAGAGGACTGCTTCCAATTCACTTTATGGACAGCGGAGAGAAATATTTCCACATGACTTTTTAACACAGCGGGGAGGAATGTTTCCCTCTAATGACATGCTATGTTAAAAAAGCAATGGAGTGTGCAACAAAGGGGAATGCTTCTTACATTCCATGGAATGTTTCCTGGTAACATCCGGGAATGCTCACATTTCCTGGTGGGTATAAAACAACAAATTCAATAAAAGCAACAAAACAAAGAAAAATTCCAACGCAATAACTTTTTCAACACAAAAAAAAAGTCGCATCATAAACGAAACGAACAAACTTTGCAGATCTCTCTTCGGATTTTGGTGCTTCCAGCAACCTACAAGAGATCGCTAAATATACTTTACTTTGATTGTTTTTGTGCACGCGATTCAAAAGCATAACAGTGAGAGGAAGTTTTTTCTATTCGAAAACAGAAACATTTCATTTTACTTTTCTCTCTCGTCTCTACTTGCTTCGGTTTGTGCTACTTTTTGAATCGGAGAGAAAAAACTAAACGAACCAAAATACTTGTTGTGATCTTAAGAAGAAACAAACAGAACAGAAAAATACTTTTCTTTAGAGTTTGTTTGCGAGCCCTGCTCACAATACAATTCTTCAATAGAAACTCGGTTAAAGTCCGCAATGGCCAATACGTTTTTTCTTAACTAAAATATGCATACTTTCCAAACAAGTTGAAAATTTTTACTGAAAATGTATTTTCAATAAATGACTATTTATATTTTAAATATTTTCTTAAAAAAAGTATTACATTTTGAATACTTTCTCTAAAAACAGGACAAAATTTTTACTTTGTGCCCTTCCAAAACCTTTTAAAAATAAAAACATATTATTGTAGCTTTGTGTGAAGAAGTCTGGGCCCTTTTTAAACTTTAACCGCCACCTGGCAGGTATTTGTGCCTTTCCAATACCAGCCAGGTGATTTTTTTTTGTAAATTATTTTGAAAAAATTAAAACTTATTAGTCTACTTACTAGTCTAGACCCTTTTTTACACTTTCTTAAATAAAAAGGTCGATATGTTAACCGCGCAGTCACTGTCAGACCAAGGTTTTTTTATTGTACTAACACTTAATTACGCCTATACCTACAAAATATCAACTATTTTACGTGCTGTGGCATAAATATGATATTATAAAATTTTTTCATTAAAATCGTTTGAGTACTTTTAGAGTAAAATGGTTAATACTATGTTTCCATCTGCTCGAAATCTTGAGATTTTAAAATAGTGATTTCAAAGTGTTTTCATCTGGCATGTCATGACAGCTAGATTTCATTTGTTAATTAAAACTTCATTTGATAAATTTAAGAATGAGCAAATCGTGAAGGAGCAGTTGCGTTGATGCATTTCTTTTGCCATTTCCGGAGTTCTTAAATTTTTTTCTCCAAAATTGTCATTATTAACTGCCCTCACTGATGCTCCTAGCATATTTATTTTCATATTTCCTTTGTCAAAACAAAGGCATTTTTCATTTTTATTATTATTGTTTTTTTAAATAATTATTTAGATGTCATTGCCAATTGTCAATATGAAAAATTTGATAAAAGCTGAATAGTGCTAGATACTGATATAACTTTTCAGGGATACCGAATTGCATTTTATGAAATTTTTTATTAGATTTTGTTGAAATCACAAGATTTTAAAATCTAAAACTTGTATAGAAAACTCTGTTGATTTCAATATGGATTTTATGAAATCTCACATAATCTCAAGATTTCGACGTAAATTTGCTCTTCAATATTATACATAGAATGTACTCAGGAGTTTCTTCCTCCTCCTCGCACAGTCTGCAGACATCCGATTCAGGTGTATTACCTACATTACTTATATTAAGATTGGTTGTAAGGATGAAATCAAAAAGAGACTCACCCCGTTTGTAGGTGTCTGAGCTACCCAAGATCACATGATAAGCATTTGCATCGCATCCGATAATTAGGCACTTTGCTTTTGATGCTGCCGTGGAGACCAAATTTTTTAAGATGTCTTCTGGGAGGATTTCGTGGTCGTGCGCAAGGTATGCTGAGACGAGCCACAAGCTATTCTGGCTCATCTCGACGCTTATAGCCACTGTGTTTTGTTACTGAAATTAGAGAGAGTAAATGCACTGGGGTTTTTCTTAATTAAAATATAAGCTCTTAGTTTACCTTGTGCTCTAGTATACACTAGCGCATATGTTGGAGTCCTGAGTCCGCATACTAGGCCGCAGATAACCCACGGCTTCTGGATCAGGACGATGTCATCTCCATCCTTGCTGAGACGGAGAATTAGGCTGGCGGACGCAGTCTTATTATCATAGGTCTAGCAATGGTTATAATCGTCCAACATATCAATTTCGGTTTGACGCCACACGTTTTGTCATGAAAGCGTTGACAGGCATATAAGACACGTGTTGCCCCGCCTGTGATTGAATTTAAGTGGGTGTTGCAAAGGAGTTGCTTGTCAAAAGTGACCCCTAAGTACTTAAACTCATTTTAAAAGTCAATGACTTTTCCATCTAGGGTAGGTCTTATCAGATTTAAGTTTCTTTTCCTAGAAACAGGTAATAGAATTTTTTGTCAAAATTTATGCTTAATCCTTTCTCCTTTCTTCACGGAGGGCATTCTATCCGATATTGTCGGTTCATGGCAGCCCAGACTAGTGATAACCAGATCATCCGCATATCCTCTGGTATCAAAACCCTGGATGTTGAGACTTGCGAGAAGTTCGTCCACGACTAGGGTCCCCAAAAGAGGTGAAAGTATCCTTACTTGCGGGCATCATCTGTTAGCAGTGATGGTGTTACGAGCTCCACCAAGCTTAAACGTTATAGTTCTGCTTTTGCGCATGATTAGAATCTAATGTATGATTAAAATATGAATGTTTTTAATATGTATATATACTTTAATCGCATTGTATGACGTGTTGTCAATGGCCCCTTGAATATCAGTGAAGGCACATAGCGCTGTTTTTTTGCCTCAAAAGCCTTTTTGATAGTGCCGGTTAGGCTGTTTATTGCGGTGACTGGGATGCTCTTTTAGCGAGTCTCCCTTATGTTTAGTTCCAGTATTTTCTCCATTGTCTATAAAAAGAAGGAGCTTAGGCTGATTGGTCTATATGATTTAGGCAAGTGTTTGGGATTTTTACCCACCCTTTACCCTTTCATTTGCGGGAAATACAGCCTAACAAAAGACTGGATTTAAAAATCCGAGTGAATGGAAGAACAATGGAAGAATACCTTGCTGTAATAGACACTAGTAGATTTCATCAGGTCCTAGAACTTTGTATGGACTAAATTTGGATATGGCCCAATGTAAACTATTGGAAGTAAAAAGTTTGATTCGAAGTCATTTTTGAACACCTATCACTGAGTAGAATGCCTCAGTGTCCGATATGGTTTCCTCTTTAAATACACATTCTGGAAAATGCTTCCTTAGTAACAGATGTCTTGTTTCATCCAAGTTTTCAGTGTAGCTTCCGTCAAGTTTTTAGTGGTGTACAGATGCCGTTGTAGTGACTTCTTGACAGTGCCTTCTGTAGACGGGTTGCTGGTAGACTGTCGATCTTTTTGCAGTAAACCATCCGCGTAGCCTTCTTTGATCTTCTCAGCTTAGTGTTGTGCTTGCTTAAAGCCGGCTTATTTTGGGTCTACTCTCCCATTTGCTTAGCTTTATTGTAAAGTTTTCTAGGGTTTTTCTGAGTTTTCCAAGCTCTTAATTTCACATCTCACTTCCCTAAGTGACTTGATGGTCCTCAGCAACCAGCTTTCGTGAAACTCTAGCATTAAATTAGTTTTCAGTTGTTTGGCCTCAAATTTAAGCGCTTCCCTAGTGACAGTAGATTGAGTTGAGTGACTTATGTCAAGGTATAGTCTATGCGTAAAGATTTCCCCATTTGCATTTCTCGGGTTTCTGAAAGAATGGAAGGTCTCCATGGGTGTCGCCATATCAATGTTAATGTGACAGTGATCAGACATGGACCACTTCCCCAGAAACATGCCACCTATGAATAGATGTTGCCATATTGAAGCTACTAAGAGTGAGATCTAAGACCTCACCTCTAAAAATGCTTCTGAAAGTTGGTTCATTACCCCAGATTGGTTGGTTTAGATAGTGATGCTACAACTAATAGGATGCAACTAGCTATAGTGAGCCGTTTTGATACCAAAACTCCGTGTTCCTGTAAGTAAAGTGAGTATCGCACTGCTAGTTTATAGCCATCCAGCGTGGTTGGTGAATGTTAGAATATTGTTGATTTTTGCTGTTGAGAGTTCCTCTAGATTGTTAAAAAAGGGCTTGCCTAGTACTCTTAATCTTGACCTGGCCAGAGTTGGGCAGGAGCACTGTAAGTTAGTTAGTGTTTCCTTTTTATTTGGGTCGTCGCAGTTGCGACAGTGGGTATTGTAGGGTAGTCCGATTTTTTCGGCGTGTACTCTGATGCACCAGTGACCCGTAGTTATAGCCGTGATTCTGGCTATTTTGCTCCGGGATTATGAGAGCATCTCCTGAGTTCGGCCTAGGTTGTAAAAGGACCATAGTTTTCTTGATGTTGCAAGTAGTCAAGCCTTTCCATCTATGACCAGCTAGGGCCAAGCAGTAAGAGTGAACTCCCTTAACGTTGTTTTGTGAATTTGCGGCTGATTCCACTCGTGAAATGCCAAGGAAGGAAGCCCGCCTAGCCAGTTCATCCGCCTTTTCATTACCATAAATGTTCCTATGGCCAGGAACCTAAATTATGGTAAGGTTAAGTTTGTTACTTAGCCGGTCTAGTTCATCCTTGCACTGCCTTACCAGTTTTGAGTTGCTGTTGCTTATAAAAGCTTAAGCTTTAATGGAAGCTTGGTTATCCGTGAGGTGGTTGGAGCTGATTCTACTTGAAGCGCGACAAGCTTATCTTATTACTAAAAGCTCGGCCTGGAAAACGCTGACTAAGTCTGGTAGACGAAAAGCATCCGCCGCTCCCAGATTCTCTGAGTCCTCCATTGCACTACTCTACCCTGTTTGGAAAACTTGATCGTAAAGGATTTCGTGAAGTCGAGCTTATGAGTGTCGCCGTGTTATAAGGAACCAGTTCCAAAGGTAACGGACTTAGAATGTTGCTATGGTCAGTTGTGGGACTTTATGAGTCTAACTGCATTGCTGGTTGCGGTAAGCTTATTGTGTATATCTATAGAAAAAAGGTGTGTCAGGATATTAAGTGTATCGGTGGGGCATGTGCGAATACCCCCTGTGATGCCTAAGCACGCGGATAGCTGAATCCTGGCTAGTTTTGCTATTATGTATGCTTTGTTCAGTACAGGCCACCATACTAATACACCATATGAAATGATAGGGAGCACTACTGCTGTATATAACCATAGGAACAGTTTTGGTTGAAGACCCCATTTTTTGCCGAAAGTTTTTTATCGTTTTTTCATCGCAGCTGTTTCTGCAGCTGGAGAAGTGTGTGTTAAGTCATTATCCCTATTTTTTAAAATAATAATACCATTATTGTAGATATAGTCTAAAAGGAACTCAATTCTTTTGTTGGTATCCGTGCTTCCCCAGACGGTATGGTACACATTTGCATCGTAGCCGATGACCCATAGAATGTTATGCCTACTGCAGTGGTCCACTAGGGCAAAAACCTCCTTAATTGTTGCTTCCGCCAAACCACTGGGCAAATAAGCCGAGTCTAACTCCACCTCGTGGTTGCTTTTTAGAGAGAGCACAGTTGCTCGTAGGGCCACAAGGTCGCCGGAAATACATTCTGAAAGAGGTAGAAATGGCTATCTATTATTGACTAGTAATGCCGCTCTTAGACGATAGTTCCCAGTGCTATAAACTTTTTTTACGAACTGTTCTGTGTATTTAAATTTTTTTTTTAATTTTTTTATAAATTTCCTTCATACAAAATTATAAGAAAAGACTAAGTTTTTCCATATAAATATTTTCATATAATATAATATTTATGTAATGTGTTAGTTTTCGGGACCCAACTCGGACAAGAAAAATTCTTTTTGTTGTTTTTTTTTTTAAAATCTACATTTTTTTACAAACTGTTCTGTGCATTTAAATTTTTTTTTTGGAATTATTTTTGTAAATTTTTTCATATAAAATAATATGAAAAGTATCAGAACCTTCAACAGGTGGGCCTTACAGAAGTACTCATCAATGCAGTGATCACGGAAGGTGTATTGACGCCAATAATAGCAGTGCTACCATACCTTCCTTTGCAAAGCACTCGCTAAAATGTCCAGTGGGTATGTTCACTAAAAGACCTAAAACTCATGAACCATTACATACAAACACCTTATATACAATTAGGGTAATCACAAAGTGTGCTATCATGTCATAATGTCATATTGTCCTAAGATTTTACACTAATTTAAACATTTTATTGTTGCCTTCCATATAAAAAAGTACTAATATATTACAACTCTGAAAGTTATGTTTATTGAAGTGTCGTAATCAATTAGCTGTTTCTTATTTGCATTTACTTATCTTGTAAATTTTAGTTGTAAAATTTTAGGACAATATGGCAATATGAAATGATAGCACACTTGTGAATACCCTAAATGTACATTATACATAAAAACCTTGGTATTGATGTAACCTCTCATGGAAATTTTCAGAAATAAATCGGTTCACGCATTACAGAGAACATTGGTTTCAAACACAATCATACTTATTTTTAAATATATTGCTATCATAACGCCTTGATTGATTTAACTAACATTTTTCCTAGTGCATTTTACATAACAAAAGCAATAATCCTAAAATCATGCAACAGTGTTGAGCAACGCTACCTTCTGAATTCGGAGCCCTTTTGAATTTCTTTAAGTTCGATTTTCGTTTTTTGGAGAGATGTGAAGCTTAAACAGAGATTTTTTTCCACATTCTTGTTTAACTAATTTAAAAAAGACTTTTTGTTAATTTTCAGATTTGTGTCTCAACGCTAAGATTTTGAGGTTGAAAGTGTTCAAAAAATCATAGAGGTTTGGACCCGTAAACGAAGTCGTACAGGGTTAAAACGTTCTAAGAGTATGAAAATGCTCCTTTTAAAATTTCACTATATCTGAGTTGTATGCTGTGAAGAAAAATAGTTAGTATTTCACACAGTGTGACCGCCAAAAAGTAACAAGCAAACGGTCAATCTAGCGTGGTAGATGCACAGTTCTAGATTACGACGCACATAGCCCGGGTGCACAAATCCAATTTCAGTTCTTAATTTTCAGAGTATCGATTTTACTTCTCTCGATCGACTTCTGACCTCTATATAAAGCTTGATTATAACGAGACTTTGGACTATAAGGCGTTTGGGTAGAGAAATATCTGTTTTAATCCGCCTACCACGCTACGCGGTTAAAAATCTTGGACGAAATTTTAAACTATTTTGGATTACATAAAGGAAAAAAAAAATCCCTTTTTAATCCAAGGAAAAGTTTGAAATTTTTTAATCTTAAAAAGATTAGTTTTTAATCTGCAAAAAGTTAAAAATAAAAACAATATAAATATCAACTTAAAATAAAAAAAATACTCTGACCAATTCATGTCTTGAACACACGTCCTCTGATGTACTGGTCCAACACCTAATCCACTCGTTTAACTCATTTAGCAAATAAGCTTTCTGGAACTTGGGTTCGAGATCTAGTTAAATTAAACTAAATTGGGAATTAAAATTTAGTAATTTTTGGATTAAAATTTCCTTTAAACTAAAGTTTGGATTAAAAAGTAGTCCAAAGTTTTTAACCGTGTGCAGTTACCGTTTGCTTCTAACTTTTATAAACTTAGTAAGAATCGGTCAGAAGTAAGGTTAGTTAAGATCACTAGAGTTAATCCAAATAAGCTGTTCTAAAAAAAAAAAACGAAAGTTGCTCAACACTTTTTAAATTATGCTTCCTTTACAGGAAAAATTTAATTTTTGATATGAACAATCTTTTGCATTAGAATTGGTTAGATGACCGATTTAAGTTCAAAGTGTTTTTATTGTTATGGTTCTTGGTTCATATTTTTCTGTCTTACGCACCTCAGCAATGAAAGTTACCGTTTCTTAAAAGTAGAACAGAAAGTTTTGTGCTAAAAAGTGGAACAAAAAACAATATATTTTTGATAGCAGTTCTGAGATTGAGTTTATTTAACCATGATAAAAATAGTCGAACAACCAGTGTAGGTTAAATTGGTTTGCTTTGACTCACAAGTTAAAAAAAAACCATTAAAATTCGATAAAATTGGAAGCTGTAAGCCTATCATGAAATATTTATAAACTGTCAAAATCGCTTAAGCTGTCAATAATATTGAAAACGATATAAATTGAATTAATCACAAAATTAAATTGTGATTGAATCAAGTCCATTTGGTCTGCCATAATTATAGCAATTTTTAATTTCAATACCGAAAAGAGCTGGCATTAAAATAAATTAGACTTTGATGACTCGAAGAAATAAATCAGACTATTTCTGTAAATCCAGAACGTTTGGATAAAACATTGAAAATTTGAATGAGCAAAAGGTCTTAATTCGTCAAAACACGCCCCTTTGTATGAGTGTATGTAATTGTATGTACAAAATCTGATGTATATAAACATAGAAATATATGAACAAAATCATTTTGAAAATATCAACTCTAGTATATTTCACACAAATGTTCTTTAAAATGTTCGCTGCCCGAAATTATAGATAGATTCTAGCACATTTACATAAATATTTTATAGTATGTATATTTTTTTAAAACATACCACAACATCCAGAAAGAAAAAAAAATTAAAAAATACATAAAATGAAAATTAAATATATTCCAAACACCCACACGAAGTCCTACCCCAACTCCTTCCGCGCTCGTGCTTCATACGTATACACATCAAACACTAAATGCTACTAAAATCATCGAAAACTGTTTCAAATCGAAATTCTTATGGTCGAATAGAATTTCTGCGTCGCTTCTGTTGCTGCTTAATGATCTGATGTAGGTGTTGTTGTTGTTGTTGTTGGTGTTGTTGGTGTTGTTGTTGTTACTGATCACGGCAATTGTGGAGAATTCTTGGAGCTCCAATTTTTAGTTATTCCGTGACATTCGCTACGAACGGTTTTGGTTTAGCCGAATTTGTTTTAGGTAAAAACGTAAAAAGAGATTTAAAAATAGGTTTATCATTTACAAATAAAAAACGTGTTAAAAACGTGTTTCTTCTTAAAACTAAAAGTGTTTATTGAACCTTACTTTTTTTTATGTTTTCAATTACTTAGCAATCAACAGCAACAACCAACAACAATATCCAAAATGAATGAGGCAAAAAGCTTGTTCACCACTTTTCTCATCCTGGTCTTCCTGCTGGGACTACTTTACGTTTTCTACGAACTTGCTTTCTAAAATATTCCAATATTTTTTTAATGTTAACGCGTCAAAAACAATTATATAGTAATTTATCAACAATAACGAGTACATTTCTACACACATTTACATAACTAAATAAGACGGTAGTTTTAAATGGATTGCATTAAGATAAACCATATATAAAAAGGTGAGTTACCAATATTTTTTTTTTATGTGCTGAGAAACCATACAAAAGTATTCTTAATAAATAAACTACAATTTCATAATGACAAACTAAATAAAGTTGTTAACAATATATATAACTAAATAATGTTCTTCAAAAGTATACATATACTACAGCGCGTACTTTAGAATAGGCCATCTGTGTCTGCGATCTTTAAAATTATATCAGTCTTAAACAAAGATTAAAATACGACTGGGCCAGAGCATGTTTTTACCAATTTTTTTTACAGAAGGTACATTTTTTTAATAGTCAAGCATAATTATAGCTCTTATGTATTTTTTATTAATACATAACATGTAGTACTAAGGTGAGGTTTATTTATATAATAATAATAACATACTTACTCATATCAATAAGATCCCAGCAGTCTCGGACATCGTCGAAGAATTGTTCTTTGGTGATTTCTTAAAGAAACTTGCTGCATAAGTCAAACTTTCAGAATATTCATAAACGTGTGTGTCCTGTATTCGTCAATAATAGACTTGAAGAATATTCTTAAACTCATCTACATTGTGTTCGTCAACAAAAAAAAAAAAAACAAAAAGAACAAAGCAACAAAGGAAAGTAAGAGCTCGCGATAACTCTACTCTCTTGTGTTTTTTGTCGAAAATTCGTTAACGCGTCTGTCTTGTGTTCGTCAAAAAAAAAAAAAAAAAAAACAAAGTAACATATCAGAAATCGTATTCTCGTACGCGGTTGAACAAAACCAAAATTCAACAAAACTTCCTTGTCGGCCTTTGAGGTCTAGTGAAGAGTACGCCAGACTATCAACTCAGGGGTCCCCCGTTCGAGTCCTGGTTCGCGCATGTTTTTTTACGCTTTATGTGTTCTTTACTACATGTAAGAATTATTGTAACAAAAAATTCACAACCTGAATTGTGGAAACTACTAGCATCGGTTATAAGCAATTTAATTTTTATTTGTTTAAAAACTTTCGGTTTTCACTTCATAAACGAAATTTCATCAACTTTCTCAATATTTTCATGAACGAAATTTCCTAAACATTTTGATCTTTTCTTCATTAACGAAATTTCATTAACTTTCTCTCTCTTTACGCTTTCGAAACTTATACAACGTTCTGCATTGCGTTCTTGCACGAATTTGGAACATTTATATGAGATTTTCGTCAATGAAATGTATGGCCGAATCAGCATATTTCGTCCATGAATCGGAAAAATCACGCATGATTCTTTTACGATTTCTTTCAGAACGGAACTACTGGGATAAGATTTTCTATTGCTCATTGGTTGTAATTGTAACATTTGCGAGATATGTTTTTGCTTTTAATATTGAATCTTAATTTAAAGGTATAGCAATCCATTTTATAAACTTCCTTACTATCTTAAATTTGTACGTTATTTAAGTTCTTTATTATTAAAACTAGTCAATTAAGTATTAACCTAATTAGAAACAAAAAAAGCTAAAACTTCTGCAATGATCTCACTTGGACTCGCATCTAGTCCAAGTGAGTTGTATCGAGAGCGCACTAATGCAAAAAAAAACACGTTGTTATCTTAAAAAGTCTATTGTTGATTTTAACTCTTAGTTAGGAGCACACAAAGGTCATAACTTTTCTTTGCACACAATTCTACTCTCTCGGAAAGTAATCATCCACTGCCTTTTGTTGAGGGTAGATCTTCTGTAATGCAAGAGATTAACTTTCGAACGAAAGCAGTTAAAAGGGTCCTTACAAATCTCAACACAAACGAAGCCTCCGGTTCTGGTGGAAAACAAAAATCTGTAAAGTGGTTTACATCATGTTAAATACAACTCTATACATAAAAAACACATTAGTTCTGTTTCCGTACTAACTTCAAGTAATTGTAATACAATAGAGAGTAACATTTTGCATGTGGTTCTTCACTCTCGAGCTTCTTTGTAATATAACGCTTTCAAGCAACTTCAAGTTAATTGAATCGAGTACGGAAACAGACCTATTATTTCTTTCCGAAATGGACAAAATTTTTGCATGGATGTTAGTGTTAACATGCATTCCTTTCCATTCCGTCATGGTAGAAATAAAAAGCCATTGACAAATTCAACAAATGTGAAAATTTGCAACTTTGTTTGGTGATGAATAATAAAATGAGAACATGTATGTAATTAGTTCCTAAAGTCCTAAAGCGATCGAGAGCCCTTCTCTCGTTGGAAAGACTAGAGGTAGCCACGCTAGTGGCCGTTACCACTGGGCGCTGCCTAATAGGCAGACATGCCTCCAGACTGGGAGTCATCGCAAATAACTTCTGCAGAAGCTGCAGTGACGAGGAGGAGGGGGGAAACCATCTCCCACTTTCTACATATGTACCTGTCCCGCGCTCGCTAGAAGAAGGCATAAATATCTAGGGTCGTTCTTCTTCTTCTGGGGCCAAGTGAGCAGCGGTATCACAATGGACCTTATTGGTCAAAGTGAGCCGTGGCTCGTGCAGTAGGGTTTAAGCAAGTACAGCGGCTGCCATCTCAATAAAATCAAACCTATGTAATTTATTGAGTGTTAAACAGATTGCTTTAACACAACTTAAAGATCAATATGTTAAAGCACTCAATCTATACATTATTGTTCTTGTTTGAAAACGAAGTTTCAGCTGAAAAAAGTACAAGAAGAAGAAGAGCGTTCCTTTTTTTAAATCTAAGTGCAAGTTGCGGGGTTTGTGTAAAATAACGGGGGTTTGTGTAAAATAACAGGGCTTTATGCAAAAGCAACTTTTTTAGAAATGTTGATAACAACAACTGAAAAAATTTGCCAAACTTTAAAAGCATATCTAAAGCAAAAAAAAGGGACCTAATAATCAGTTTTGGTTGCAAACATCTTATTGCAACCTAACTTCAACCTAACTTATTGCAACCTAAGGGCAGGTTCTCATCTAGAGGTCCAAAATCACGGTGATGTTCTTGATTGTTTTTTTTCATAGAAGAAAGTAAAGTCACCCCTTAAATTTTTTGACAGTTATTTATTAGGCTTGGGTAGTTTCAATTTAAATTTATTTGCAAATAACGTTGGCATTTAAGACTTAAGTCTATTACATACCGCATATTTAGAATATATAACAACAGAACATATCTTATATAATAAACTATTTGAAATTTTAAAGCTAAGACTATTGCAAAATAACAAAAAATGTCCAACTTAAAAATGAACAATAATGATTAAGAACACAATTCAAATATAATATACGTATCAAAAAATTTGAAAAGAGTAGTTTATTTAGTAGTTAAAGATAGATTAAAAAAAGGAGTAAAAGAATTAGGAGAAGTATTCAAAAATTAAATGCTTAAAGTACTTAGTGTTGGAGATACTTTTAATGTAGTTTGGAAGCGAGTTATAAAGTCTTATAGCGCAGACGAAAAACAAACGGCTTGAGTTTTGAAAACTGTACTTCGGAATAACAAGATTCATGCTTCTTTAACTTTTCAAAAAGATAACCTGAACAGTGCGAGTGGATGATCTTATGTAAGAAAATACAATTTCTTGCTTCAAGATATCTGAGTAAGCTACGACCTAATAACTGGTTGGTAAAAGGTGAAATGTGATCAAATCCCCGAAGACCGTAAACATAACGAGTACAATTATTGAAAGCCACTTGCATTTTATTTGCAGCTCTCGAGTCGAGTTTGCTGTAAACGACTTCTGCATAAGAAAATATTGGCATAAGCATTTGTAGAACAATCTTTTTCCTAGTTTCGACAGGTACGAACGCTGCAGTCATTCGGAGATTTCTAAGCACATAGTAGATTTTACTCACGCTAGATTTTACGTGATCTTCACAGGACAAAGATGAGTTTATTTTGAAACCTGAATTAGTGGCCTTACTTACAGATTTTAGCACAACGCCATTAAGGAAAATTGGGGGACATCAAGATTTTGATATGGGGTTTTAGAGATCGGCAATACATAAGATTTAAGAGGATTCAGTTTAAGCATATTAGTTCTGACCCAATTTGCTTCTATATTTAAATCTTAATTTACTCTTGCGCATAAATCTTCAGAGAGACCAATGGGTCTGGCATAAGCATGCATGGTAACATGATTACATTTACTAAATATGTCATTTATAAACATAGTAAACAGAATTAGGCCTAAAACTGAGCCTTGCGGAACTCCACTTGTTGTACTTTTATAAGATGAGAAGTTGTTTTTTTATCCTTACCCTTTGAGATCTGCCATTCTGGTAGTTGAACATAAAACGAACAGATGTATGGGAAAAACCACAGTTAGGCATGAGCTTTTTACAGAGTAGAGAGTGATCCACAGTGTCAAACGCCTTAGAGAAGTCTAACAGGCAGAGTAAGCTCAAATGGCCCATATCATATGGCACTCTAACGTCATCTAAAATTTTGACCAGAGCAGAGGAACAACTATGTCCAGGTCGGAAACCTGACTGTAGATTATGCAAAAGACCAAAAGTGGTTGAAAATTTGTTCAGCCATGAGGTGCTCGCATACTTTGGATAATGATGGTAATAAGCTTATTGGCCGGAAATCGGATGGCACACAGGCATTTGACTTTTTTGCTATGGAAATGACAGTTGCAACTTTCCATATCTCAGGATAACTAGATGTTGTAAAACAATAGTTTATGATATGAACTAGTGGGCTCAGCACATAAGGTAAAATACATTTAATAAACTTTATGGAGATACCTTCAACTCCAGTAGCATTAGATTTAATCTTATTAATGCATCGTGCTACGTCCATTTCACTCACTGCGTTAAATTGAAACTCATGAATGTGATGAGTCGTACTTACAAGTTCATCAGCAAGCTCAGATATAAAGGTGGTCGTGGAAGTAGATGTGGAATTAGCTACAAAATAATCATTTAAGAAGTTGGCGTTAATTTGATACGATTCAGTTTCTTTGTTACATACATTGAGTGTCCTGAGGTTGTTCCAGAGCTGTTTTGATGATAAGGTAAAATCTAGTTTTGACATAAAGAATATCTTTTTGGAGAACTTAAAAGAATTGGTGGCTATATTTCTAGCTTGTCTATACGCTTCCCCGTTAAATGAATTTGGATTGCGCTGCCACCTGCTATATAATCTGTTCCGCTTTTTATGTGCCAATTTAACAGAATGAGATAACCAGGGACAGTTTTTATTGGTAATGCGACACGTGCGCAAGGGAACATGTATGTATATCGAACAGATAGCTTATATTGTTTAAGAAAAAATTTAGCTTTTCGAACGAACTAGTTTAATTGAACTATTTGCACTCATAAACTATGTGAACTAGCAACGAGTATATATCTATAAGAGTTTTCACTCGTCGCTCGTTATTTTTTGCTCGCTAATATTAGCCATCCATCGACAGAACAGGATATTTTGATGGGACATTTACTTTATACCCCTTCAAAAGTGCGAGTTTGTTTACATTTTGTTTTCTATATTTTGATCATTTTGGCTGCGTGCACAAGGGAGCAAAAAGATCGGTATTTTTTAATGTGCTTGCCTGTTTCTTCTTAATTCTTCTTAAATATATCTGAAGAAATATTGCAAATATTATGAATGAAAATAAAATTTTACAGCTTCTTATTTGCATGTGCATGGTTGCCGAATATATTTTGTTTCCTGCTGGTCATTTTTGTTGTAGCTATATTTTGGTTGCTGCTGCAGAGAAGGATTTTTTGATATTTCATTAGCTAAATAGAAAGACAGAATTCTGATTCGGCTAATGAAATAATTATTGGATAATAAAAAAATTTAGCAAGAAAATAGAGTTGGTCTAGCAGCATTTTGTAAATTTAAAATAAAACAAAGAAATATTGTAGATTTAATTAATGAGAATAGAAGGTCTATTTAATACAAATTTTACAGGTTATTATTTATATGCATGTGTGTTTTTTTTCTTCCATCTTCTTGTAGTTGCTGAATTTAGTTTGTTTTTAGTCGGACATTTTCCTTGTAGCAATATTTTGCTTGCTACTTTGGATACACAACCATAATTTTTAGATACTTCATTAGACCAATAAAAAGACGAAATTCTGATGATTTGGCTAATGAAATTATTATTAGTCAGGACTTGAACCATTTTTTTTAACAAAAATGCTTTTAATACATAAAATAACTTGGATTAAAAAAAATACAAACACCAAATTTCTTCAAAATCAGTCTAACTGTTTAAGAGGAGCTCAGTGAGAAAGCCATGTACAGAAGAATTTATTGTATTAAGATATTCTCCGACAGACGTTGTCCTGCCACCGCCTTACTGCCATATATGAATTTTCATGCTAATAGGAAAAAACAGTTTATATTTTCACCATTTTGCATATAGTTGCCGAACGTATCTATATAAACTAAATTACAAAATTTTAGTCTCATACAACCAAAACTGTCCAAAATATAGCATTTTTGTTGATTTGTAGGCGGTAAAAGAGGGTGTGGCAAAATATTTTTCCCTTGAACCATCTAGAACTCAAAACAAATCTAGTGCTTAAATTTGAGCTTAAGTTACTTTATACCTATCGTTTTAATATTTTAACTGTATCAAAATGTATAACAAATTTAAAAAATTTTAATACTTTTTAATGCTTGTATTAAAATTTATTCCAATATTTCTAACCATGAAAGTAGTATATTATTTTAACAAATTAAAAAAATATACTATTATAAACACAATATATGTATATACTGTTTTCTGTGTAAATGCACATTAAGGTGGCCCTAATTTATAAATGATTTTTTAAAGCCATAGGCTTAAAACTATTAAACTTAAAACTATAAAATTTAAAACGATTTGATATAAAATTAATATATATGCAGTTTTTTTGAAAAAATCCCCAAAAATCTGCAAATTCAAAAATCATGTAAAAAACATGTTTTTGTACAAAAATTAAAAATGGCGAACTACTAAGCAGACATTTACAAAATAGGAAAAAAAAATTAAAAATTACTAATTCTACTATCTGCTAGAGCCATTGGCTGTAGAATAACGTATTGAAATTTCAGCCCAATCGGCTGATAGATTTTTTTAAACGGCCAGTATTAGCCTATGAAGTAAAAAAACTTTTATGAATTAGGGCCACCTTAATGTACATTTACACAAAACAACAGTAAATACATATATTTTATTTATTATAGTATATACAATCCCGGGATTGTAGTTGCAGATCTCGAAAATCCCGGGATCTACAAAAATAAAAAAGTTGACATCCCTACTCCGCCCTAATGTTTATCCAAAAAAATTAACCTAGTTTCAGTATATACTTTTACACAATTATATAAATTATGTTTATAGAAAATTGTTTTATAAAGTAATATTTTACAAAACATTTAAAATCGTCGCTATAGAAAAGTGATTTTCTCGAAACAAATTTGTTTGACTTTTTTGACCAGGGTGTAAATGTTTGCGTATAGTTCGCCATTTTTTCATTTTTTAATAATAATATTTAAATCTATTACCTGCCAGAATGATAACTCGCAGAACAATAATATATTTAAATTTTGTTTTCTTCAAATGACTTCAAGTGCCGTAATCACCCGTGCCAGCAACACAACTTTCTTTTAGGTGTCCACTTTGGACGTAAAACAATTTTGAAAAATATTATAAAATAACATGAAAAAAATTTAAATGATTGTATTTTATTTTATAATAAATAAAAATTGCCGAAATAAACCTTGAAAATAAGGCCGGAGAACCCAACCCAAGTAAAAATACTTTGAAATCAATTTGGTTTTATTTGTATGTATTTTCTTTTATATTCCAAATAAATCAGAGGAAACCTTTTTAAAATGCTTTACTTTGTTCCGTTAATAAAAATTTTTTTCAAGCCCTGACTTAGCAGTAATTATTTCATTAGCCCAATCAGAATTCCGTCTATCTATTCGGCTAATGAAGTATCGAAAAATTATGCTTGTGTAGCCAAAATAGCAACCAAAATATTACTTTAAATTTATAAAATATTGCTAGACCAATTCTATTTTATTGCTACATTTGTTTTATTATCCAATAATTATTTCATTAGCCGAATCAGAATTCTGTCTTTCTATTCAGCTAATGAAATATCTAAAAATTCTTCTCTGCAGCAGCAACAAAAATATAGCTACAACAAAAATGTCCAGCTGGAAACAAAATAAATTCGGCAACCATGCACATGCAAATAAGAAGCTGTAAAATTTTATTTTCATTCATAATATTTGCAATATTTCTTCAGATATATTTAAGAAGAATTAAGAAGAAACAGGCAAGCACATTAAAAAATACCGATCTTTTTGCTCCCTTGTGCACGCAGCCAAAATGATCAAAATATAGAAAACAAAATGTAAACAAACTTGCACTTTTGAAGGGGTATAAAGTAAATGTCCCATCAAAATATCCTGTTCTGTCGATGGATGGCTTATATTAGCGAGCAAAAAATAACGAGCGACGAGTGAAATCTCTTATAGATATATACTCGTTGCTTGCATTCCTAATGATGCAAAATAAGCGGAACTATGTTAACAACTGAGTTGGACGAGTGGAAAAGGTATTGTACCAGCAAATCAGAGGACGTGTGTTGAAATCACGAACTGTTCAGAACATTTTTTTATTTTACTTTAATTTAGCTGTGTCTCGAACCCACGTTTCTGCTCGCTTGCTTAATTACTGCAAGCTTACTTGCATTCGTTATGATGCAAAATAAGCGTAACTTTCTTAACAAATGAGATGGACGAGTAAATAAGGTGTTGGACGAGCACAACAGAGGACATGAGTTTAAATCATGAACTGATCAAAAAGTTTATGTTAAGTTCATATTTATCATGCTTTTTTTAAACTTTTTGGGGTTTGAAAACTAATCTTTTTTGGATGGAAAAATTTTAAACTTTTCCTTGGATTAAAAAGTAATCTGTTTTTGGTGTTTACTATATGTAATCCAAAAAAGTTTAAGATTTAGTCCAAGATTTTTAACCGTGTAACCAGGGTAACTTTAAACAAGTTTTTCTTTATAATTTTTTTAAAATTATTTATAATACAATTCTACAACCCATTTACCAAAATTAGCGTCTTTGGCAAATTTGTCTAGTATTTTCACGCAACAATGTAGTTAAAAATAACGTACATTTGTAGATTTTCTCTTTCACGCTTCATAATTTTCTAAATTTTCCATATATCTATTCCATTTTGGTAAATTAAGTATATTCAAGAGTCTACTTTCGGATGCATTTTGTGTTTTTTTTTCAGACGAACTAAAGCCGAGCTATGATGTGGCCCGATTTTCACCTTTTTTAAGTATACCAACTTCAGCGCCATCTTTATATATAAAAACTAAATGTTACCAAAGCATAAAAATTGTTTTTATTTAAACTGATGATGTAAAATTAATATGCAAATTAAATTTTTGTCTTTATAATTATACTTTTTTAGAAAACATGTTTTAAAATATGCCTTAATTTCAATGGCTTTTGCCTAAAAACTTCCTTAAAAAAATATCTCCGCAGGTTTTCAATATTTTTTATTCAATTCATTTTCGTTTAAAAGACCAATCAAATCACAAAACGGAAATTGTTCCAACTGTACCGTTATATCAGCCTTTATATTCTTAATTTTTTTTTCTAGTCCATTTTTTTTTTAGTAGTCCATGTGAATTTCCTAATTTGGTTATATTTGAGGTAAGTGCATTATATGGTCGGTTTGGTTAAAGCTTACACCTAGTATTTCATGTCACAAAAAAGCTATTTAAACCTAATTTGTTTTCTCTCTCTAGAATTTGTTTTAATATTTTTGCCGTTCGCTATATGGGTTCGTTACACTGTGCGTCGTGTCTTTATACTTAGTTTTTATACTACTTTTTTTGACTTAATGATTTTATTATAGATACATTCTTATGACTTAGAAGTTCTAAATTCAAATAAAACAGTAACGACTATATAAAATAATTTTATAGACCCAGATAACCCGCTATAGCTACGGTTTTAGAACTCATGTTTCTTCATTGCAATTAAATTCATTGCAACAAGCAATGTCGTTTTGTGATAGTCATCAGTTTAACTGATCAAAACAAAATAGACTGTCAAGAAAACGGTTTTATATACTCACATTTTATCAGTGCCTGCTATCAATACTCAACATTAAATTGTTTCCAGTTTTTTGAGTGAAATTTTCAGATTTCTTTTTAGATAGATTAAATTTTGTATTTTATAGCAGACATAAAGTTTAAAGTATTTTTTAAAAATTTAATTGGTTATATAAAAAACAAAAAAAAAAACAAAATTTTGGCAGCCATATCTAACAAATTTAAAAAATTAAACGACTCTATGATTTCTGTCACGTCAGTGCCACGTCAATACATAAAAAACAACAATAACCACAAGCATTAGCAGAGTTAAAGCAGATTTAACAACAATCCAGTACTCTGCAACAAACTTTAATCTTATGCTTCGGTGATGAACAAACAATTTTGTCAACACTTTGAGCGAATCCGTGCGTAGATACAGATACAGATAGAGACACGGTATTCGCCGTGTTTTTATTAAGTGTGCTATTTATTTTCTTACTTGTGTGCGCGTGTTTCCTTAAAAAACTTTATTGACAGAGATAATAATTTATAATTCACACAGCCATGGAAGAAATCGTTGGTTAAGTTTAAGAAAATATTTATTTTTGAAAATAGATTAATAGATATTTGCCAAACAGCAGCTGAACGTATTTTTAGAAAACGGGTTTTTTTATGTAGATGATTTTAATAAAAAATATGTTTGTGAACTTTTCTAGCTGACATTTAAAATTAGCTAAATTATGGATTTTGTAGAACAAAAATTAAATTGTCAAAAATTCAAGGCAGACAAAAGGTAGGCGAAGATAATGCTGAGATAAATTCTTTATTGTAATAATGCGAATAGAAAAATGCTAAGCATTTTTAGGTATTACTTAAATATGTGTATCCTTCATTTAATATTTTCAACATTGAATTTAAATTCCTCAACATTTACTAATTGGGCATTCAAAGTAAATGGAGGTTGTTGCAGAAGTTTATAAATTTATATCAAATATATCTTTAAATTTACTTTAAGAGCTGTATTAACAAATGTTTACCGAATAAAAATATATGTAAATTGGTTCGCAGTAGATACAGCAGATAATAAGCACTAAAATTTGATGCTGCGAAGATTGAAGGTCACAAACCTCAACCTAAATCAGAAGTGAATTTTCGGTAAATTGGAGATAAGAAATTCTTTAAAAAGTGTTAAAAGAAACATTTGCCTTTATTAATGTTGTCACCTCACCAATGTGAGAACTCTCACAGAGAGGTAACTGAATTTTTGAGATCATTAACATTAAAAAAAATTGAGGGACGGTTCCATTCCATCGGGTAAAGAAGAGATGCCCAACTCGGCCCAAACGAGCACTGGGCTCAGTGCGAGTATATCGAGTGTATTGTGTTACATTGTAAGAATATAACCCAGTGGCAAAAGTAGACTTCGAAGACGTTGTCTTTGAAGCCGTCGTTGAAGACAACGGAGTAACAAAACGAATTTTTTGCTGACCTGTATTCATAAATTCAGAAGCAAAATATATCGTATGAAATGTTTGTATATATTTTTGTATAAATATATAAATGTTTGTATAAATATATTTTCACTTGAAAAGCAGAAAATTTGGCTTCAAAGACGGAGCGATCCATGGAGGGAATGAGGGAGAGTGGGAAGCATAAAGAAAGAGACCTCGATGGGGCAGAGGTGTACTGGTTTTAAGCGAACGTGTACCAATTGGGCAGTACGTGGATCGAATTCGTTGTCAAAGACATGGCGAAGAATAGTCTTGCAAGTCGTTTGGCTAATTTGTTCGAAATGGTCTTCGAGCACATCTATAGGATTGGAGCGATCTGACATCGAAGACTGAGTGCTGTCTTGAAAGACGTCTTTGAAGACGGATACATCCGTTCGCCACTGGGAAATTCTATGGGGCAATTCACAATCATGTGTATTTGAAATTAGAAAATTTGTGCAATTGTGCAAATTTCCTATCAATTGTGAACGGTCTTTTTTGGTTTACTTTACAAATTTTTGAAAAAGATCAAATTCACTGCTGATTGATGAAAAGCAAAATTATTTTCTACTGGAATTATTTGCTTAATTATTTTGCTTAAGTCAATTTTATGCAAAAAAAAAAAAAATCTTAAGGCACAATTAAATTGGTTTTTTATTTGCATATCTTCCATACAAGTTTTTTTAAACGAAGTTTATTTACGCGTCTTGCGGGTGGTATGATTTGGTAGAAACTGTCACGTAACAGTGAGATTGCTGTGTTTGTATGCGTGCGAGTATCGAGCAGACTACAAACTAGCAGGCGAGTGCGCAACTTTCTCTTTCTATCTCTCTGTCTCTGTTTCTGACACGTAGAAATTTCGGTTAAACGCAATTGTTATTTTTATTTGTGTATTTGTCTTGCGGTCAACGCAGAAGAGGACGACCGCATCTTCGTTGGAAAGACCAAGTAGAGGACAACCTGACGAAGCTTGGAATTTCCAACTGGCGCCAGCAAGCGAAAGACAGAAATGACTGGCGCAAATTCTTAGATGAGGCCAAGACCGACATACGGTTGTAGCGCCAACTAATAAGTAAGTTAGTAAGTAAGTAAGTATTTGTCTTAAATCATACGTGAGAAACTTTATTGCAATTAAGTTAAAAGAAACGATAACGGCTGAAAATATATGTTATACAGTGTAATTTGATGCTAGCATTTCAAAAAGTTTTTTGACACTTATGGGTAGGGCTGCCATAAGTCTACAGCACATGATCGGTAATACATACATACTAGGGAGTCCAATCCCGGAAGCTTTTCTCGATCCCGGGATTATCGGGATTCAAAATTTCAATCCCGTGATCCTGGGATTAGTTCGGGATTGAAAATTTTAAGAAGTACATAATTCAATGTAAATTAATTCATGTATAAAGTAACAAGAACAAAACAAAACACATTAAGAACCAAAAGTATGGTCATTTTAAGTAGCCCAATGATATGTTTAACGAACTTGGTTTTTAAAATTCCATACACAACAGATCGGTTGCCAGTTATTTTCTAATTGCAAAAATAGAAGAAGCTCAAAATGCAAGTTAAGCTTTTTTATGCCATATATTAATAAAATATATCAAAATAACAAAAAGCTATACTGGGAAGTACCCAACCACAAGTTCTTCTTTAAAGGGTGCTCATAATTGTGGTTTTCAACTATGGCAAAAAAACACAATACAACTATACCACCAATTGTGAACACCCTTATTGTTAATAAACACAAAAAACTTAAATAGTATTAATGACTTGCAAATTTTATTTATTTAACCCTTTCAGTGGATTTGGTCAATATATTGGACACATAAGAAAGTCATTCTTACATGTATATATTTTGCAAAGCTATTCTGTAAATCAAATCTTTTGGTTCAATGATAAAAAGATGAACCAACATGATAAAAATTAATTTAGAGAGATATTTGACATAAAAGTTAGTTGAACTTTCGATTTTGTGCCGAAGAAAAGCAAAAAAAAATTTTTTCGGCCTACTTTATAAAAAAATATTAACTGGACAAAAATCAAATTTATGTTTTTATCTTTTTTGGCTTTAATGATAAAAATATTAAGAGGGTTAAATAAACACAGATCCAAAGAATTGAAAAACATTTAAGGGATTAAAAAAAGACGTTGAGCTGAACAGGAGCAAAGCAATACTTTCTTTGTACAAGCTTGCAAAACGTAAGTAGCGCAGGTTAAAATCAAAGGTATGTTTTTTTATCTTTTAAGGGCCTAAATGATAGGAATATTACCTAAAAAAATAATTTTGTTCTTAGTTAAACTTTAGCCTAGTCATTGAAAGGGTTAAAGAACAAAAAATATAAAAAAGTAAAATACAGAACAGTTTAAGATATATATAAAAATGGATGTATGTATGTGGGTATGTGGCTATATCACGTATAGACTCCAAAACCGCTGAACCGATCTTTATGAAATTTTCAGAGAAACTGAAACCACATCTTGAGAGTGTTACTGTGAGGTTTGGTAACGATTGAGCGAGGGGGCGTGGTACCTCCCATACAAGCCAAATTTGCACTATCGATCACAAATCAAAAAAAGGATATACTATATCAGACGGTTTCAATCGTAAAAAAACCCACTTTTTTGAAATCTTGGCAATTCCTGAGTTCTACAAAGTTTTACAGTGAAACTTGCTGTGTAGGTGCTCCAAGAGTCGGTCACTATATATAAATGTTTTCACGCCCACTTTTACCGCCCACAAATAGATATCTATATACATAAAAAGCAAAATGATGTGTGTCTGGCTGTGTGATGCCTATAGACTCCAAAACTACTGAACCGATTGACCTGAAAGTTTGGCAGTCGATTTGTTTTGGGTACGAGATGGTTGAGGAAAAAATTCTTGCCACACCCCCTTTTACCGCCCCCAAATCAATAAAAATGTTATATTTCAGTCGGTTTGGGTCGTATAAGGCTAAAATTTTGTAATTTAGTATGTACGGTTACTGTCGACAACTGTACTAAAAATGGGTTTCCACGCCCCCTTTTACCGCCCACAAATAAATTAAAATGGTTTATTTCAGACGGTTTTGGTCGTATAAGACTTAAATTTGGTACTTTGGTTTGTGTAGCTACTGACAGTAACTGTACGAAAAGTTGGTTTCCACACCCCCTTTTTGCGCCAACAAATCAGTGAAAATGCTATATTTCAAGCAGTTTTGGCCGTATGAGACTAATATGTGATACCTATGTTTGTATGGTTACTTTCAGCATCTGTACTAAAAAAGGGCGTCATCGCTATATAGCCACACCCACTTTTTGAGAAATCATTAAAATTGACTACTGGGTCGATTGAGCTGAAATGTTGGCTTAGTTTGTACGGTTACTCTCAGCAACTGTACTAAAAATTGGTTACCACACCCACATTTTACCGCCCACAAACCAATGAAAATGCTTTATTTGAACGGTTTGGGTCGTATTAGACAAAAATTTTGTCATTCAGTTCATATGGTTACTCTCGGCAAGTGAACTAAAAATAGGCCTGTCCCACTTTAGTTAAACTCACTTTTCGAGGGGTTAGCGTCGAGTGAAGTAAAGTGCGCCAGGCTTAACCTAAATTGAGCTGAAATTTGGGCACTCGATTTGTTTCGATTACGAGATGGCTGAAGGGAAATATTTGCCGCACCCTTTTTACCGCTTGCAAAACAACAAAAATGCTATATTTCGCACGGTTTTGATCGTATTAAACTAAAATTTGGTTATTTAGTGCATATGGCTACTTTTGGCAGCTAAACTGAAAATGGTGAATATATTTGGTATTTCTTGACATTTTCGTATATGGCAGAACTACGTCTGCCGAGAAAAGTGAGTGTTCCTGTGAGGTTTGGTAACGTTTGGAGGAGGGGGCGTGGTACCTCCCATACAAGCCAAATTTGAACTATCGACCATAAACCAAATAAAGGATATATATCAGACGGTTTCGATCGTAAAAAACTAAGATTAAGTAATTTTGTTCAGGTGGTAACTGTCAGTAACTGTACCAAAAATGGGCGTGGTCGGAATATTTATATATACGCCCACTTTTCGAAATCATGGCAATTCCGGAGTTCTACACATTTTTATAATGAAACTTGCTGTATAAGAGCTCCAAGAGGCAGTCACGATACATAAATGTTTTCACGCCCACTTTTACCGCCCACAAATCAATATCTGTATATATAAAAATGAATCGTGATTTGTTCGGATGCTTAAAACTTGAAAACGAGTTGAGCAAATTGGATACCTCCTTCTACGGGTTTGTTCGTAACTGCTACGCAAAGGTTTAGGAAAAAATAATGCTATATTTTAGACGGTCTTGGTCGTTTTAAAACTAAAATTTAGTAAATAAGTTCGTACGATAACTGTCATTAACTTTATTAAAAAGGGACGTGGTCACACTTTATCTACGCCTACTTTTAGAAAAATATTAAAATACTTCGAAACTATTGATCCGATTGAGCTCAAATTTTATAAGTGGCTTTGCTTTGAGTACGAGTTTAAGAAGAAATGCCACACCCCCTTTTACCTCCCACAAATATATAAAAAATTTGTGTTATCGAATAGCTTTAGAGCTATGGGTCGCACAGCTTAGAAATTCGGTATTCGACCACAATTTAGACGTACCGTTTCAGTGATTAAATTTTATGGGAGTTGGACAATGCGGAGGGGCACCTCCCATACAACCCAAATTTGCGATATCGAATAGCTTTGAAGTTATAGGCGGCACAGCTTTGGTATTCAGTTTTTGGCCTCAATTTACACATGCAGTTTCAATGATTTTATTTTATGGGCGTTGGACAGGGGGGCGTGACATCTCCCTTACTACCCAAATTTGCGATATCGAATTGCTTTGAAGTTATAGGTTGACAGCGTAAGAATTTGGTATTCGACCTAAATTTATACATGAACTTTCATTACTTACATTTTATGGGCGTAGGGCAAAGGGTAGTGGCACTTCCCATACAACCCAACTTTGTGCTATCAAATAGCTTTGGAGTTATAGGTAGCACAACGCCGGAATTCAGTATTCGACCTCAATGTACACATGCAGTTTCATTGATTTAATTGTATGTTCATTGGTAAGAGGGGCGTGGTATCTCCCATTTAACGTAAATTTTCGATATCGAATATCATTGAAGTTAAAGGTCGCAGAGCGTCAGAATTCAGTATTCGATCTCAATTTATACATGCAGTTTCATTAATTACATTTTATGGGCGTAAGACATGGGGGCGTGAAACCTCCTATTTAACCCAAATTAGAAATATCAAATAGCTTTGGAGTTAAAGGTCGCACAACGCCGGAATTCAGTATTGGACCTCAATGAACACATGCAGTTTCATTGATTACATTTTATGAGAGTTGATCAAGAGGGAATGGCACCTCCCATGCAACGAAAATTTGTGATATCGAATAGCTTTGGAGTTCAAGGTCACACAGCGTCGGAATTCAGTATTCGACCAAAATTTACTCATGCAGATTTACTGATAAAAATTTTTAGAGTTTGGAGTTATAGGTAACTCAGCCTCGGAATTCAGTATTCGAAATTCAATTAACAAATGCAGTTTCTTTGGTAAAATTGTATAGGCGTAGGGAAAAGGGGAGTGGCACCTCCCATACAACCCAAATTTGTGCTATCGAATAGTTTTGGAGTTATATGTCGCACAGTTTTGGAATTCGGTATTCGACCTGCATGCACACATACACATTTATGGACGTTGGACAAGGGAGAGTGGCAGCAATGCGCCGGTTTTCAGCTAGTAAACTATATAAATGTTACACTTTTCTTTTTTTGTACACCGTCTTCATGATTTTTTTTTGTTTAAGGCAAATTAAGGTTGGAAAAGACTTTTCAAAATTACATTTTTTGTTTCAATTATTTTTATATTTTTATTTTTACAATTATACAATTATTTTTTAAAGTAATCATTAAGCTGATCAACGCATTTTATTTTTTGGAGAGTTTTGTTCGGATATTATTAAAAATATAACCCGCTGATGAGAAGCGTTCTGATTCTATGCTAGTTGTAGAAATATTTGTACGATAATTGTAAGCAATTTGTAAGTTTCGATCACGATTGCCTTCACCACAAAACAAAATTATTTCCTATGTCAGAATATCTTACAATTTTGATATACATTGGTGATTTCCCGATGTTGCAAGTTCTTCTAAAAATTTGCAAAGTCTTTGCTCCAGTGACTTACACTCATCGTCCTTACAATCTTTTCAGCCTCAATAAAAGGTTTTTCTTTATTCATATCAACTTAAAATTAAATGTTTGGATTTACATGAATATTTGTAATAGAATTTTTTTATTTGAAAAGCCCGGGATCCTGAAAGACAATCCCGGGATTTAAAGAGGCTTAAATCGTCCGGGATCCTGAAATCCCTAAATTGTCTTCCCTTATACATACATAATTTATAAATCTTATAACAAAAACAAAAAAAAAGAAACATCAATTCAGTCAATGAGGTAAAAAAAAGTTATTGTTTGAATATATTCAAAATAAATGTTTGGCCCGATCATATTCTACAGACTTTTTTGATTCATCAAGAACATGCTTTTGCGTTTTAATATTTTTATAAAATTCTGTGCACGTCATAGAATAATTAAAATTTCATTTGATAATGCTTTACAAGGTGGTTATGTTGAGATAGTTTCTTTCCTTACTAAATTGCGAGAAGACCAGTAAAAATACTAGCACCATTTGCCTTGTGCCCTGGAATAGCGAATATAAATTTCACTATTTTTATATTCCTAAAATAAAATATTTTTATACTCCTAATAAAAATAGATATTCCAAATTATTTAATTTTGCTAAAATATGAAGATAAATTAAAAATTGTATATGAAATCGGGCGATCGCCCCCCAAAGCTTCTTGAAAATGCTGTTTTTACTATCACATATGCTTGATAATGTGATAATACATTTAAAAAGTCGATTTTTAACAACAACTTTGGATTTATATTAATTTTAAGTACTGCTTCACTATTCTGTTATCTCGAAAAAAATTATATTATCTACACAAGATGTAAGAAAACTATGTAACAGATATTCGATATTCTTCAAAGAATCTCCATAGTTTTTAGATGCAATGTCAAAAAGAAAGGTATGATTCCAGTACTAGTGATATACACTAGGCCGGCACATTTTTGAAAATCAAAAAGCACACCCAATTCCTAAATCTTTGGGATGAAAAACTATAATATCCTGAATTTGAGGAAAATCGTTTGAGTCTCTAGCCATTGGAAATGCCGATGAATTTGTATCCAAGGTTGTGTTTTTTTTTTTATAAATTTGATCGTAATTTTTTAAACACTTAGAAACTAACCCAAACTGTTTGTAGGAACTGATTTTCAAGTGGAGCAACGTGATTTAGTAAAAAAATAATTTTGCTTCCATAACTAGTGCAAAAAAATTAAAAAATCATAGTTTCTTCCCAATGGCTAAGTTCAGACGAGCATCAAATGATAAAGTTATCAGTTTTTGTTATACTCTTTGATTGATTCTGGTCTTGAGCGTTATCAAAATTCTGATTACATTCGAAGATAATTTTTGCTGCCGCAGAGAGTTCATTTTTTTAGCTGGGAAACAAAAACAAATTTAGATTCATTCAATCATTTGCTTCTCGTCTAATCTGTTTTACGGAAATCTCTCAAAATTGCGCAAATATTATTCAACAACAGAAGAAAGATTGAACGGACTTGCTTTTCAAAATATTCGTTATGACATTAAAGTGACCGTGAACACGGAAGAAATGATCTGATTTCGTGTCGTGATTACATTTTTTGAACAGGGCTTGGAAATTTTGTAGTACATATAATTAACAAATTTAAGACATCAATTTTATTAGGTTTTTTTTATTTAAGTTATGTAAACTTTTTTGTATTTCATGCATATGAATTATATTTATAAGATCACTGAAGACTGGATAACTGGTCTTTTATTTGGAATAATCGATAATTTGTTTTTATATTTTGTCAAATATTTGTTGTTTTTGATTTTGAATTAGATGGCAATTTTTAGTGAATTAAATTTTTATTCACAGTGATGCGCTTTTTAATTAAATTTTTTTCATATGCTTACCACGTTATATTGCGACTATCGCCAATATCTGCAACTACTATGAAGTCACACTTTTTGGATCGTACCCCCCAAATGGAGTTTCTGGAAGCGCCACTGGCTTAGCATTAATTTGTTTTTACGTTTTGCATTGAATTTTAGCTGGTCAGAAATAATTTCCTTGTTCCAACTTGTTTTATAAATAGCACACTTTTTCGGCATTCTTACCACCAATTCACTAAGTTTTTGAATATAAACAATAATTATTTTAAAAATAAAACTCGCATCCAAAAGTAATATTTTCATTTATTATGACGTTTCTGAGAATTTTTGTCATTTTGACAAATGTAGCACTTTCGTTGATGTTGCTTATTTTGAAGAGCGAGTGAGCTAAAAATATGGGCCTATCTCGTAATTGTATCATGCTTCCAAATAGTTTTCGATGTGCCGGCAACTATTTTTACAATTGCTTTTTGCAATAGAATTTAGGACTAGCTTTTGTAGCAAACTAAAATAACTGTTATTTAGCTGTTGGTGTCGGAGTTTGCACTTACACTTTACACTTGCTAAATAACGTGAAAACCCCTAACATATTTATCTTAAAGTACATTATTTTAATAAGTTTAACACACTTGGGAATTCGCATTAGTATGTAAACTTTAAATTAAGTTTAACTAAAATTTCCTTTTTAAGTACCTTGTATCAATAACATCTCTCTCCATTAAATATTACAAAAAACATTTTCTAAGAAACAATTGAAATTTTTAGTGTAGTGAAAATTTTCAAATTCAATCAGACTAATGTAATATTTAAAATAAACAAAATGGCAAAAATTGCGCCAAGAATAATATTATAGCAATAGAATTAAGAATAAAATCAACAAACGCCAGGAAAACAAGAATAATAAATAGTTTAAACTGTGGCATATTTATAAAGCATGTTTGTTTCAAAAAAATTAAATGCTATTTTCTAGAGATCTATTAGATAAGAAACAGCAAACGGCCAGACACATGCTATCATATCTTATAAGCTATATCAGAGAATTGAAATTAGCACTTCACATGATACATATTTATATAGCGTACATTTTAATTTTCTTCTCAGTTCCATTTCGTTTAAGTTAAAGTTAATGATTAAGTTAAAGTGCCAAACTGTTTGTACAATGTTTTAATTAACTTCAAAAACTTTTTTATTTTACTTTTTTTCAGATGACGTAAGGTGTTGGTTTATTCGTAATGTAGCGGCAACTCAAAGCGCCATCTGCTGGAATGTTTTGTAGCTTGCACATGTTTGTGTAGCATTTACGGTGAGTAATTAATTAGTCGACATTAGTTTTCAAGTGTTTAAATTGAATTTTGTTGTTCTCATTTACATCAGAGATGTACTGGAAATTGGCATATTTTTGGGTCGACTTAAGATTTGGCAACAACACACACAACTCTTGGCCTTTACAAACATCTGGCAGCAACAACAACAACAACGTTGGGCACTACAACAAGCATTAACGTCATCAGCAATATTTATGTTTATATTTTTTTTTCTATTTTTTTTTTTGTTCCAAATATTTTGAATAAAATAATTTAAAATGGAGGGAATTATTTATTTTTGTAAGGATGATGAAAATTTTGCACAAGGCTAAATGAAAAACAAAATTGATTGTTGTTTTTGTCAGAAAAATAACGATGTTTTCGAAAATGAACATCGGAATTTAATCAGTTAAAAAAAACAAGTAATTTATTTGATAAAATAAATTCTATCGATTCAATGTAGAAAAAAACCATCTTAATTATTCATAAAAACTCAAAACTAAATAACAAAAAAGTTAAATTCAACAACAAATTAAACAAAAAGCCCGTCTTCTAGGCCAACTTTCCGTGTGTGGATAAATATTCAAGGCGCAGCTGCCTGGTCAGATGATGACTTAAGCGTATGCGTAGCCATTCAGGACAAAGTTTCATGACAAAATACTAGAAAACACAAAAAAAAAAAAAATACAAAATCTGTTAAAAGGGATTTATGATTTCGTCAGCTGACGCTGCCGCTTACCTGCAGACCGTGCGTCCAATAGCCGGTGGTCTCATTTGTCTTGCCCAGCGTATAAACAGCGGAGCGGGTAAAACTTTGCACATTCGGTATCAAGAAGCCACCCCTCATCACTGTATCTGAGTATTGATTCATCTTGGTGACCAAGAAAAGCGGCGTCACGCATTGCACTGTTATGTTATGCTCGGCCAGCTCTCGCTCCAGTGCCTGAGTCAGGCATTTAACGTAACGCTTAGTAGCCGCATAGACCGCCATGTAAGGTATCGGTTGCAGCTCACTGCCCGACGATATGTTTACGATGGCTCCTCGACCCTGCTTCTTCATGTGAGGAATAAGCATGCGTGACATCATCGTAACAGCGCCAACATTTATGTTAATCAGATCCCACAGGATATCCTCGGGTATGACATCTAGCGCATCGGGATAATCGTACATTTTGCCTACATTGTTAACTGAAGAAAATTCAATAGAAAATACGATTATTTTTAATACCTACATAAAGGAATTTCTTCATAGTGTACTTTAAAATAAAATATAAATTAAAATAAATGATAATACACAAAAACAAAGGGTGCTTTTTGTGATATTTGTTTTTTCAGTGTACATTTTTTGACACCTCACGCGTTATTTGTAACATCCCAGTGGTAAATTGACACATGACGTAACCAGTTATTTCTTAAATACCATGTAGCTGCGAGGCCTCCAAAGCTTGTTTACAATTCTCAATTACATTTGTTCAGACATGGCCGTTAAAACACTGATGGCTTCCATGATACAAAGAACTACAGATAAAGTATTGCGCATGTCCGCCATCTTTGCTGTGACGTGCAAGGTGCTCCTTGGTTAAAACGTAGTCATAATTTATTCATAGGGTATAAAGATTTTAAAATGCCTACATTTTCTTATGAAAACTTGTTTTACTGAAATGAAATAAATATTGTTATATAAAGCACATGTCCAAAATAAAGTAAATATATTTTTTTGTTCTGTTTGTGAAGAAAAATTTGCATATTTTGTAGGGGTGCTTTTTCCCTTTTTTACCGATTTACACAAAGAGCGGATACGTTGCTCGATGTGCTTGACAGAATTTTGACTGTTTGTTCGTTTTCATTTTGCTATCTTCGTCACTTTTCTACATTTTCTTTTGAATGTATTCATCAAGTGTCACATTTGACGAGCACCGATGACGAGGTGCGCAGTAAATTTTGTTTGTTGCGCCGGGAATACTTTACCTGTAGCTCTTTGTATCATGGATGGCTTCTACCTTACACAGTAAGCGACCAACAAAAACAATTGAACGAAAATCATTTCTACGTCAAAAAAAAAACGAAAATGAACACAATTTTGAACACAATGAAGCAAACAAAAGCAAATGACGCCACAAATTTTTCAATAATTTCTGCACAATAATTTTTACAGTTGGATGAACGAATTTATTGCCTTTTATCGAGCATTTCAGAATTTATGTTGAATAACACTTAGTTATTTTATTTGTTCTAGTTTAAATATAAAGATTAATTATGTTAACTTTATATGATTTAAATACAAATTCTAAATGTTTGATAGTTTAAATCATACTTGATTTTAAATACAAATTCTAGTTGTTTGATAGTTTAAAAACGTTTATTGAGCTTAAGGTCAAAGTTAGAACAATTTATTGTTCTAACGAATATTTCCAAAGAAACAACAACAACAACAACAACAACAACAACAACACCAACAACAACAACAACTACAACAAAGTTTTTTCAATATGAAAAGTAAAAAATCACGAGCTGATTTTATTGCAATTTCGGCCGTGTTAAAGGCTTCATCAGAAATCTTTGTGATGCCCGTGGAAGCGCGCAAAACTAATAACATAATCATAAAGACTAAAGTAAAGCAAAACTACAACAACAAATGTGAGCATGTGAAATGGGAGAAAAACTGAGAAATTGACACTTCAAATCCCATCGCCTCTGTGGTGCGCTAGTGCGCGCTTGCACGGGTATCACAAAGATTTCTGATGGAGCCTTTAGCACGGCCGAAATTGCAATAGAATCAGCTAGTGATTTTTCCTTTTCATATCGAAAAAACTTTGTTGTTGTTGTTGTTTCTTTGGAAAGATTCGTTAGTACAATTAATTGTTCTAACTTTGACCTTAAGCTCAATAAACGATTTTAAACTATCAAACAACTAGAATTTGTATTTAAAATCAAGTATGATTTAAGCTATCAAACATTTAGAATTTGTATTTGAATCATATAAAGTCAACATAATAAATATCAAGGTCATTTAGGAAAAAACTTTAATCATAAAGATTAATAATTTTGAAAAACATACTTCACTGCAAAACTACCTGCTAGAAAACACAATAGGGGTATTCACAATGTGGTGTATTGTGGTGTATGGTGTATATATAAATATAAATTTCATATTTGCAGTAAATTTTGTAAAATTACAAAAACAAAATGTGCAGTATTCAAAATACAACCCTGTGGCAAAAATACAACGATGGAACCCTATTGTATTCTTTGTAAATTTCATTGAGCATTAGATCAGCTGATCGCAAAAGCATTTATTTAATAAAAAATAGCTGATATACCCGGTGTTACTCGAGAGTAATATATATAAACATATTAATATACAATTCTCGATGAAATGTTTTTTTAAATTTTGGAATTTAGTAAAAACATGTTGAATTTAAGTTTGAGACCACTATAAAAATATTAGTTAAAAAATTTACCGTGGTTTTTAAACGAAAGAATTTTTTTTCACAATCAAAAACTGTTTTTTAGTTCTAAACTGAATTTACTGGTTACTGGTAAACATGTTACTTTCACTTGAAATCAAATTTGTAAAAAAAAGTAAAATGGACACTAATCTTCCAGAATTTTTTAGTAGTTTTGCCAATTGGAGAATAACAATTGGTTTGTGTCTAAAATAAAAAAAAGTATAGCAGTGTGAGGACTGCTGACCGAAGCGAAAACCTATATATAAAATATTAGTATTCCCTGGAAGACGATGTCCTGCCACGGACCGCCTTACTGCTATATAAGAATTTTCATGCTAATAGGGGGTTTCGGACTGTCCTACATGTAGGACGGATTTGACAGGTCAGACGGACATGTAGGATGTGTGAAAGCTCATACTGCAGCCCGTCCTATATATAGGATGAAAATCTAAAAGTTCTAAAAGTTCCGCTATGATCTTGATCTTCTCTGTGCGTCTTTGTTTGTAGATTTCCTTGGTAATTGTTGTTGGCGCAGTTAGCTGGAAATTTTTTGTAGACGTTGTGAATTCTAATTGTGTAGCTACAGTCAGCATATGAAATTAGAATTATTTTTGTTAAGAGCTTATAGCAATTTTGAAACTATTTCTTTTAATCAAAAGTGTTACCATATCAAAAATACATATAATTAATGTAATTTATTTAAACTATTTCATTATTGAATTAATATAAAAAATTAAAGCTTATTTATATCTATTTATATCCTAACACTTATACAATATACATATTCAGCATATCTCTATTGAGTTGTGTATTAAAAATAGCATATTCTAAAATTAAGAAATATCTATAGAATATAAATTATATTTAATTCATATAAGAAATTGATGCTAAACAGTTTCAAAAATAGAATGCTTAGGAATAGCATACTTTAGTTATCCAATTACTAATTGTTATTAGATCTTGCTAGCAGGCAAACAGAAAAAATAGCAAGCAAAGTGCTATTTATTTCTCGCCGCCAATTCGGTTCATCCCCTCTAACGCTGCGCAACCGCTGTGATCGTGTCATTCTCTCTGCGTTTTTGTTGTAACTTTGCTTGGTAATTGTTGTGCAGTTAGCCTGAATTTTTTGTAGATGTTTTCTTGTAGCTATAGTCGGCATATGACAATCGAAGTATTTTTATAACACTTTATGTATATGTAAATAAAAACACACAAAAAACCTGCAAAATAAATTTATATTTACAGTTGTAATTGAATAACTACAGTCTGCTTATCACAAGCGTTCTATTTCTTACCGCCTTATGTTGTAAATCGAAAACGCAAGCAAACGACAAGTAAGACACGAGCACTTTTTTATACGAAATTCTATTGCTTCTCGTGTCTTACTTGTCATTGGTCTGGTGGTTAAACTGTCTACGTACATTTATTGTATTAAATTATATATAATTTATATACTATATCTATTTTTTATATATTCTTATTTTAATACACAACACAATCTATATATAGCGTGCACGTATATTGTGTTATTATATAAAATGATATAAATAAGATTTAAATTTTTAAATTAATTCGATAATGAAATAATTTAAATAAATGCTATGAATTTTATGTATATATTTTTGATATGGTAGAACATTTAGTTAAAAGAAATAGATTCAGCCATTTATACAAAATTTCAAATATTGATTTAAACTCTTATCTAAAATAAATCAGTTGTCATATGCCAACTGTAGCTACAAAAAAAAAAAAAACAAAAAAATTCCAGCCAATTGTACAACAACAATTACATGGCAAATCTACAACAACAACCGGTGACCGAAACTGTCAAATCGAAGTTAACATTTCATACAAAATATGCAACCAATGAAAATGCAATATGAAAGCAAAAAATGGCCAAAATACCAAAATGGCTGAGTTTGGCAGTTATGGTCACTAAGAAAGAGAACACGTTCAGCCCTAACACTACCTTGTCTAATTGTACTATGAGTAGTGGCATCAAAAGGGACTTCACGGCCAGTCAAACAAAAACCAAATATCAAAAATTTTAAATTTATTTTATTTTAACTTACAGCAGCTCTACATATACCTTGAAAAAACAGTATCATTCAATGTTTCGCAGCGGAGCAAAATGAGGGAAAAAACGATGCGTCAGCAGAGGAACTTATTGATGGTTGCTTGCTACATTTGCTGAGCGCCTTGTAGTCAAGTTCCAAGAGCGTCATTTAAAAACCTACTCGCTGTCTGTATTGATGACGAGAGTTACTCGCAAAATGACGATGACGATGACGCAAAGCAAAGATTTACCCTCTACCAAAATCGTTCAACGCGCCTACAGAAGTTTTCACTTCAAAAAAATAACGAAAGGGCTTGAGTTTGTGTGTGAGTGTGTGTGGGCCAACGATCTCCCGGTGCATCAGCAAGTGCAGCAAAGTTAAATTGGCTTTCTTTGCTGGTGAACGTCCTCCAAGTGCCCCCACCAGCAGCAGCACAAGTAAGTGCAGCGCAAATTTCTTGCTGGCCAACATCCTCCAAGTGCCATCACCAGCAGCACAAGCGAATGAAGCGCAAATTGTCCGCTTTCAATGTATTTAATTCAAGCCGGAGTATATTGGCAGAAATTTGCCTCTGCGCTTGAGACATGCTGAAATGGTGCTTCTGAAATATTGGAGAGTTGACCAGTCAATTGAATTGTGCTGCACTTGCTGGTGTTGCTCGTGGCGACTCTCGGAGAACGTTGGCAACCAAAAGAATCAGGAAATTTGTGCTGCACTTGCTTGTACTGCTGGTGATGGCACTTAAAGGATGTTGGCTAGCAACAAATTTTGCTCTGCACTTGCTGGTGGTGGCACTTGGAGGACGTTCGCCAGCAAAGAAAGCCAATTTAACTTTGCTGCACTTGCTGATGTTGGAGACCGTTGGCCCACACACACAAACTCAAGCACTTTGTTAATTTTTTTCATTAATTTGTTATTTTTTAAGTTTTTTAAGTTTACAATATTACAAGTTTACGAAATATGTTGCAAGTACAAGCTCTCGAATTAAATATGTCGCAAATTGATAAAATGCAAATTAAATAAAATATTTGCGCTAAAACACGACCGAAATGTGAAACGTCAAAATTTGCAACTGTCAAAATTTCATCGTCCATTTGACACTGCAAAAGAGACAATTTTATTTCAACACACACAAATTTTATTCAGCCTGATATTTTCTATCCTACCACGACTGAAAAGTTTCCTTTCGACACACACCCTTTATGAAAAAATTTATCAATAAAACAATGATAGTTGGCAACTCTGAAAATAAAATGCAACAGTGGTGAAAATAAAAAGCCACTGACAAATACAATAAGTGTGAAAATTGTCAAACTTCGTTTGACGATATGTAATAAAATAAGAGCATGCATGTAATTATTTGAATGTTCAACATATTCCTTTATCACAACTTAAAGATTAAAATGTTAAAACACTCAATCCATATATTATTTTTCTTGTTTGCAAACGAAGTTCTAGCAGAAAAAGAGAAGATCGTTCCATTTTTAAATCTCAGCATGAATAGCGGGGGTTTGACTAAAAGCAAATTTTTCAAAAATGTTGACAAATTCAACAACTGAAGAAATTGCCAAACTTTAAAAGCATAAATAGACAAATATAAAGCGAATTAATAATAAGTTTTGGTTGCACACATCTTATAGCAACCTAACTTAAATATTTATATACTAACAAACAGATTATGTGCATTAATTTCAGGAGTTGCCAAGTGATTTCTTTGTGAGCCGATTAAGAACAAGACTGACGATCATTGTTGATTTTTTTATGCACAAATTCATGCAAACATTTTTGAGGTTATGTTTCCTAAGTTTCCTATCTTGTTATCTTTGCTGTCTGTATTGATGACGGGAGTTCCTCGGAAAAAAACGATGACGCAAACCAAAGATTTACTCTCTACCAAAATCGTTCAACGCGCCTAAAGAAGTTTTCACTTCAAAAAGAGTGATATTTTCAGTGAACTAAAAGGCCCAAGCCTACAAATAACTAAGTTCATTAAGCAACAGGATGCAACAGCAACAAGTTCTTTGCAGAGTAAACCTACAACCAAACTAGCCAGCTATTTTGTTGATCACCACATCAACCCTTCAGTAGTCTTCTGTGGCTTCTGCAGTTCATCCACTTTGATAAGCTAATACGCACAACAATTATTTGTGTTTTTTCTAAAATTTGCAAAAAGCAAAAGTTCGACAAAGTGATTGCACGAATCAATGATAAAAATAATATTGATAAAAAAATGCATTACTGAATTCATTTGAATTGATTAGTTGCAACTACTTTTCTTATTACAAATTGCTTAACATATATCTCTAGACTTAAATCATCAGATTCTGTATAGGTAGTATATTAAAAAGATGCAACGATGCTTGCAAGGCACTTATTAGATTAATTTGATAAGTTTTATTGCTGCATCTGTATAATTAAATTAAATATAATTATATAGTCCATTTTTGTAAAAATACGTAAGGTCATTATATTTATCTGCTATATTAATAACCTCAATAGTGATTGCATAACAACATATATACATACATATATATTAGTTAAGCTATCTTTAAAAATTGGGTTAGTCGATTGATCTTCCTCAACAAAAGTCGCGGTGCACATTGAAAATAATTTGTATTGCTTTGTCAATGACGAAATGTGACCGTCACGTTAAGAATTCACATGCTTCTTGACTTCAATATAATAGACTTAAAATTTTCAAAGGTAGTGCCTCTTACTTGAGTTGATTAGCGCCAATTAAAATTTACATAAAAATTAATGCAGATAATGGCAAAGGAAATAAGTATTTGTACAAAATCATGCGGTATTAAAAAAGTTTAACTGCTATTAAAGCAACTTGAATACTGTTGTTTCAAAGACAAGGTTAAACTAAGCTACACTTAAAGCCAAATAGTTAGATTAACATTAAGACAAAATAGAAACAAAAAACTTCTATCAAGTCAATCTTCTCCATTTCAATTGTTAAGACAAAAAAGAAAAAAAAATATATTAACTGATGATTTACATTGAGGCGTAACTTCAATGACAATGAGTGGAAATGGCTTTGAAGTGGCTTAAAAAAGGTAACGTATACCGTCAAGACAATTTCGTCGAAATACTAAGTAAACATTATAATTTAATATTGCACATAAATGCTAGGAAAAATTAAAACGAGTAATTGAGGCATAGTACAAACTAAGCTCTTAATAATTACCATTTCCATAAAGTCTTATAACAAAATAAACATTACAATTTAATGAAGCCATTAGATTGCAAGTGAGCAGCAATGAGACGTGCTACAAGATAGCGCATAAAAAAAATGTCAAGGCTTTCATTAGTGTATAAAATGCTGTTGTGGCTTGCAGCAGTCTATTACGAATTACCTAATATGCCAATTGGTGTGCCGGCTAATTCTTTTTCTATGTGCTCGTAGACTTCACGTCCCTTAGAAAAATCGGCAACAATCCATTTGGTCTTCACTTTGAATTCAGTTTCTGCAAAGAAGAATTTTGTAACATTTAATTTTTCTATTACAGTGTTTTCATGATATATTTAAACTTGTATCTTACCGATTTCACCCGCCACAGCTATAAGTTTCTCCTTGCTTCTCGATATAAGCACTACGCTGATGCCTTGCTTGGCCAATTCTTTGGAGTATTCTTTGCCAATACCATCGGTGGCACCAGTAACCACTGCAAGTTTAAGAAATAAGCACACATTGGTTAAAATTAAAAATTAATGATATCTCATGAGCTGTTTTATGCATGTAAGTCTAAATGTCTTTTTTGTAAAAATAATTTTTTTTGTCTTTAGTAATTATCATAATAGTGCAAATTGAAAGAGCGGAATGACTACTGCATTTTTGGTGTTAATTGATTGAGTAAAACAAATATGTTCTCAACAGTATTTCAACAATCATTCGTCATTACAACAGCGCAATCAGTTTGTGGAATGAATAATTATTTGGACTGACAGCCACAATTTTAGCATTTATATTATTTACATAATGTTTGAGTTACTCGATGCTTTGGTGTTGAACTTTCACAAATAATACAAGTTATCAGTGTCAATTTTTGCAATTGCAATTTTTGCAATACTTGCATACAAACTGCAAGTGAAAAACTTTAGATGATTTGGAATTCCAGAAATTGTATAACAAATAATAATAAAGGTTCTTATCTAAGCATGCAAACATGTAAAACATTTAAACTTTTGATGAGCGATAAAGTGTAAATAGCGTAAATGTCAACAAAATGACAGCTACTCTTAGGGTTGCGGAATCACCTTTATTCATTTTTAAGTCTTTTATAACCTTTTTTAACATAGAAAAATAAATAAAATTTGTATTTATTTCAACTACTTTCAGTATGTGTAATGAAAGGCAACTCTCATTAACACACATAGATTTACATGCTAGTTTACACTACAAAATAGGCTCGGAAATTATGTTAACTCACGACAATGCAAATTTGGACAGATATTTTACGCGCATGTAAGTTCACAATATTCGCAATGCTTTCGGGTCAGTTACATGCTTATATGAGAACCCTTAATGTTTTTTCTTCCAAGATATTGCATAATGGTTTCGCGGCAAATCGGTTCAGTGATAAATGAAAGCAAAATAAAATTGATGATTTCTTAAATGGAATGTAGCATGTTTACAATACTCTATTGCATTCAATCGTACATGCACGCTTAAAAACTGATGACATCTCCCTTACATAGTAAGTGACCATGGGAGTAGGTTTGCTGCTTATGACGCGCAAGATAGGAGAGAGCAAAAAAAAAAAAATTAAACGAAAATGCTACAAATTTGTCCGTGATGACATTGTAATGCAAAACTGTAAACGATATGTGACAAAATCTTTCTTGTGTTGTTAGGATCGATAGTTTCTTTTCATTGTTCATACAACAGTTCAACTTTATTCGTCTGTGTAGCAACATCGTGTTTTCTTACAGCAAGTTTTTTTGTAAAAATATAAAATAGCTAATAGCGTTTTCTCGAAAATTATGACCTCAAAAGTAAAAAAAATTCAGAATTCGCAAAGATGGCAGAAAGAGGCCCACAAATAAATGCAACATTTTTTCGAGAAACGAAAACGTCGTAAGTGTTATTAAACGTTTATATTAAAATGCTAGAATAAAAGCTTATAAATTCACTTATTAAATTGTACAAATTATTGAAAATAATTTGTGGTGTCATTTGCCTTTGTTTTCCCAGTGGTAAATAAACACATGCAACACCAATTATTTCTTAAATGCAATGTAGCTCCGATTTTCTGTACTTTAAAGGTTCTTGTTCTTATTTCTTGCGAAGAGTATTCAAAATAATGACATGCAATTTTTACACAATATGAATATTGCCCTGTACTCATGCAAAGAGGCGGTAGGTAGCAAATGGAGTTTGCAATCAAGTGTTAGTCACTGGCTATATACAGCAGTTGTAAGGCCAATTTTGCTATATGGTGCTATTGTCTGGTGGCATGCACTCGAAAGACAGACTCACCTAAACCTTCTCCGTAAAGTACAAATATCAGCAGAACTGTGTGAATGCAGACAGACGCAGTAGACATAATGCTCCATCTTACACTACTTTACAGCCTAGCTAAACAGATGGCCACTAATACAGCCATCCGCCTAGAAGCCACCTCCCAGTGGAAAGAAGGTACAGTAGGACATTCTTGCATTAGAAAATTTCTCCCTCTCGTACCTAGGCCCATTGACTACATATCACAATATCACAATATCATTGAGATATTTACTGATGGATCAAAACTAGATGGCAAAGTAGGTGGAGGAGTCTATTGAGAAGCATTAAGCATTAATTTAGCCTTCAGGCTTCCTGACCATTGCAGTGTATTTCAAGCTGAAATCGATTGTACGAGATGAACTCGCTCGTACTACCAAACAACTATCCATAGATAAGGCAAGCCTTGGTATTCCTCTCACCACACGTACACTCCTTAGTCTGCGGACAGAGTAAACGCTGATGCGAGCAGGCAGGCAGGTAGGCAGGCAGGTTTGCTTACTTGTCCCAATGCGAGAAAACTCGCTTCATACGATTTCATATAAATCTGCTCAAAGTGTGCAGAGTGGAAGCAGGCAGGTCAGATCAGATCAGATCAGGTTGTTGCGAGAAACCAGGCTGGCGCAGGTTTCTCGCAACTGAATTTGTTCTTTTTGTGTTGTTTTTTGTAATTTTTCAAGGAAACTGAGTTTTTTTTATTATCTTTAGAATACAAGACCAATTACAACAAAAACATTCAACAACAACAACGTGTTGAACGAAACAACCATCAACAGCAGCGACCGCGCACATGTTTATGTGTGTGTGAGGGTTGTTTTTGGTGGGTATTGACAAATTTGGTTAACGTCGATTAAGATTGTGTATGATAAGTTGTGCAAGCGAAAATGATAGATTGATCGAATGGGCAATTGTTGGGCATGTACGAAACAAAAGAAATACATATAAAACAAATAAAACAATAAAAATTAAATTGCTTGGTTTTGCATTTTTTAATATTTGCAACAGTAAACCAGAGTCTAATATGTTTTCAGCCCCTGAATTCCAAAATTTTTGTAACACACAAATCAAAAATATTTAAAAAGTATTAATTGTGAAGTCATTTCAAATGAGATATAACGTTTTTATGATTTTTCTATGTTTTTTTTTGTGTTCAAAATGCCAGAAAACAAAAAATCAAGTTTCACCAGCTATAACTTTCTTCTTAGGATTTTGGTTTCTTTAATTTTATGCCCAAAATAGCTCAAGGCTACGCTTTAAGCATTATTGTTATTATTGGTTAAGATTTTGCATTTTTGGATTTTTGAGAATTTTTTTCGTAAAAGTACTCAAACTTGACATTTTCTAAAGGGTACTCTTCTAATAAAAAATGCCATAACGACCAAGTTATTCAAATTAATGACACTATTTTTTGCATTTGTATTAAGTGTTGTTTCAAAAAATTGTTTAACAAAATTTTATTGCAATTTTTTAAAATTTGGATTCTTACGATTTTTTTTTATTACAACAACAAAGAAAATATGATCTTTTCCAAAATATTACAACTCTGGTAATTTTCATCCGTTTTTTCACACCGATGACACGTTGGACAGGTATTTGAATCTTCTATTGATTAAAAGTACAGAATTATTTAATCAGTTTACAGAATTTTAATACATATTTTAATGACGAACCACCCATTTTCGCCCTTTATACCAATTCAATAAGATTAAATCGCAATGAGCCTTACTTTATCGGTGTCCGATTTGGATAAAATTTCTGGAGAGTTATCTTATCGTCCAATGGAACATTTCTAAACACCGAAGAAAACGCTCATTTTAGTTTGAAATTCTCAGTGCAATTCTATAGTGGCACTACATATCGCACACTCTCTTCAAAAGAGTCACAACTCAAAATGTTTAGATATATACTTTTTCGTATAAGGCTATTTGTGATTATATACATCGGCTATATGAATTTTGTACACATATTCTTAGTCTTTAATTAAAAAAAAAATAATTTTGTCTCTTTTTTTTGAATGGAGTCCCTTGAAGAAAAAAATTGTTTTTTGCTATTAATGGAAATGAAATTTTTTGAGTTGTAGCTCTTTTGAATAGAGTGCTATTTATGTATAGAAAATAAAAACTGTTCATAAACGCCATTAGCGGAGGATGCTAAATAGAAAGCAATAGGGGGAAAAATAAATAACAAACTTTTGGCACAGTTACAATTTCCGTGGCCCAAAGATCTGAATATGCAGTTTTGAAGAGCTCATTGAGAAAATAAGATTTACTGAAGGATTTATTGATATATATGTTAGTTATCGAGTTATTGATTTTTCAAAAACAAATTTACTAAAAGAAGTCTTAATGTAAATTCGACTATATCTATGCTAATATTTGACCGATCGGGATAATTTGGGAATCTTTAAAAAAATAGTGCAATTTGTAAAAGGCAGAGTCACTTTTTTATACAAAAATTAGGAAAAATATCAATATGTACTTCAGAATACAACAAACAACCTTTGATAAAAGTCTATCTGGCTCCTTTTACAGAAAAAGTACATATTGTAAAAGGCAAGACTATATTTTTAAACCATACTAAAAACATTTTTAATATCTTTCGAATTACACCTAAATCATTCAGATCGGACAAGTATTAGCAAAGATATAGCCGAATTTAAATATTGGTTCCGTTGAGTAAAAATTTTTTTGAAAAATCGATATCTCGGTAACTCAATGACTTATCGATAAATCCTTCGGCGAATCTTATTTTTTGTAAGAGAACTTCAAAACTGCATACTCAAATCGAGGGGCCACGGAAATCGTAATCACCCCAAACTTTTTCTCGCACTGATCTGATCTGACCTGCTGGCATTCACTCTGCACGGCTTATTTACTGAGCAGGTACATGCCTGCGCCTGCCTGCCTGCCTGCCTGCTCGCATCAGCGTTTACTCTGTCCGCAGACTTACATATGAGTTATCCGGTATCATAACAAACAACAGATGGTCAGCAGGTAAAACGTGTAATAAACACGACAAATCTGGCTTATACTCAATTTTAAGCGTTCAAAAGAACCCATTTCTCTCAGTAGAGACCATATTAGCACCATGATAGGGATCCTTACAGGGCACTACCTTGTTGGCAGACACGCTCAAAGATTGAACATACAACGACATCTGCAGAAGCTGTAGAGATGAGGAAGAGGAAGAATCTACAGTACATTTCCTCTGCACTTGCAGACAAAAACGCTTTCTTCACTTAGGTAACTGGTTCTTCAATAACCTTGACGAACTTTCGGTATCTCCCGTTTACCGAATCCTAGGCTTAGTAAACAGCTCAAACTGATTTAAATAGAGATAGGAAAAATTAACCCTTGGAATCACAATGGACCTCATTGGCCTAAGTGTGTCTCGTTTGAGACAGCCACACTAACCTTACCTAACCTACACAATATGAAGCAGGATATAAAGAACAATTCTGCATCATGAACCTAAAAATCGTGTTTTTATAAGCTTTTATTTAACTTGCTTCGGTCGTATGTATGTAGTTATGTATGTATGTATGTCCGTCCAAATTCACAAGCCATTTTTCGACAACTTTTTGGTATCCGATTAACCTGAAATTAAGCATACATATGTAAGTCCGGTGACAATGCAATATTATGATAAAATGTTTTGCCACACCCCTTTTTACCGCCCACAAATAAATAAAAATGCCATATCTCCAAGATTACTGACTCGATTCAGCTGAAATTTTGGTAGTAACGTACCATGCTTTGTTGTTGGAAGACTTCCAGCAGACTGTTGGACTCTATATAATAATATAAGCATAAAGACTAAAATATAGCAAAAATACAACAACAAATGTGTAAACATGAAATGGCAGAAAATCTGAGAAATTGGCACTTCAAATCTCATCGCCTCTGTGGTGCAGTGTGCTAGTGCGCGCTTGCACGGGCATCACAAAGATTTCTGATGAAGCCTTTAGCATGGCCGAAATTGCAATAAAATCAGCTAGTGATTTTTTTCTTTTCATATCGAAAAAACTTTGTTGTTGTTGTTGTTTCTTTGGAAAGATTCGTTGGTACAATTAATTGTTCTAACTTTGACCTTAAGCTCAATAAACGATTTTAAACTATCAAACAACTAGAATTCGTATTTAAATCATATAAAATCGAAAAAAAAAATAAATTTTAGTGGCATTTGTCATATATGTATATATAAGGTATATTCTAGGTGCAGAAGAACCCCTCTCTTGGTTACTCATCATCATAATATAAGCGCACGTAAATTGGTAAGTTATAAGGACTTATATAAATTTAGAATTTTTCAAATACATTTTATTTAAAAGCTTGAGGCACCGATGACGCGATCCATTATACAGGTTTACTACACAATATCAGTGCCTTAAGCTTTTAAATAAAAATGAATTTGAAAAATTCTAAATTTATATAAGTCCTTACAACTTACCACTTTACGTACGCTTATATTATGATGATGAGTAACCAAGAGAGGAGTTCTTCTGCACCTAGAATATACCTACTATATACATATTTGACAAATGAACTTAAATTTTTTTTTCTTAAATAGTCTTATTTTTAAAAATTTTTTTTTTAGTTTTTATTTATTTGAGTTATGACTAATGTGACCAACATTTTCAAAGCAATAAGAAGTACAAGCACAAACTTTAAAAAAAGTGCAAACTAAGTACATAGAATAAATAATGAAGTACAAAATAGAAGTAAGCCCACAAAAAAAAAATATATGAAATATGAAAAGATGAATGAATAAATCCATCGAACAAATAGTTTAATTTATAAAAGATTTAAAATTAGATCCAGCTTACAATTCATTGCTTATTAAGGTAGTAGTCTAGTGTGACGGATTCAAAAAATCAATTTATTTTTAAAATTTTTCACAATAAAATATAAAAATATACTTTAAAAGTTTTAGACCGAAAAGAAAAAAGCGCAGCGTAGTGTGTATGAAAGTGCTGTAAAAACTTTAAACACGGTTTTCTCGTAACTACGTTTTCGGAACTTCGGGAAAGCACTGACTAAAAGCCATTCAACTGATTTAGATTAAAATTTCACACGTTTTTTTAGACATTCATAGCTAGATCCGGAACCTTTAAAACAATCAATTTTTCAGTAAGTTAATTTTTTAGACAGATAAAAAAAGTCAGATTTCACAAATTTTGGTCTTCACAGGTCCGCCATTTTTTATTTGTTTTATTTAAAATATTCATATTAAAGGTTAGTGCACTACAGTTAAGCTTGCAGAACGATATGCTCTTTGATTTTTTTATTGCAGATAAATACATAAGGCTGGGTTCTTCCCCCAAAAAACACATCTTTTTTCGAGGATTCTACATTGATATAAATAATTATAAGTAAATTAATGTTAAATCAAGTCAATGAAGATTATTTTGTACACTTTAAGAAATCAATAAAAACATGTTAAAATTTCAAAGCGATCGCATTTCATTTTCTTATTTAAAAAAATGTATGAAAATAGTCACAATTTCGGTCGTCACACTGGGCTACTACCTCAATATAAATACATTTTGTGAAAAACAGTTTTCATTTAAAATCAAAAATAAAATAAAGAAACAATATTAAATATCTAAGCACATATCGTGCCCGTAGTTGATGACTGTCACAACTCAAAAAGCACAAATTTTCAGGAGAGCCAAAAAACTTATGAGCCGATGCAGAAGCAACAAAACTGACATAAGAGACAAACTGAATTTTTCCAGTTAAAAGAAATAGTGATATAAAATAAATTTTTGCAGTAGGTTTTGAACTTTTGAGTTGATTTATGTAAAATTTGTCAAAAAGAAGCACAAGTATGTATAAGTACTTTTAGCGCACTTCGATACAAGAAGTACAGCGAGCAAAACAGAAGTAAAAAAACTCACAAAAAGAGTACGTTCAAATATAATTATTGACAAGGTAGTAGCGTCAACTGGCTTTTTTCTCACGAGTGGCGATAGAAAAAAGAAGCAACGACTTAAATATAGCTAGTCAACCAGCATCCAGGTTTGTGAGGCATAAAGTAGGACGGGCATAATGAGCGATTTATAGAGCGCGATTTTCGTTCGTTGAGATAGGGCTCTGCTTCTCAATTGCCTACTGAGCCCAACGTAGCACCTGTTGGCAAAAGTTATTCTTTGTTTGATCTCAATGCTGATGTCGTTGATTGAGTCAATGCTGGATCCCAGATAGACGAAGTTCTTCCCAACTTTGAAGAAGTCAACTGTAACGTGAATTGCAAGAAGATGGGACAATTTGTTTGTTTATTGACATCAAATATTTCGTTTCATCATTCAAGACCCATACGACTTGACTCTCTTTCTAATATGGAGAATGCTGAACTGGAATCGCGCGCCACTACGTCTCAGATCAGAAGCTCGGATTATCTTCTCCATCATTAGGTTGAAAAAGTCGCACGATAAGGAGTCATCTTGTCTGAAACCTCGTTTCGTAAAAAAAGGTGGGGCGAGGTCCTTCCCGATTTTAACTGCGCTACTGGTGTTGCTCAATGTTATCCTGCATAGTCGGATTAGTTTTGTAGGAATTCCAAATTCAGCAAATAGATGATTCCTTATTGGGCTATCGAAGGCGGCCTTGTAGTGGAGAAAAAGATGTTGGGTGAAGATTTTTTTCCTTGGGTCTTCTCCAAGATTGGTAGAAGTGCGAATATCTTGTCAATTCAATCCTCACATAAATCGCTCGACAGGATCTTTAATGCGATTTATAGAAGACTTATCCCACGGTTATTGGCAAAAATAGTGGGATCGCCTTTCTTGTTGATTGGGAAGAGCACACAGATTCCAATCGTTCGGAATGCATTCCTCCGACCATATTCTGCATAGAAGCTCATGAATGTAGTTAAGTAGAGCTTCGCGTCCGTTCTTAAACAGCTCAGCAAGTAAGCCATCAGCTTCCGCGGCTTTTTTATTTTTAAGCCGAGCTATAGCTGTCGGACCTTCATCATAGCCGGGCAGCGGAGCCTGGACGATGTCATCCGTAATTGGAGTTTCCGGGATATCATCTCTACGAGTGGGATTTTTGTCAGCGTTGTCATTTAGAAGCTTAGAACAGTGTTCCCTCTATAACGTCAGTGTACTCTGAATATATGCCATTAGATTCCCGTTTTCATCCTGCAAGAAAAGGCCTCGGTTTTAAAACCATCGCGCAAGGCGTCTTTCCTTTTCGAAAAAATTTCTTGCCTCATTCCTTTCGTCTCCATCTTCTCATGCTCGCGCTTTTCTGTCTCTCTTTTTCCGCAAGAAAATACGTTTCTCTTCCCTCCTCTTCTCTTTGTATCGCTCCTTAGTAGCGCGCATTACAACCAATGACAGTAATAGTAAAAAAACGGAATATTTTTTATGTTAATTTTTAATTGTATTCTCTATCTCTCTCTCTTTCTCTCTGTCGCTTTCAAAAAAATCTTTCTTATTCTTAATTTTAAGAAGTTTCACTTCTGTACTATATACTAGGCCGTGTACCGCTCTCCACACAAAAGAAAAGTATTTGATAAACTCGGTCTAAAATATTCCTTGGATCATTGTAGTACCTTCCACGAAAGGGTTTCACGATGTGTTAGCCCTTAGGTTAGCAGAAATTTTTTAAAAAAGTGAATTTTTTGGGCAAAAAAACTTTTATATGGCTAAGTTTTTTGTTTCTATGAATTCTCCTAAGCAAAAAAAAACCAAAAATTAAGCTCTAATAATGGTTAGGTTAGGTTAGGTTAAAGTGGCGGTCTTTAGACCAGCCCACTTAGACCATATTTTTAGTCCGTTGTGATACCACAGAATGGAAGAAGTGAAACTTTTGTGTAATATGCTCTGAATGTGGTAGAAGCTGTAGAAACATGTGATATAAAATCTGAAGCAAGTGTTATGACTTGACCTCAGTTAAATCAAGTTACTACGCGTTGCTCTCCACAAACTTTCCCTACCACCACCAACTACAACTTTTCGTCGTAAATTTATGTGTTTTTGAGTTCCTTTGATTAGGAATAAGGAAAGAAAGGTTATAGCAAAGAACCATGGCCCAGCCAGGATTCGAGCCCGGGACCCCTTAGCGATAGTCAAGCGCGCTACTAATAGACTGTCAAGGCCGCCCTAGTAATGGTTACTATCAGTATAAAAAATTTAACAGCACAATAATTTTGCAAACTTTAATATTTTTTAAACTCATTACATTTTTGTTTTTTGATATACAAATTGGTTTTTAAAAACTGTATGTAGTTTTACTTTCATTTATTAGAAACTATTATAATCTTTATTTTACTCTAAAAACTATCGAAAGCGTCACACGGCACTTAATTTCTCAGACGACGAATTTTTAAGGATTCAACTCCACGTTATTGCACGCGGTAAGTTTTAATACTGAATACATTTTAACCGCATCACGCATACTCTCAGACAGAAACAAAAGGAATGTCGAAAGCAAAAATATGTCATCCCCGGTATGTAGGTGTTCACACGTCTGTCAAATGATTTAATCAATCAAACTTTGTTGTTGCTTTCCTATTTAAAAAAATGTGCACTGAGAGAGGGGAAATTAACTTCAAACACTTCATCGAGTCAGTCAAAATTTTGATTGAGCTCCAGACCTGCACCAATCAGTCAAGGGGTTGCATTTTTTAATTATCTGTTGTTAAGTAGGAAATTATTTCTAAAAAAAAGACACAAAATCTCAAATATAATGAATACACACAACACAATACGAATTAACAAAGAAGTTGGTAGACAGAAAAGTAAAAATTGCCTGCATCGGTCCTTCAATAAAAAAATCATGTGTGAGCAAAATTTTTACATAGAGTAAAAGATAGTAAAAAATCACAATATACTTTAATCATTTGACCACGTGTAAACACATCCTATGTTAAAGTGCAGTGATCGCAATGGCTGAAAAAACCGTTTTCTGATCCATCAACAACTTTAGCATTTGATTCAACAGTTAAGTTCTTGCGCCAACAGCGATAAAATTGTTGCTCTCGAATAAATCAACGAGTTTTCGTTGTTGGCGTAAATATTTACGGTTGACCCAACAAGTCTTTCTTGAAATAAATTTTAAGAGCAAAAACTGTTGGCACAACTAGTTATATACGTAGCGAAAATACTTTAACTCTTGTTGCGATGAATGCGCCCCTGTTGTCAAAAAAGCTTAGAAATTGTTGGCGTAAAGGCTTTATTGTTTATACAAAGAATTCATTTTTCTGACAAATACTTTCTTGTAACAGTGTTTTAAAAGTGAAAAGTCTTTGTCCTGTCAGTGTTTAATTTTTTGAGTGTATAAATGACGCAATTCGTGTCATAAAACAAACGTACGTATTTAACAATACGTGTTTACAACTAGTCTCGTTTACATTTGAACACAGTATTATGAATGAAAAATTGTGGAATTCAGTATTTTAAGAATAAATAATCTTAGTATTCTGATATATTCTAAGGCTAAAAATGTAATTTTTTGTACGTTTTTTAAATTGTCTTATTTTTTTTTGGCATTTTGATAAAATTTGTAACAATTATTTTTGGATTTAATAATATTTTCAGCTAATAAAAAGCTATTTCAACAATGAGCAGTCAATGGTTTTGTAAAAGAATTTGAGGTATTGGGTCGGTGATCAACCGTCCATAACATCATTATTTGCCATAGACTTCTAAAGTTAATCAACATTATTTTGTCTGCTTTTGAGTTCAATCAATTACGTTTAATTCCACGCATGCATTATCAAGGCTGTAATTTTCAGATTTTTAGAATTGGTATTTCTATGTCTATGACATTGGCTATTGCGACCACACCGCGAAAAAAAAATATTAAAAATGAGAATTTCGTATTTATAAGAGTTGATTAGAGTTTTTCTTGCAACAACAATTAACTTACCATGTAAACAGAAATACTGTTGATTTTCAGATTTTAACTTAGTTACAGTAATAATAAATTTTTTTAATTTTTATTTATGGGCTTTTTAGATCAAGTCAGTTTTGAAGGCAACAGCAGCAACAACAACTCTGTATAGAGTCAATCTCACAGCAGACTAGACAAGCCTGTTTCGGAAGTAGCTATGCTTCCTCTTCAGCAGTCTTGCAGGCTTTTCTAGTCTGCTGTACACGCGATTGAAGCTATACAGAATTGTTGTTGTTGTTATTGCCTTCTTCAAAACTTACTTGATCTAAATGGCTCATAATTAAAAATCATGTAAATTCAAAGAATATATCATAGCTAATTTTGAAAATTAATAAAGTTTTTGTTTCAACGTTAAATAACTGCAAATATGTTGATCCATTCAAATAAGAATCCTCTTGTAGCAATTTTAAATCTTCCTTTAAAGTGTTTTTGCGATTGTTTTGATTAACAAATGTTACACTGTTGTTATTATGTCTTCTCTCTTAAAACTAAAGACAAAATTGATGCTAAATGCAGCTCTTCTAACAGGAGTAGCTTTTTAACTCGATTCGTTTTTTAACACACCAGTAGCTCGTTCCTGTAACAAAATAGGCAAGTAACCGATTTCTGTGACGTCACATCAAGTAATGACAACTAATGTCTCTGCATGTACAAATCGATAAAAATTCGGTACGTGATGAAAAAGAACACAAATGGAGAAGAAACGTTGCGAAATTGAGTCAAATGACAAACAGCTGTTTACTCGCATTTTTTTATTTTATGTCTTGTTAGTAAAAAAAGAATATTGGCAGTTAAGGAAAATTAATTATGTAATAATGAGGTGTGGCGGTCGTAGCTTAGTGGGTATAGTGTGTGTACCCTAAGCTAAAGAACCGCGGTAGCCCGGGTTCAATTCTAGCTCAGACAGAAAGTTTTTTCAATTGAATTAATTTTTCTGTTCGGGCGTCACCTCTCTGCAGACAATTGCAAACCTCAGAGAGTAAAAATTGCCATGTAAAGCTTCTTGAGAACATGAGCCGTTCGGAGTCAGCATAAAACACGTAGGTCCAGTTCTCGGTCATTTGTGATCAAAATTTAATAACACAACACAATTGATCAATAGAAGCTAGGTCAAAGTCCTTCCAAGGGCTGAAATGGCCAGTTTATTTTTTATTTATTTTTTATAATAATGATGTGTAGTAATGTTCGCGGAAATAACAATTATAAATGTTAATAATTTGACACTTAGTGATGTGCAACGAAAACTTAGCAAATATTTGCAACCGGGTACTTTTTCATTGCTCGAACATAAATTGTTTTGCTAACATTTTTAACTTTTATGTAAATAAACATTATTTCTAAATTGCATTACCTTGAAAATTAAAACATTTTATAATAACAACGAAATATTTCAATGAGTAAAAAATCAAACTTAAATGAAAGTAACCATTTTTAAAGATATACTTCGAGTACTTATAAATTAATAATACACAACAGTGCTGTCATTAGATAAATCGGTAGAATTCTCACTTGCCGCAAAGCCAGTGAGAAAAGTGAGAAAAATTGGAACAGAAGTCGATTCAGATTCGACAGAAATCGGAGTGACGTCAAATCGGTAATATGAGCGTTACAGATAGCTTAGAGTAGAGGTGACTAAATTTTCTCCACTTTCAGCAGCAGTGGGAAAGCAGCAGTAAGAACGATGTTATGCTGTCGGTTATGGGAACGTCACGGTAACACAAAAATACTGTGTTACCGTGTAAGCTAAAATTTTGTAAGCAATAGAGTAAAATTGCTTCCAAAAATATGACATTACCGGATCAAAACATTGTTGCATAGAGTAAAATTGCTTCAAAAAATATGACATTACCGGATCAAAACATTGTTGCATACACCCAAAAAAAAAAGCTTCGTACTATTTACAAAACAATTATTATATTCTACAAAGCTGTTTGTTCTTTTCAGCCTACGAACGACTTTGTGAATTATACAAATGACCGTTTGTACATTGTACAAAGAAAAATTTGTATATTTTACAAACGCATTCGTTTCATCTACATAAGCTACTAACAAATATACGAACGCTGCTGCCACCGCTTTGTATATTATCAAACATTGTTCGTTCAGTTCACAAATTTATACATTATAGATTTTTACAAACTAGCGTTTGTAGAATGTACAAAGTTACGAATTCAACAATTTTTTTTCATGCGGCCAACTCTACAAACGTTTGTACTATACACAAAACATTTACTATTCATTTTACGAATAGTCTCTGTTTGTATTTCTACAAAGATTTTATTCGGAATTTTATCCTAAATATTTTTTGGGTGTAGTGGAATTTTTCACAGTATTTGTATTTTATCATGAAAATAGTACACTTTTAGTATGAAATGTACTTCCATCACGAGACCTATCATCTTATATGCAGCACCATATATATGATGGAGTAAGACGATTCAAAAAACAGCTCAAGCCAAGCTCAGCAAGTTGCAACGACTTGCTTGTGTCTCATCACACGAGCTATGCGTACTGCTTCAACTGCTGCTTTGGAGATTTTGCTTGGTATACCACCATTACATCTTTTTGTCAAGAAAGAAGCTCCGATCTTCACCATTCTTGAGTATTACCAAGTCATTACCAAGTATTTACTCACCCAGCGCTATCAGACAAAATTACTAAGGACGAGAATCTAAGGTTATTACCCTGCGATCTTTGCCTCCCAAAAGGCAAATTCTGCAAAAACTTCCAAGTCTCCTTCCAAAACTGAAACACATGGGAAATAGAAAGACCACGGTTTACTGGTGACTATCAAGCCTGTTGTACTGATGGCTCAAAGACAAACGAAGGTGTGGGAGCTGCCGTTTTTGGCTCAAGGCAGGGAAAATCTATATATGCCTGCATGGGCACAGGTAACCCAGTCTTCCAAGCTGAAGTTCATGCAATTGAGATTTGCCTAAGAGAGTATGTAAACAGTCCCACTAGCAACAAAAACATTAACATTCACTCTGACAGCAAAGCTGCTCTGCTTGCACTTAGCGCATATAAAATCAAGTCAAAACTCGTATGGGATTGCCTGCAGCTGCTTATCAAGGTGTCTACGCATAACAGAGTCTACCTCATTTGGGTGGGTACCAGGCCATAGCGGCTATTTAGGAAACGAGATTGCGGACGAACTAGCCAGGAAAGAAACTGTAAGTTCCTTCATAGGCCCAGAACCATTCTGCGGGCTATTATTTATTTGTATTTATTTAGTTACAATATATAGCATACATTACAACTTATAAGATTAAAATATTTTGTGAATTATTTAACATTAGAAAGACAAAATATAGAATTATAAAAAATACAGAATTATTTAAACAAATATTAATATCAAATGAAAATTTTACATTAGAAAGACAAAACATAGAATTATAAAAAAAAATACAGAATTATTTAAACAAATATTAATATCAAATTACAATCAAATTTTAACACACATTAGTTTTTGAACAAGAAAAATATTAATTATAAATATATATTGAGATATTAAATGTAAATATTTTAAATTGCTTTCTCAGTTTATAAATTAAAATTTGAGAAAAAAAATTAGTTGAGAAACAGAGTTAAGATTTAAGAACTGAAAGGAAAATTTAAAGAAAGCAGATAGAAAAAGAGAGTTAAGAGAAGTGCTCGAAAATTAAATGCTTAAAGTACCTACCATTGGAAACATTTTTAATGCTGTTTGGCAGTGAGTTCCATAGTCTTATTGCACTAACGAAAAACAATCTACTTGAGCTAAGAAAATTAAACTTAGGAATAATTAGGTTTATGCTTCGACTTGATCTACAAAATTTAAGCTTCTCAAAAAGATAGTCTGGGCATCGCGAGTGGATGATGCTATGCAGTTTCTTGCCTCAAGATAGTTGGTTAAGCTACGGCCTAATAACTGATAAGTAAAGCGTGAAATGTGATCAGACCTTTTAATTCCGTAAACGTACCGTGCAGTGTTATTAAAAGCAACTTGTAGTTTTTGCAAAGATCTCGAGTCCATTTTGCTATAGACAACTTCCGCGTATGTAATAATTGGCAGTAATAGCGTTAATACTAGTTTTTTTCTGATGTCAACAGGTACAAAATCTGCAGTCACTCGGAGATTTCTTAAGACATAGTAAATTTTATTGACGCAGGAGTTAACATGGTCATCGCAAGACAGAGAAGAATTTATTTTATAACCAAGATTTGTGGCCTTACATACGAATTTTAGCTGCACGTTACTAAGGAGAATCGGTGAAATATCGGTGAAATATCTAGATTTTCAAATGCAGTCTTTGAAACCGGTAGGACATACGATTTGAGAGGGTTTAGCATCAGTTTATTAAGATTCGCCAATTCTGCCACTATTTTTAAATCTTCATTACCTTTTTCAATTAAATCTTCAACTAGTCCAAGTGGCCTAGACAAATACAGTTGTAAGTCGTCAGCATACGCATGCATGGTTACATGATTGCATTTACTGAAGATATCATTTATAAACATGGTGAAAAGAAGTGGGCCAAGAACAGAGCCTTGTGGGACTCCACTCGTGGTTCTTTTGTAAAGCGAGAAATTGTTCCCTACCCTGACTCTTTGAGACCTGCCATCCAAGTAGCTATGCAAAAACCGAACCGAAGCATTGGAAAATCCGAAGTAAATATTAAGTTTTTTACAGAGTAAAGTATGGTCTACAGTATCAAATGCTTTAGAAAAGTCTAATAGACAAAGCAAACTCAGATGACCTCTATCATATGGCAATCTTATATCATCTAGAATTTTTACTAAAGCAGAGGAGCAGCTATGTCTGGGCCGAAAGCCTGACTGCAGCTTAGACATCAGGCCAAAAGTAGTTATATGACGAGAAATTTGTTCAGCCATGAGAGATTCACATACTTTAGAAATTGAAGACAATAGGCTAATCGGTCGAAAATCGGATGATTCCGAAGCATTTGATTTTTTTGCAATAGGAATGACTGTCGCCACTTTTCATATCTCAGGGTATCTCGAAGTTGTAAAGCAGTGGTTTATTATGTGTACAAGTGGACTTAGTACACAAGGCAATATGCATTTCAGAAATTTTACGGAGATACCGTCAACACCAGTAGCATTTGATTTAATATTTTTTATGCAGCGCGCTACATCCAACTCGCTAACTGTATTAAACTGAAATTCAAATGGAAAGTTATGAGAAACATGCTCGCCATCATCAGGCGTGTCTATAGATGTAGAATTAGCAACAAAAAAGTCGTTTAATATGTTAGGATCAATGTGGCACGCTTCAGATTCCTTGTTGTATATAACTAAGCCCTTTAAATTGCTCCAGAGCTGTTTTGAAGGTAGTTTAGGATTTAGTTTTGATGAAAAAAACCTCTTTTTTGAGATCCTAATGGCGTTTGTAGCTTCATTCCTAACTTGCCTATAATGCTGCCAGTTTTGTGCAGTAGGATTTCGTTTCCACTTAGTGTAGACTTTGTTCCGTTTTTTTATAAGCGATTGTACAGAATGTGTAAACCAAGGGGCACTATGCGCCATAACATTAATATGTGGTTTAACAGAGAGGCACTACATTATTGGAGGGAAACCGAAGGTAACAGACAGGCAAAAACATTCATGCCAACCACTTCGCTCCAAACAACGAAACAGTTCCTTACTTTAAGTGAAACATCTATCAGACTTATCACAGGTTTCCTAACTTGACATTGCAAGGTAAATAAGCACTTATCAACTATGGGTATAGTCCAGGAAGATTTGTGCAGATCATGTAACGAAGATGAAAAAACAGCAGAGCACATCATGTTGGACTGTAACGGTCTAATAATGACCCGACTTCGCTACTTAGGTGCATTGAACCTAGAAACGCAGAAAATAGCGGATAGTTCACCCAAAGACATTGCTCTGTTTTTAACGAACTTAACGAGTATGGATGAACTATGACTTATAGAGGCTTGTAACAATAAGTCCTTGAGGCCGCGGTAACTAGGTGATTAGCTCCCTCCTCACTTAACTATCAATTTATCTATCTAGTATGAAATGTATGAAAGTAGTAATGAAATCTGCTTAATAGCAACACTCATCCGTTGATAAAGTACTAAAAGTAGCAAAACGGGTACTAGTGTTCAGGGATCAAATGACCGTCAGCATAACAAACTTTCGTCACAGAGCTCATTAACGAAAAGAGAGCGTAAAAAGTGACGTGACCGGGGATCATTTGACCGCCATAAGTAGAGTACAAAGTCGGTCGCTGGATGAATTAATGGGCGAATCGGAGAGCGGAACAGAAAATTGTGAGATATTTATAAGCGTAGGTTTAAAGAAAGCGTGAGCATGATGTTGTGAAAATAAAGTGCTGCTTGTTAAAAGGAATTTATTTTGACATAGCTACATAAAGCTATATTTTTTGACGTATAATCACGTCTTACAGATCGGTATAGGAAGTTTTTTCACAAATTTATCATGCAAAGATAAAATATATATCAAAACGAAGTTGACAGCTCATAGAAAATCTGCAACCAATGAGAATGCAATGTGAAAGCAAAATTAGGCAAACATAGCAAAATGGCTGAGTTTGACAGTTATGTTCACTATGACTGAGAGCACATTCAGCCCTAACAATACCTTGTCAAGTTATACTATGCTGTCGATCATGAAGCTAACGGGCAACACTAGCATCTCTGACCAATTAATTAAATATTTGACAAGGTAGTAGCGTAGACTGGCTTTTTACTTACGAGCGGCGATGGGTAGTTGTCAAAATTAGCTGTTCATGCAATTAATCAAAGAAATGTGAAAAAATAAGCAACGACTTAAACATAGCTAGTCAATCGCAGCAAATTAAAAACATTATTATTATTATTATTATTATTATTATTATTATTATTATTATTATTATTATTATTATTATTATTATTATTATTATCATTATTATTATCATTATTATTATTATTATTATTATTATTATTATTATTATTATTATTATTATTATTATTATTATTATTATTATTATTATTATTATTATTATTATTATTATTATTATTATTATTATTATTATTATTATTATTATTATTATTATTATTATTATTATTATTATTATTATTATTATTATTATTATTATTATTATTATTATTATTATTATTATTATTATTATTATTATTATTATTATTATTATTATTATTATTATTATTATTATTATTATTATTATTATTATTATTATTATTATTATTATTATTATTATTATTATTATTATTATTATTATTATTATTATTATTATTATTATTATTATTATTATTATTATTATTATTATTATTATTATTATTATTATTATTATTATTATTATTATTATTATTATTATTATTATTATTATTATTATTATTATTATTATTATTATTATTATTATTATTATTATTATTATTATTATTATTATTATTATTATTATTATTATTATTATTATTATTATTATTATTATTATTATTATTATTATTATTATTATTATTATTATTATTATTATTATTATTATTATTATTATTATTATTATTATTATTATTATTATTATTATTATTATTATTATTATTATTATTATTATTATTATTATTATTATTATTATTATTATTATTATTATTATTATTATTATTATTATTATTATTATTATTATTATTATTATTATTATTATTATTATTATTATTATTATTATTATTATTATTATTATTATTATTATTATTATTATTATTATTATTATTATTATTATTATTATTATTATTATTATTATTATTATTATTATTATTATTATTATTATTATTATTATTATTATTATTATTATTATTATTATTATTATTATTATTATTATTATTATTATTATTATTATTATTATTATTATTATTATTATTATTATTATTATTATTATTATTATTATTATTATTATTATTATTATTATTATTATTATTATTATTATTATTATTATTATTATTATTATTATTATTATTATTATTATTATTATTATTATTATTATTATTATTATTATTATTATTATTATTATTATTATTATTATTATTATTATTATTATTATTATTATTATTATTATTATTATTATTATTATTATTATTATTATTATTATTATTATTATTATTATTATTATTATTATTATTATTATTATTATTATTATTATTATTATTATTATTATTATTATTATTATTATTATTATTATTATTATTATTATTATTATTATTATTATTATTATTATTATTATTATTATTATTATTATTATTATTATTATTATTATTATTATTATTATTATTATTATTATTATTATTATTATTATTATTATTATTATTATTATTATTATTATTATTATTATTATTATTATTATTATTATTATTATTATTATTATTATTATTATTATTATTATTATTATTATTATTATTATTATTATTATTATTATTATTATTATTATTATTATTATTATTATTATTATTATTATTATTATTATTATTATTATTATTATTATTATTATTATTATTATTATTATTATTATTATTATTATTATTATTATTATTATTATTATTATTATTATTATTATTATTATTATTATTATTATTATTATTATTATTATTATTATTATTATTATTATTATTATTATTATTATTATTATTATTATTATTATTATTATTATTATTATTATTATTATTATTATTATTATTATTATTATTATTATTATTATTATTATTATTATTATTATTATTATTATTATTATTATTATTATTATTATTATATTATTATTATTATTATTATTATTATTATTATTATTATTATTATTATTATTATTATTATTATTATTATTATTATTATTATTATTATTATTATTATTATTATTATTATTATTATTATTATTATTATTATTATTATTATTATTATTATTATTATTATTATTATTATTATTATTATTATTATTATTATTATTATTATTATTATTATTATTATTATTATTATTATTATTATTATTATTATTATTATTATTATTATTATTATTATTATTATTATTATTATTATTATTATTATTATTATTATTATTATTATTATTATTATTATTATTATTATTATTATTATTATTATTATTATTATTATTATTATTATTATCATTATTATTATTATTATTATTATTATTATTATTATTATTATTATTATTATTATTATTATTATTATTATTATTATTATTATTATTATTATTATTATTATTATTATTATTATTATTATTATTATTATTATTATTATTATTATTATTATTATTATTATTATTATTATTATTATTATTGTTATTATTATTATTATTATTGTTATTATTATTATTATTATTATTATTATTATTATTATTATTATTATTATTATTATTATTATTATTATTATTATTATTATTATTATTATTATTATTATTATTATTATTATTATAATTATTATTATTATTATTATTATTGTTATTATTATTATTATTATTATTATTATTATTATTATTATTAATAAAAATGAGAATTTCGTATTTATAAGAGTTGATTAGAGTTTTTCTTGCAACAACAATTAACTTACCATGTAAACAGAAATACTGTTGATTTTCAGATTTTAACTTAGTTACAGTAATAATAAATTTTTTTAATTTTTATTTATGGGCTTTTTAGATCAAGTCAGTTTTGAAGGCAACAGCAGCAACAACAACTCTGTATAGAGTCAATCTCACAGCAGACTAGACAAGCCTGTTTCGGAAGTAGCTATGCTTCCTCTTCAGCAGTCTTGCAGGCTTGTCTAGTCTGCTGTACACGCGATTGAATCTATACAGAATTGTTGTTGTTTTATTGCCTTCTTCAAAACTTACTTGATCTAAATAGCTCATAATTAAAAATCATGTAAATTCAAAGAATATATCATAGCTAATTTTTAAAATTAATAAAGTTTTTGTTTTAACGTTAAATCACTGCAAATATGTTGATCCATTCAAATAAGAATCCTCTTGTAGAAATTATAAAATCTTTCTTTAAAGTGTTTTTGCGATTGTTTTGATTAACAAATGTTACACTGTTGTTATTATGTCTTCTCTCTTAAAACTAACGACAAAATTGATTCTAAATGTAGCTCTTCTAACAGGAGTAGCTTTTTAACTCGATTCGTTTTTTAACGCACCTGTAGCTCGTTCCTGTAACAAAATAGGCAAGTAACCGATTTCTGTGACGTCACATCAACTAATGACAACTAATGTTTCTGCACGTACAAATCGGTGAAAATTCGGTACGAAATGAAAAAGAACACAAATGGAGAAGACACGTTGCGAAATTGAGTCAAATGACAAACAGCTGTTTACTCGCATTTTTTATTTTATGTCATGTTAGTAAAAAAAGAATATTTTAAAAAAGAATTATTATTATTATCATTATTATTATTATTATTATTATTATTATTATTATTATTATTATTATTATTATTATTATTATTATTATTATTATTATTATTATTATTATTATTATTATTATTATTATTATTATTATTATTATTATTATTATTATTATTATTATTATTATTATTATTATTATTATTATTATTATTATTATTATTATTATTATTATTATTATTATTATTATTATTATTATTATTATTATTATTATTATTATTATTATTATTATTATTATTATTGTTATTATTATTATTATTATTATTATTATTATTATTATTATTATTATTATTTTTATTATTATTATTATTATTATTATTATTATTATTATTATTATCATTATTATTATTATTATTATTATTTTTATTATTATTATTATTATTATTATTATTATTATTATTATTATTATTATTATTATTATTATTATTATTTTTTTTATTATTATTATTATTATTATTATTATTATTATTATTATTATTATTATTATTATTATTATTATTATTATTATTATTATTATTATTATTATTATTATTATTATTATTATTATTATTATTATTATTATTATTATTATTATTATTATTATTATTATTATTATTATTATTATTATTATTATTATTATTATTATTATTATTATTATTATTATTATTATTATTATTATTATTATTATTATTATTATTATTATCATTATTATTATTATTATTATTATTATTATTATTATTATTATTATTATTATTATTATTATTATTATTATTATTATTATTATTATTATTATTATTATTATTATTATTATTATTATTATTATTATTATTATTATTATTATTATTATTATTATTATTATTATTATTATTATTATTATTATTATTATTATTATTATTATTATTATTATTATTATTATTATTATTATTATTATTATTATTATTATTATTATTATTATTATTATTATTATTATTATTATTATTATTATTATTATTATTATTATTATTATTATTATTATTATTATTATTATTATTATTATTATTATTATTATTATTATTATTATTATTATTATTATTATTATTATTATTATTATTATTATTATTATTATTATTATTATTATTATTATTATTATTATTATTATTATTATTATTATTATTATTATTATTATTATTATTATTATGTAATGTTAGGTGCGGGCCGGGAAAGTCAGCTCAGGCGACTATAACCGTCCTCGTACCAACATTAATTTTGAGATTCTATCATGAACCTTGTTGAAATAAAAAAATGCGCGAAGTATTAAATGTCTTCTAGACTGCTTATTTATTCTTCCGCTCCAGAATTGATAATGAATGTTTAACAATTTTTAGTGCAACGTTTAGCCACCGATTGCTCAATTTAGAACATATCTAATATCCGTTATGAGTGTAAATTTTAAATGAGTGAACTGAAAAGCTTTTAAGTTACAGTCGTGGCTATCGATATAAATTCAATAAAATTATATAATTCAACATATAAGAAAAAATAATTCATAATTATTTTAAATGAAATCATTATAGTGTTATCATACTTCAATGTGTTTTAGTTTAAATAATAGGTATACAAATAATATTTAATGAAATAAAGAATGCATAGGAGTATACTTTTGTTACATCCTCCCCCTCTGGCGCAATAAATCGTCCCGATATTGCGGCAGCCTATAAAGTATCTCCCCTTATTTTCTTGGTCTTAATACTCTGGTTGATATTGTGTCTTCTAACTTTTTTTGGTTCAGTGTTTGATCGTTAGTTCTCTGATGTTGTTGATGATGAAGTTGCTGCTGTTCTGGTTGTTGTTGTTGGTGTTGATTATGTTGTTGTTGTTGATGTTGTTCATTGTTGATGTTGTGATTACTTAATTGTTGTTTCTTTGGTCTTCCTCTTTGTCTTATCGGATAAATTGGCTGACCACCATGTCCTTCGAATAGAGTTAACGCTGACGAATGGTGCACTGCTATCGGAGTCTCCGGACTATTTACTGATGCGATGACGTAGCAGCTGGCACCTTTCTTTTCCAAAATGCGGTATGGACCATCTCGCCGTGGTACAAACTTATTTGTCAGACCTTGCTTTGCTTTACTTAAAACGTGCGTATTTACCAAAACTATATCGCCAATGTTGAATGACATCTGCTCTCTTCTATTTTTGTCGACGTATTTTTTATTTCGGTCTTGCATTTGCTCTTCTGTTTCTCTGGCCAATTTTAGAGTTTCTGCAAGTCGAAGTAAATGCGGAGTAACTTGTGGTATGAAATTTTCAGTTTTGACAATTGCTTTAAAGTCATGATGAGCTTCTAATGGGCTTCTCAGCTCTCGTCCAAATGTCAGGTATGCTGCCGTGAATCCTGTGCTCTCACATTTCGCCGTATTCATTGCAAATCTTATTGCTGAGAGTTTGGTATCCCATTCAGTGTGCATTTTACCAACACAAATAGCTAATTGCGTCTTTAAGTCTCTATTTTTTCGTTCTACCGGATTTGCTTCAGGGTGAAAAACAGGAGTAAATGTGTATTGTATTCCTAGACAGAAAGTGAGCTTTTGCATAATGGCAGATATAAATTGACATCCGTTATCTGTATGGATACGCCTTGGAACACCGTATCTAAGTACCACTTCGTTGAGAATTGTTGTTGCACAATTTTCTGCTGTTCCCTCTTTCATTGCAAACAGTTCCACCCATCGGCTGCATACGTCTTCAATTATTAAAATCCATTGGTTCCCAACTATTGTTTTTGGTAATGGTCCAAATAAGTCGATAGCTATCATTTCAAATCGTTTATTGCTTGAAACTGTCTGTAGAAGTCCTGCTGGTTTTAAATTTGTTGGTTTGTATTTTCTACAATCGATGCATGCTTTAACATAATCATTTATATGTGATCTCATACCTTTCCAATAGTAGTGTGGCTTGATGCGATTGATAGTTCGATCCACGCCGTAGTGACCAGCCGTAGGTTCGTCATGAAATTTTGATAATATCAGGCTTCGCATTGCCTTTGGAACTACCAGTTGACCGTTCTCGGAATCCTCATCTGCGCAAAAACGATATAACAGGCCATCGTTCATTATATACCCTCGACTTGTATATCTAGATACATTTTCATTATCTGTTTCAAATGAATGAATTATTTCCTTTATATCCTCGTCTTCCAACTGCGCTTTTCTAAATTCATCAGCGCCTTTCCTTGGAAAGTCTATTTCAATTGAAAAGCATTCGCATATGGCGTCTTTATGATTTTCTAGAGGGCAAGGTGGACGAGATAAACTATCTGCTACCACATTTTGCTTGCCTGGTGTATAACCAAATTTTAAATTGTATGTCTGTAATTCTAGTGACCATCTGGCTAATCGACCTGTTGGGGATTTTAAGCTGAATAGCCATTTTAGTGGTTGATGGTCTGTTAGAATCGTGACCTCAGATCCTTCGATAAAGCCACGAAATTTTCTTACTGCCCAAACAACAGCAAGAGCTTCTCGCTCGGTTGTCGAATAGTTTCTTTCTGCAGCCAGAAGCAGTCGGCTCGCGTACTCGATTGGGTGTTCATTATCCTTCTCCCCCTGTAAGAGAACAGCTCCGAGCGCATAATTGCTGGCATCTGTTTTCAAAAAAAAAATCTTCATTTTCTGCCACTTGCTTCAGTACTGGTGGAGACGTTAATAAAATTTTTAATCGATTAAATGAATTTTGCTGCTCCTGTGACCACTTCCAAGTAACGTTCTTTTTTGTTAAACTAGACAAGGGCTTTGCAATTTCCGCAAAATTAGGTATAAAACGTCTATACCATGAGCATGTCTGAAGAAACGATATAAGCTGCTTTAAATTTTTAGGATTTGCTCGTTTCAATATCGCTTCAGTTTTATCAGCATCAAGCATTAAACCATTAATGGTTAAAATGTGCCCCAAATATCTGACTTCAGACCGACAGAAGTGACATTTGTCCCTATTTAAATGAAAGCCAAAGTTCCTGAGCCTCTTAAATATCAGTTGCAATTCATTCAAATGAAACTCGAAGTTTTGTGAGCAGATAATTATATCATCAAGGTATGCCAGTATTAGTATTTGAGGAAGTCCATATCGAAACTTATCAATCAGCCGCTGAAATGTAGCAGGGGCATTTTTTAACCCGAAAGGCATTCTTTTAAAACAGTAAACACCGAAACAGGTAGTAAAGGATGTTTTCAGTTTGTCTCTCTCCGCCATTTTTATTTGCCAATATCCTGCTTTTAAGTCAATTGTCGTCATATATGGTGTAGCTTTTGCTGCATGTAATAAGTCATCCATGCGAGGGAGGGGGTATGCATCTGTTGTTGTTATTGCATTTAAACGACGAAAGTCTACGCAAAACCGAATGCTTCCATCTTTTTTTGGTATAAGAACTACTGGAAATGACCATGGCGATTCGGTTTCTTCTATAATTCCCTTTTGTAACATATCGTCTAGTTCCGTTTTAAGTTTCTGCTTCATTATCGGTGATATTCGGTATGGTTGGGAAGATATAGGATCGTGGTTCCCAGTGTTGATAGCATGCTCAACATGCGGTAAAGGTTGTGTGATGTCATTAAATATGTCTTTTTCTACCATTAGAAGTCTTTCTAAATCTCTTTTCTGGTTAACCTTAAGATGTATTCCCTCATCTGGCCGTAGCTGTATAGCAATCGAATTAATTTCAAAATTTTCTTTGCATACATTTTCAGTGTTACATTTTTTTAGCTTTTTTAGAGGTGGAAATAAGTTTTTTTGTTTTGGAGTCTTAAAATTTATTGGGAGACAATCTTCAAAAATTTTATTTATTTTATTCGGCGAATAACTTTCCATTATGAGCTCGCTACCTTCAGATGTGTTTGTTGCTTTAAATTCTTTATTGTTGGAGTTTTCGAACCAGGACATGAAATCAGCCACTGGTGTATTCTTTTTGTGCTCTTGAGTATTTTTTGGCAATACGGCGATAGCATTAACTATCTGCGCCAGTTGCATTTTAAAATCAAAAATTTTACTCTGGTCATCTTTATAGTGCCATGTTCTTTGCGCTAGATCCATAACAATACCTGCTTGTTCTAAGAAATCTATTCCTAACAGTGTACGGTTGTTCTTCGCATTTTGTAAACATATAAAACGTACAGGTTTAAATCGGTTACCAATGATTGTGTCAAGTATAGCAGAATAAACTATTTCTTTTCGTGGTATTCCGTCAGCTAAAATTACTTCCGCAGCGACTTTTTGGAAAAGTATTCCTTTTTCCTTCAAAATTTGAAACAGTTGATACCCTGCCACACTGGTTCGAGCAGCAGTATCAAAGTATGCTTCTCCATTCATACCATGAATATTTATATTTACTGTAGGTACGTTTCTACCCACAAATGAAGTTTGAATAGAGTTAAAGTCCAATTGCTGGGGATTATTTTCAGATTGTTTGCTATTGCAATTAGGACAGTTTGATCTATAAAATCCTGCCATGCCACAGCCATAACAACTGAGAGTGGTTTCTGGTATGTTTTGATTGCTCTTTTTTTCAGCTTCAATCTTTTTATAACAATTCTCTGACTTATGATTTTTTTCCCTACAGTACGTGCACCGAGAAATTAACTTTTCATTAGAATTTTCATATTTTGGCATTGTTGTTTTACTTTCCTGTACAATTATTTCGACATCTCTTGCTTTTTGCAGCAGTTCCTGAAATGTAGATATTCCCTCTCTAGAAATTTTTTCGCGAATTTGCAGCGATAATTGTGAAAAAAGAATATTAATCATTGTTTTCTCTGATATTTTTTCTGAAAGCTGCGCAAATAATTGCCTCTTTTTACAAATGAAAACGTCAGTTGGCTCCGTGAACCTTTGTTTCTCTTGCATTATTTCAGCAAATATGCGCCAATCTGGCTTAGAAGGCGCAAATGCTTTTTTTAATAAATCGACTGCCTCATCGAAACTTCTGACTTCAGCTTTTACCCCTTGCCACCAGCTAGAAGCATAGCCCTCGAGCAAAAGAGGTAGACTGCTTAACGCATATGTGTCCGTTATATTCTCTGCCTCTTTATACACTTTTATTGTAGCTATAAAATCTTCGACCTTTGAAGTACTTCGGCCACCATTAAACCGCGCAGTACATGTGCTGAAAGTCGAAACTCTAACCTGATTTAGTTGAAGACCCCCTAGCAATTCTCTAAACTGACTTTCTGTTAGACTAACGTTAACCGTTCCATTACGATCCTCGTTTTTAGGTTGACCTAAGTTAAGATCGACTTCGGCTTGGCTGCCTGCATTCGCATTACGTTGACTTCGACTCATTTCTTACAAATTAAACCCTTTAGTTTTTGCTTTGTGTATGCAAACTTTTCGAAACTTAAGCTCTTCGTAGTTCAATAGTGTGACTATGCTCCTAAGACAAATTGCTTGGTAAAAATCGAACTATAAAATCACTTGGAAGCAATAGTCGATAGAAAAATTAGGTATGTATGCTCCGCAAAACAGGTTTCTCAATGCAACAACAACTTTACTAGCACCAAAAACGGTGCTCCGCTAACACACAACAACAACAACAACGGTTTATATGTATCAACGACTCTGATGTCTTCTGCTGCAACTGCATTGACTTGTTGAAATTTGGAATTTTTAATTTGTATTGAGTTTTAAAAAATTAAATTCAATAAAACTTTTACGTTGGGCGCCAATTGTAATGTTAGGTGCGGGCCGGGAAAGTCAGCTCAGGCGACTATAACCGTCCTCGTACCAACATTAATTTTGAGATTCTATCATGAACCTTGTTGAAATAAAAAAATGCGCGAAGTATTAAATGTCTTCTAGACTGCTTATTTATTCTTCCGCTCCAGAATTGATAATGAATGTTTAACAATTTTTAGTGCAACGTTTAGCCACCGATTGCTCAATTTAGAACATATCTAATATCCGTTATGAGTGTAAATTTTAAATGAGTGAACTAAAAAGCTTTTAAGTTACAGTCGTGGCTATCGATATAAATTCAATAAAATTATATAATTCAACATATAAGAAAAAATAATTCATAATTATTTTAAATGAAATCATTATAGTTTTATCATACTTCAATGTGTTTTAGTTTAAATAATAGGTACACAAATAATATTTAATGAAATAAAGAATGCATAGGAGTATACTTTTGTTACAATTATTATTATTATTATTATTATTATTATTATTATTATTATTATTATTATTATTATTATTATTATTATTATTATTATTATTATTATTATTATTATTGTTATTATTATTGTTATTATTATTATTTTTATTATTATTATTATTATTATTATTATTATTATTATTATTTTTATTATTATTATTATTATTATTATTATTATTGTTATTATTATTATTATTATTATTATTATTATTATTATTATTATTATTATTATTATTATTATTATTATTATTATTATTATTATTATTATTATTATTATTATTATTATTATTATTATTATTATTATTATTATTATTATTATTATTATTATTATTATTATTATTATTATTATTATTATTATTATTATTATTATTATTATTATTATTATTATTATTATTATTATTATTATTATTATTATTATTATTATTATTATTATTATTATTATTATTATTATTATTATTATTATTATTATTATTATTATTATTTTTATTATTATTATTATTTTTATTATTATTATTATTATTATTATTATTATTATTATTATAATTATTATTATTATTATTATTATTATTATTATTATTATTATTATTATTATTATTATTATTATTATTATTATTATTATTATTATTAGTATTATTATTATTATTATTATTATTATTATTATTATTATTATTATTATTATTATTATTATTATTATTATTATTATTATTATTATTATTATTATTATTATTATTATTATTATTATTATTATTATTATTATTATTATTATTATTATTATTATTATTATTATTATTATTATTATTATTATTATTATTATTATTATTATTATTATTATTATTATTATTATTATTATTATTATTATTATTATTATTATTATTATTATTATTATTATTATTATTATTATTATTATTATTATTATTATTATTATTATTATTATTATTATTATTATTATTATTATTATTATTATTATTATTATTAATATTATTATTATTATTTATTTTATTTATTCAACAACATCATATTACAAAAAGAAAGCTTAAAGTATAAATTTACAGTATTAGAAGTATAAAAAATTTAATAGAGACTACGATCTGTAACTCAGAGCTAGTGGCGATCGTAGTATATTCTGCCTAAATGCAACAAAAATACATATCTTATAACAATAAACAATAATATTCTTCTAAATTAGCAGTAACAATGTAATTTAAAAAATGAAAAAAGTTAACAATATAAAACTACATAGCATTAAAAAAATAAAAAGTGAAAAAAATGTGGGCTGCAAATGCCAACAGTAAGATACAAAAAGAACATAACAATTTGATTAAGAGTTTATTGCATAACTTGGAGAATATTGCCTAATTCTTCATAATTAAAACTAAATAGCCAGGATTTTACATTTTTTAGAAATAAGGCCTTACTGCGCATAAGCCGTATATCATCCGGTAAGCGATTAAAAATTCTTGGTGACACTGAAGAGTAACAGTTTAAAAAATTTGCAAATTATGTGGTGGAACTTCAATTAAGTTTTGCGAATTCGTTCTTAAATTATAACGCATGGAAAGTCTGTTAGACAAATTACCAGAGTTATTAAAAAATAGTTTGAGAACTTTGTAGTAATACAAATGCTTTAGTGGCAAAATTGAAAATTCCTTAAAAAGACCAAAACTTCTATCATAGCGAGATTTATTACATACTAAACGAATAGCACACTTTTGCAATTTAAGTATAGGGTTAGTTTTGTTTTTATGTGTCCCAACCCAACAGGTCATACCGTACTCCAATTTAGAATTAAAAAGAGAATACATGCATTTTAAGAAATCTGTGGAGCAATACTTCTTAAGTTCATAAAGCTGCCGAATAATGTTCCTAAAGTACTTTCTCAACTCACTGCAATGCAAGGACCAATCTAACTTATAATTAAGCCAAACTCCAATATATTTATAAGAATTCACAACGTCGATCACAAAGCACTGAGAAGAGCATTGCATATTGTCAATAAATATTATGCCATTATTATCTATACTACATGAAGAACACACCTTAGAAATTTTACCACAATAAGGTCCATGATAGTGTATTTGACCAAAAGGTACCATATACCCAGAGATACTAAAAAATATAAGTTTAGTTTTATTACTAATAACAAGTCTATGCGCTTTGAACCATCTACTCAGTAGATCCACATCATGATTTAAATCGGAGCATAGATCAATAACAGATTTGCTCGTAAGCGAACACGCCATATCATCAGCAAATGCAGTAATAGAGCTTTTCAATTTAAAAGAAAATAAGGAGTTAGTAGAAATAAGAAACAATATTGGTCCCAAAACAGAGCCTTGTGGGACACCTAAGCTCAAAATCATATTGGAAATAACACTAGCATCAACTTTTACTACTTGCTGTCTATTTGATAAGTATGAGGCAAACCAAGAAAACATGAAGCCTCGAAAACCACATTTGTAAAGTTTGTCCAACAATATTTCCGGATGCACAGTATCAAACGCCTTCGTAATGTCTAGAAACAAAGACACAGTCGTCTTACCCTCATTTGCACCTTTATATATGTATTTGGTGCAAGGCTGATAACTTTTATATATATATATATTTTATTCAAAGAAAAATTTTTTTATTTTGTGACTTTATTATTTGGGAATATTTTTACAGCTGGAATTTTTAAAATGAAAATTTCTGAAAATATAATAAATGAATACAATTCAAAATGTTTTTTATAACAAGTGTTTTATAGACAAGTGTATGTATTTTCAATAATTGCTAAAATGATATAATACGTTATTAATGATAAATCAAGGTAAGTGAAGTTAAGATAAATATCAACTTCAGAAGAGGTAAGTATTAATGTAACTAAAGGTAAGTATCAATGTAACGAAAAGGTAAGTATTACTGTAACAAAAGGTAAGTATTAATGTAACAAAAGGTAAAATAGAATGTAGAGATTTACTCTATGTGGTGATGTAACAGAGCACCACATATATATTCGAAAAAAAACCTTTGTAAAGCATCTTCAGTCGACATACCAGCTCGAAATCCATATTGATTTCTGTTGAAAAAATTTATTTTGGTGAGAAACAATGTAATTCTACTTTTAATAGTTTTTTTGAAATAACTTGGAGAAAACTGTCAAAAGTGAAATTGGTCTATAGTTATTCATAGAAGATCGTATACCTTTCTTGTATAATGGCAAGACAACCGCATTTTTTAAGAGATCAGGAAAAATGCCAGAGTAAACGCTGAAATTAAAAATATACGCTAAAACATCTGTGATATTAAAGGCAATTTTTTTATAACGTTACTTGAAAAACAATCATAAGTTGAGGAATTAGAGTTATTTAGGGACAAGATAATTTTATATATTTCAAACGAAGAAATCTACAAAAACGTAAAGCTGTTTGGATAAAATCTATCATCAAGAAAGATTTTATAGAAAATCTATCATTCCAATAAACTTCGCAAACAAATTTCATGAATCAAAGAAAAGTTAAAAATAAACACATAGCTAGTCAACAGCAGCAAACTACAACTTCTTTAGCTGTTTTTGACAACTATTGGGGGTTGGAATTAGTTTTAAAGGTTTTCTAAGAGATGGCGTAACTATCAATAGATCGCACCGGGCACACCTGTGACTATATTCATTTCAAAGCACATTGTCTAAGCTTTATTTTTCAGTATGTGTCATTCCACTGAAGTGTAAACAACATATATTTTTTTCTCTGTGAACATGTCGACTTTCGTTCCAACAAAACGCAATTTGCGGGAAGGTTTACTTTTGTGCTTCCATTTGAAGAAAAAGCGGTTGAAGCACAACGCACGCTTACTTCATGTTGTAGCTAACGATGGACAATACTTTGAATAAAATACATTGTACCGTTGTTTCTAAATAAATGCTCAAAAACCGAAAAAAAAACCTTTAAAATTAATTCCAACCCCCAATATCAATCGCCAAAAAACTGTCACGGCTACCTTGTCAAATAATTATACCATGCTTCAATGCAGTCAAGTTAAAAAGAGTACGTTTGTAGAGCACTAAACAACTTCAAAAAATACTTAAGATTAGTTGTAAAATTGTTGAACTTACAAGTTTTTTTTTACAGTGTATAATTAAATTTTTTAAAATAACTTAACCGCATGACAGAATTTATTTAAAAAGACAAGAGATGCCAACAAATTGGCAATATTGCATAACCATCGGTTTCTTTGTCCATTCATGTTGCTTCTCGCAACTGCAGTAGGTTTAATCAACCGTAAAAACAGTAAACAAGAAAAACCAGTTATAAACTTAATGCAGTTAATTGTAGATGCTCTGCAAAAAAAACTAAAAAAAATATCACTGTAACTTTAAAATGGGCAATGACAATTTCTGTCCTTGAATTAAAAATATGTTTTAACAAAAATTAACTCTTGCCAATAAAATGCTTGGTATTAGGAAAAATGGCAACAATTTGAGTTCAATCATTAATATACATATATGAATTAAAATTTTCACATATGCACGTATATATTTGTTCGCTTGAAACAGAACTTAAAAACTTAGTTAAATAAATTATTAATTATTTGCACTAAGTGTATAGCTTTCGAACAATTTTTGTGCCACCGATCAAGCTCATAGCAACCGGTTTTTTATTTGCACTGTAAAGTGGTAAGCGACAACATTATTATGCAACAAGTGCGTTTTACAATAGCGGTTTTTTTAGCCGCTTTTGGTTGCATGCATTTGGTTTGCAATAAGTCGGCTTTTATACATAGTATATTCGGTAAATATTTTCGATGGCTAAATAAATCTGGAAACATATGAACACAAATAGTTTTGCAAATATTTGTGTAGCGTGTTTAGTACAACTTTACTTACACGCTAAAGAGTCTTTTGTTTATTTAACAAAAATAAACGACGCACAATTTGTAGTTAAAATAATTTTTTAAATTTGTTTGGCAAACAAATACATAGTAATTAACAATTGTACACAAAAAATTTATGTTAATATTTATATTTATCAAAGAGTAAAAAAGTTGTAACATATGACAAAACCTTTGTGTTTTCGCTACTTGTTTTTGTTTTTCACTCGATTAATTATTTGTTGGAAATAAGATTTTAACAAACTAACCAACAGAAACAGCTTGAGAATGATGACCACGCAGAAAACTGTTTGCTAAATTTGTAGTGTGGTTAAGCAAGGCTTGCCCTTGAATCTCAGCTACTTCAAAATTATGCTGGATTTTAGCAAAAACTAATAAAAATTTGCTATTCCAGTTTATAATAACTTAAATAAAAATTTGCTTGAATTTAATTAAAATTTTGCAAAACAACTGCAAAAGCAAATTTCTACTCAATTCAAGCGAATATTTGCTATGTTTTTATAAATTAGAAAAGTAAATTTCGTTTAGTTTTTGCTGAAATCTAGCATATGTTTGAAGTGAAATAATTATTAACATTAAATTATATTAAAAAATTACCTTTATCCAGAGACTTAAACCTCGGCCGCGTGAGTGTAAGTGCATGGGCTTATCCATTGGACCATTGCAGTTTTTAACTAATCGCCGCCTAATTTCCTTCATCTATAGTAATAAAACTCATTTTCTGTTTGTTTGTTTGTTTGGCCTTTATACAAATCTAAACGGCTGAACGGATTTCGCTCGAACTACGTATACATATTAAATGCATTCTAACTTAAAATGTTACATACTTAGTTTTTGCCACGCCCCCTCTGAAATTTTTCAACTAACGGTAATTTTGTTATTATAAAACTTTTTAGTATCGGAGATTTTTGTGTATTCAATTTTAAAATTTTTTTGTTATTTTGACGTCAAAAACACTCACATATCTTAAAAATTGGAGAAATTTTCAGTACAACGACTTTTTCATAAAACATGGTTACCTAAGAATGAGAAATTATATAATTAGATTGTATGATTACTTCTTAATGATCTTGATGATGAAGCATCGTCAAAATTATGTTTGTGCACACTCTCGTAATGCCTTTTGATATTCTCTAGTATGCATCCCATGAGAGGTTTTTCGCATAAGAGACATTTGGGAATGTTACTTATTTTGTCATAGATTACCAGAGATTTTTTGTCTATTTTTGATACTCTTCCCATCACTGAAAATCAGGAAGTGATGAACGTTTAAATACGTATGTTTTCAATAACACTGGTCTGCAAAAGTATAAAGGCACTATTACGATAACTGGGGCGCCGCGATTAGAAAGTGTTGTTCTTTTCATAACAAAAAAAATTTTTGTTCGAACAAAAAATCGATACCTCAACTAGTTATATATATTTAACATTTTGTTGCTTGGTACAAGATCTGTTCAATAAAATATCTATATCGTTACCATTATTGATTGAAAGATTAAATGATAATCAAATTAAAAAATTGATAACTCGAAAACAAATCGATGCATCGATTTTTCTTTCGGCTATTCCTATTTTTATTAAAAGTACTTCACGAATCCATTGTCAAATCGCGGCGCACCAGACGTCGTATTCTCCCAGCATAACTAATAAATTGGCAGTTTCGCGGTCGGCACTTTCACCATGTAAAGGTTTCTTCCTTTGGAGACTTTCTTATTCAGCCCTATCATGAATAATTTTTCGCCCGGAATCAAAAAAAGGTGTTTTCATTTTTAATATAGCAGATAAAGACATTCCTTTTTTTTACACTCATGAATATTGACGGTTGATAAACAAATTTGCATTAAAAATTTCCAAAATGTTCTTGAGATTTACCGTTGAGACTCCCTTTTTTGATTTCGGGTGAAAAATTATTCATGATAGGGCTGAATACAAACGCGTCCGGAGGAATTCAATCAATAAGATACCTTTATATGATGAAAGTACCGATCGCGAATCTGCCAATTTATCAGTTATACTGGGGAGATTAAGGGCGACAAATTATTCATGATAGGGGCAGTGTCACAAGATGGAATTACCACCAAAATTGTCTTTTTCTCGCATTTAATTCTCAAGATTAACACACTCCCAAAATACCTCAAATTACCACAAAATACCTTAAAATTAACACAAAATCCCACAATACCTCAAAAAAGCAAAAAGAAAATAGATACATACAAACCACCACAAACAAGTGCATTCAGTCATTTGAACAATTCAATTAAAGCAACGTTCCCTTAATTCGTATTTTTACCATGCAATTTAGGTAATTTGAGGGATTTTGAGTTATTTTGAGGTATTGTGGTATTTTGTAGTAATTTGAGGTTGAGTAATTTGTAGTAATTTTGTGGTGTTTTGAGGTATTTTGTGGTGTTTTGAGGTATTTTTTTATCCACGCGAGATTTTTCTCACAAAATAACATGAGAATTACCACATCCCACAATCGTTGAAAAATACTATTAGTGCTATTTATCGTACTTTTCTGGTAATCCAAAACTACAAATAATAAACATAATCCAAAATTACAAATTTTTCAGTTTAAAAAGAGGACATAGTCCCAAAAATTGTATTTAGTATTATGACCGCTTAATAAGCAGTTTTTCATATATTCAATCGCCATATAAGTTAAATGGAAGAGTCTTTTGTAGTCGTAATCTGTCGTAAGTCGAATTAAGCTATTATTGCTTAGGGGTCGTCCATAAACTACGTTACCAATTTAGGGGGAGGGAGGGGTTTTGAAATGCACTATGATAAGTAACGGTATTGTAATGTTACCAAAAATCGAAAAAATCGACGAAAAACCTCTAATTAATAACACAATCATTTCAAAAATTTTTAACCTTACATGTTTATGTTTGATCGTCTAAATTGATGGTTAACTTTTGTCTCAACGATTTCTTCCACCACCTTTTCCCTCGACACAGGAACCTTTTGGTATTCCTTCACCATCTCAGCACACGTCTGAAAAATTTGGGTCTTTGCTTTTTCGACAGGCTTTGACGTTAAGGCTTGAATGTTCTTGATCAAAGGAGATACCGTATGACATGTACTGTCCTTCTCAGAAAGAAGAAATCGGTTCAAGGTCATGTCCTACTTGCGGCTTGTATTTCGCTTTTAAAACTTCTATGAATTGCCATAAGTTTGTATTATATCGTTTACAATATATCGGAATAAAAAATACTATTTAAATAAATCAATTTTCAGAAAGCATTTACACAAAAACACAGGGCTTGGTGCAGCTCGGGTGCAGCCTTTAAGGGTACTCTGTCAAAGACCAGGTGAATTTCTTTGCGTTAGAAATGAGGATTCACCAATGGGTCGACATAGAATCCGATGAAAAGTTCTATTTTGAAGAATCCTCAACAAAGCTACCAACTTCTTCTATCCCAGCGATTGAGAGCATCGAATCTTGGATCGCAGATGGAATAGCTTTTACAGATGATATTAATTATTGATTGTTTTCCAATTGTTCCTTTAATGTATCTAGTCATGCTAGTCACTAATACTAGGGAAAATTGTTAGAGCTAGTCAAAATATATAATCATACGAATGAGTTAATTTCATATGTCACGTTACTTTAGGGGGAGGGGGGAGGGGTTTTGAAAAGCACTACGAAAAGTAACGCAGGGGGAGGGGGGTAAAAAAAACCGGAAAATCAGTAACGTAGTTTATGGACGACCCCTTACCGACACAGATAGAATGATAAAATTATTCGCCCTTGTACGGAATGGTGATAACATCTACAAGGTCAAATCAATTTTTTTTTGTGTTTTTTATGATATTAATACATATATGTTAGTTCAACAGCAACACAAACAGCGCTCGATGCTACGCATTCGCAACAATTTTTCGCGATAATGCAAAAATAAAAACGTATACAAGAAACAATACATACCAAACTCGATGACGCATACATAACTGAAAAGAATCCTCGCTCGACGATGTGGATGCTGATAGTCGGAACATAACATTTTTTAGGAAACGAACGTTCCTTAATTTTTCTTTGAACGGTTAATTTTTATGAGAAATTAAAAAATAGTTTCCATATTAATTAACGTTTCTTGCGAATTTTCTTATTTGACTGCATGGTTCTCAGTTGACGAATGGGTTTTTTAAAAATAAAAGCATTTTTTATCAGTTAATGAGGCGCAACTTGAATTTTGATCGAAAAATTTCAGTTAAAGTCTCATAACCCCGTAGTGTTTTTATTTGCACAATCCTTATATAAAATGACAAAAAATTTAGCTAAACTTTCTTCTAATAAGAATGAAGCTTTACTTTGAACTTAAATTATGAAAGAAATTTCATGTTTCTTGGTCATTTTCTTACTTAAATGCTTATTAATTCGGAAACTTTAAAAGTTAAAGAATTTTTTATCAGTTAAAGAGGCACAATTTGAGATAATATCACTAGTCGTAAGAAAAAATTTCAGTTAAAAGCCATAACTCAAAATTATCCCTTATTTCCACAATTATAATATAAAATTAAAAAAAAAAAAATATAGCAAAAATTTCTTTAAAATGGGGTTTCTGCATTGTGGAACCAAATTTGTTCTTAATATTGCAATCATTTGATCTTACAGTTTTTTGTTTCTCCTGAAAATTTATGTTTTTTGAGTTGTGACTGTTTTGTATTTAGTGTGCGATATGTTAATGTATACTAACTTTTGCAATTTTATTTATTTATTCAAAAGCTTTGGCCAAGCAAGGCAATTTACTTATTCTAACAGGTTTGTTTATTTTTTTTTCTTTTTTTTTTCGTTCTCCCATTTCCTTGTTTTAGTGTTCGAAGATATGCAAATCAATGTGGGCGTAATCCGCCCACCTGATCGACATGAATTCAATAACACGTCAAAAAGAAAAGGAGAGAAGAAAAGAAAAAGAAAAGGAACTTACATGCTTACATATTTTATACATAGTAATATAGCTATGAATTTTATTTGATAAGATTAGGAGAGATCTGAGAAGGGAATAGGGAATTGGACTGGCTATTTATTGTCTTAGCATTTAATTCTTAATGTCTAAAAGGACAATAAATGAAGAGCGCAGGATTATTGGGCTTTTAGTAGGGAAAAAAGATTTGGAGAGGGCATGCTTAATTATAGATTAAGATTTCAAACCTAGTTGCTTGAAGGAAGGTATTATGACGGAAATAGGGACTTGGAAAGATTTTTCTTAAAAGTTAATTTAGACATAGGGGGTGAATAGTACTCGCTGATATTATTGAATTCTCTACAGCACCTATTTATCGGCTCATTTCTTGCGTAGACAGTGTGATGTTGATATTCATTTAATAGTCGTGTATGCCGTGTACGTCTGATCGGGTCATTAAATCGTATCTTGTTTGATATATACTCGCTATCAACAACACCGTTAATGACATCGAAGGTAAAACATGAACTTAGTAAAGTCGTTCTTGATGAAAGGGGCATTAAATTCAGAAGGCTAAGCCTAAAATCATAAGGTGGCAATATATTGTACTCACGGGGGTTATACGTGTCCCTAAGCGCAAAAAGCAGAAATTGCTTTTGAATAGATTCAAGTCTTTCACTGTGTGATTCGAAAGCAGGATTCCAAATAATGCATTAATATTCAAGAATAGGGCGCACTAACGCGCAGTATAAAGCTTTCGTGACCCAAACATTTTTGAACTCTTTTGCACGCCGTTTTAAAAAACCGAGTAGTTTGCTGGCCCTAGATACAATTTTATCATAATGTAAGTTGAAACGCAAATTGTTGTCCAAGTCTACACCAAGATCAACAATATGGTTGACTCTTTTAAGTTCAATGCTATTGAGGAAGTAACTGTTATTTGTTACCAAATTTTTACGGGAGAAGGTTATTACGCAGCATTTCTTAACATTAAGATGTAGTTTATTTTGATTGCACCAGTGCTCATGAGATGACAGTTTCGACTGTAAGTAAATTACATCTGTTTCCGATTTGATAACATGGTACATTTTTAGGTCGTCTGCATACATTAGATGTGGGATATCGCAAAGAATATCAGATAGGTCTGAGATAAAAATATTAAAGAGAAGTGGACCAAGGTGACTACCTTGTGGTACGCCGGATGTAACTAAAATCTGTTTGGATAAGGTACCTTGAAATTTTACGAACTGAGACCTGTCGTGGAGATAGGACTTCAGCCAACTGAGCAAAGATCCTGAGATACCAATCTTTTCCAATTTGGAAGCCAAGATATCATGATCGACTCGATCAAAAGCTTTGCTTAAGTCGGTGTATATTGCCTCCACTTGATGTCCTTTTTCCATTTTACTTAAATCATCAGAGATCATAGTCATTAGATTTGTTGTGGTTGATCTACCTTTACGGAAACCATGTTGCTGTTCGTTGAGTAAAGGATTTATAATAGATGTTAGTTTTGCGCATATAATTTTTTCGAACAATTTTGGAATAGCCGATAATATGGCGATGCCTCTATAGTTTTCAACAGACCTTTTATCGCCATTTTTATGTATTGGTGTTAGGTGAGATATCTTCCAATACGATGGAAAAGATCCTTGGAGTAGAGATTTGTTAAATATTATATATAAAGGCAAGATAAGTGTGTCTAAACATCGGACTAGTAAGTGCGGGGGTAACAAGTCTGGGCCGGGTCCTTTATTTGTATCAATTTCTTTAATCGCATTAGATATCTCATCACACGTTAGTTGGATATGATTAATTATAGGGCAAATTCCTGAAAACGGAGGGGAACTATAAGTATTACTTGTGAAAACACAGAAAACTTCTTTAAAATATTCTGCATATAAGTTGCTTATTTCATGAGGGTTGGAGGAATTGACATCACCTTTAAACATAGAAGATGGATAGCCGCTAGATTTTCGCTTCATGTTAACGAAGTCAAAAAATTTTTGTGGCTCTTCGACAATTTTCTCGCCGATAAGGTTAGTGTACAACTTATACTCTTCTTCTGACTTGATAGAGAACTCTTTAGATAGCTCGTCATATCTTAGCTTCAGTTCATCGCTTACATTATCGGTGTTTTTGAGAAGTTTGTAAATTTTGTTTCTTTGGTTTCTCAAAAATCTGAGATTTTTGTCTAGCCATGGCTCCGAAAGCTTATTCTTTTTCTTTATTTTTGGCACATAATTTTCGATAGCAGTAAAAATGTGCTGATAAAATCTTGAGACAGCGCTGTCTAAATCTATGTTGGATAGAATATTATTCCAGTTTGGATCATTTAGATTACATTTAATACTTTCGTAATCGGCGTTGAGGTAATCGTATGCAATAGAGTTATTATAAGACTGGGTAAAAGTAATGTCGTTAGCAGAGAAGCAACTGTTAAAGCTGTATGGTGAACAGTGTTAGTAAATAAATTTTCTGCTTCAGTGCATGGACTACCCTTCACTTCATCGTACGAGTTTGTAAAGATAAGGTCCAACCATCTGCCATTTTTATTTTGTTCAGAAGAAACTTGTTGCAGATCGTTGCCATAAAATGTACTAAATAATGAGAAATCTATGGCATTAGAAAGGTTAACAGGAAGAAGATACTTGTCATTTTTATCAACGACAAAAGAGATATTTGGCCGGTTGAAGTCACCAAGAATAACAACCTTATCTTCCTCTTTAAGAGTGAATGTAAAGGAGGACAGTGTTTCACATAGCTAGTTGTATGTTGTTTCACTTGAGCCGGGAGGAATGTAAACGACACCTATGTACATAAAAAGACTATTTCCTGAACAGACTTTAATTATCAGGTGATCAAAAAGTTTATGGGTATGCGTATCTATTAACTCACTTGAAAGAGAATTGTGAGTTGCTATGAGAACGCCACCTCCTCTAGAAAGACCAGTAGAGGAGTAATCCCGATCGTTTCTGAAGACAGTCCAATTACTGTCAAGAATTTCTTCATTATTGAAGGTATCATTTAACCATGTCTCAGTGAATACTAGAACATTGAAGTGACATGATTTGGCGTCAACATAAAGTTTATTTAATTTGCTTCTCATGCCGCCGCAGTTATGGTAAAATATATTTAAGAAATGGGAGTTAGGGACGATAATATTGTTGTTGATCTTTACGCGATTTTTGAAGAAGGGAGACATGTTTAGTCCTGACGTGAGCACCATAGGTATCAAGATCCGCCTTGACTTGATCGATCGTCACGCCGAGTTGGTCATGAAAACGAATAAATAAGTTAAGCAAGTCATCAACATCGGTAGGCAGACCTTCTTGCTGAATTAAAACTTTAAGATTAGTTTTAGTCTTGCCTTCAATGCATGTTGAATCAGGGGCTTTGTGCATGTAGGCGAGATACAGACGAACGTTATTAAATACACTGTTCTCTCTAAGGCGAGAAAGGGCATATCTACTCTCAGTGTCTGCGCAAGAATTTAACGTTAATTTGACTCTTGGTGGTAGTAGAGGGTCTAGGAATGACTTCGGACTGACAGGTTGGTTCGAGGGCTCAATTATAATTGGATCAGATGGAGATAGGCTTAGAGTATGAGAGTGCACGAAATTAGGATAGGATGTACTGTGGATTTTAGGTGTATTTTTAATGTAGAGGGAGTCAGATTCAGGGTTAAGGTTAAGGTTAAACGAGACGCGTTTAGATTTTAATGATTTTTGAACGGAAGAGGTTAGAGGAATTGAAGTATGTTTTGGAAAAGGAGAAAATTTGGGAAAAACATTTGTTTTATAAGACCAGTTACTATCTGGCAAAGGTTTATTAGGAGCATTACTTTTTTTCTTAAGGATAATAAAGTAAAAAAATGTCCGTTTGTTTAACACCAATAACATTCTTATATCTTGAAAACTTAGTACAATGAATTTTTGAATATAACATCGATACCCACAGCCAAAGAAACTACTCCAATAAAATTAATTAAAATTATTTTTTCAAAAGTATATTATAAGAAATTTTTTATTCTTAAATTATTACATGAATTTAATTGCGAGCTTTAGATCAAGTAAGTTTTTGAGAAGGCAACAACAACAACAACAAATCTGTATAGAGTCAATCACTCAGCTGAGTAGACAGTCTGTTTCGGAAATCGCTACATTTTCTCGTCAGTAGTCTTTTGAGTGACTGAGCTGTAACTCACTGTTAAAGTCGTATATGATTTCACACATGTTTGAATAAATTCGTAAGAATTTTACCTTCAAATCGGCTACTTAATCATATGAAATTTAAAGAAGTAAGCTATTTATAGATCATTGCCATCAACTCTACCAAGGTTGCCATCTATTCTAGTTGCTTTTAATTAATTCAATATTCATTGGTGTTCAACAATCTGTCTTATTTCCTTGAATGAATTCATGTTATAATTGAATTCATGTAATAATTAAACTATCAGATCACAATTAATTAACTAATTGTTTAATATTTTTAAATGGTAATTTGTAAATTGTGACTGAACTAATATATACGATAATTTCAAAAGATTTACTTTTATTTTTCTGTTTAATAAAAAATCAATAAATTAAAAGCTAATATAGGATAATAATAATGATTTATACGAACTACCAAGTAACACTGGGTATATCAGCTAGTTAATAAATAATATTGTTCAATTAAAAATGTAAAACATACTATTATATATATACTATTGGGAATACAATACAGAGACAGGGCTGTAGCCAAGATTTACCCATAGGGGGCTTTGATGAAATTTTTTTCAAATTAAAAACTTAAAACATACAAGTGTTTGTTTTATTTCGTTTTAAAATTAAGTTTTTTATGTATTATATACGTATGTTAAGGTGCCTCGACTGGTGGGGGGATAGCTTCATTTGTACCTCTCTAAAAATTTACCTTGATCTTTTTTAAAACGATTCTTAAAATGTTTTGACTGTTACAATAACCGCCAGTGCGCTCTAAAACATTTTACAAAAACCTAAAAAAATCATAATTTCTTAAATATTTTAGCTGGTGTAAAATTTGTAAGAACAATAAACTGCCAGAAGTTAAAAAGGCCGGGAAAACCTCTTCCAATCTTCATAAAAAAATTAAAAGTTTTGAAATAGGATTAAAGATTATGTTGTTGTACGTGAATTTTCTTAAATTTTTTAAAAGTTATTTTCAATAAAAGTAAAAAACATTTTTATTTCTTATGCGATCCTTACTTTTAAGATATCGTTGGAAAGGTTTTGTTTTTTTTTATATAATTATATTATAAAATAATAATAATATATCTGTATACTTATTACCAGGGCTAGGATGTCGATGACATGTCATCTTTTTTCTGCTGCTTCTAAGACATTTCCTGCTTATTTAAAACGTCCATTTATGTTTCCTAAATTTCAAATATGAAAAGTTTTAGGAAATTTTTTCGTAATTTTTCATCGTTTTTAGTTTTCAAGTAATTTTTACTAGATTTAGGGTATTTTTTTCGTCATTTTGAGAGATTTTTAAGTTATTTTAAGCATTTTTCGGTTTTTTAGGTCATTTTTATGTAATTTTTAAATATTTTTTTTATTTTTTTCGTACTAAAAAATGTCAAAATGCAAATTTTTAAACATATTCCTTTAACACTAAAGTCTCTTCAATCAAAAAAAATTACCTCTCGAAAAAGGAGTAGCTATGTTTATAGACTTCGATGAAAAGAAGTTCGGTGCGTCGTGAACTGATGAAAGGGTATGTAAAAAATTTAACAAGTGTTAGATAAAAACTCAGGATATGCTTGTATAAAATAAATTTTAATTAAGTAATGTTTTATTTTTAAGGCAAAATTTTTTGTATATTTTTATGCAATTTTTTGCGTTTTTAGGTAATTTTTGTCAGTTTTTAGGTAATTTTTTGCAATTTTTTAGGTCATTAAAATCCGAACCCTGCTTATTACCCTGAAGCCAAGGACTTATAATGATTACTAAATTTGAATTGAATTTGAATTGCTTGCATTGATTCCTGATTTGAAAATGAATACATATTAAAGCTGAAATATTAATTATAAAATAAACACCTAAGTAAATAAAGTAATGAATAAAGAAATTTGAAATTTAAAATTTCTTTTAAGGAAATAAAATAAAAAAATATGCATGAAAAACAGCGTTATACTAAAATTTTATCCAATTGCAAAAATTTTAAATTTTTTTTTGTAGATTTAAAGAACTTTTTCCTATAATTTCTGACTGTTTATTTTTTACACCAGCCAATAGAAAAACGAAAAACATAATTCTTGGAGGTTTTTGCAAAATGATGTAGCTCACTGGCGTAATAGCCAACATATTTTGGGAATCGTCATAAAATAGAAAAAGGTTCATTTTTAAGGGGGTACAAATACAACTTTTTTTCAAGGCACCTTAATGTTATACATTTTTAGTTACAATTTTATATGTATTTATACAAATTTTTAGTTACCTTTGTATACATTGTTAAACATTTTAAAAGTTATTTGCCATTGAATTACGGATGTATGTTTTAAGAAATTTTAGAGATGAAAACTACATATATTTTATTTCTCTCAAATATATTAATTTTACACAAGCTTCATAAATCATAAAACAAAAAAAAAATTACTTCAACGATTGAGTTAAAACTTTCCATCGAGTCAGAATTCTGAAAATTCTGCTTTGAAAAATTCATGAATAACTTAACACATTCCTTAAAAATGTAACCAGGCTTAGACTCATATCTTTTATTCGTAAGTTAGTTGAAAAAAAGGTCTGGACTATAAAAAAGTTCCTATAAAAGGGGCTTAAAATTTTATTTTATAAAAATTTTTTGTTGTGTTGAAAATTACGAAGAAACTGTGATGCAATGCCGCCACAAGCAGAGCTAAAGAAAACGCATAACTCACAATAGGATCCATTTGCATATTTGGAGTAGGCCGACAAAACCGTGGGTGCTGAAATTTAAATTTTCGAGAACCGCTCGAGGGAAAGTTAAACTCTTTTGGTGGCTGAAGTATACTTTAAAATCTCTCGAATTAGAAATATTTTTTCAGTATACATTTGTCATTCGTGTTGGCTTTACTGTTGTCATCATTACCATCATCTACAACTGCCGATGTTAAGGGTAGTGATGACAATTGTTAATGTATGACGACTGATCCCATAAATAACGATACATTGGTTTTCACTATTATTGCTTAGACGATTTAACACAAAACACAGACTTTACACGTAATCGCAACTTCAGTATGACTTGTTAAGTTTTTTAGGACATATTGAAGTGATTCAATTGCTTAAATGCATTAATTTTTATTAATATGATAGACCTCTGGGGGGTTTGAACCCCCAAAACCCCCTTGTCTACGGCCATGTACAAAGAACAACGGTATGAGGTGAGAGTATGAGGTGTACCTTGCAACTGGTATGCCGACGTCAGGTACGGTGCGAGCATATTTAATTTTTTTTGCAATAGTAATAATCACTTCTCCATCGATGAAAAAAGCATTTTTGATGTAAAATTTGACATAGAATACGATGGTATGGTAGAATACTTAAAACACGCTAAGTAGTGGAGAAAATTGTAAAAAATTGATTTAAACATTTAAATGCTTTATAACAATATAAAATTTTTATAAATTTTTTTAAACTATGATTTTCGTAAAATTCACTCTTTTATTTTCAGAATGAAACCAAAAGTTTTCTCTAGCTTTAAAAGAACCGGAGTTATAAATTTTGGAAAATGAGTCTCCAAGGCAAAAATCACGAAAATCTCAAACTTTAAATCCCCTCTATTTAAAAAAAAATTCCTTCAACACGTGTCTTTTTTTTATTTTTTTTATAACCCGTAAAAATTTTTTAGGCAAATAAAAAATGGGTTAAATGGATAAAAAATCATGTAATACGTTTAAATAATTTTTTTGCAAAAGCAAATCATCTTAGTTGTTAAGAAAATTAAATACTGTGTGTTCTCATTTATTTTTAAATGAAGTCGCATTAATTACTTTTGAGCCCCCAAGTTTTCAACTTTTCAAATAAGAATACAAAAATTTGCCAATATTAAACGATAATTTTGTTTTGTTGAAAAACTGGAAAAAACAAACAAGACTTTTAGGCCATTTTTTCAATATTGGAGGTACATAACTTCGTAACCAATTGGAAGCGGCCTGAAATTTTTTAGATTGCATTGAGGAAGTCAAAATCCAAATAACCGCAAAAATTAAAAATTAGAGTTTCGTTATTCTTGAGATGCTTGCCGCATGCTAAGAGACATATTTTTACCGGATCTCACACTGCATTGACACCAATCCACAACATAATTATTGTATGAATAATTTAAAAAAAAGTTTTTTTAATTCAAAACGCGAATTCAAAAAGAAAAATTCAAAAATGAATAAATATATTTCTGGGTTGTATACATTTTCTTAACATATTCCAGAACCTCCCTACAAGGTTTGATTTGAAAAAAAACCTGAATTTTAGAAGTATTTAATGGATGTTTTAAATCAAGTTTTCTATTTACATTTAAGTAATAAAAAACTTTTGACCATAACGTATTCTAATGTAAAATTGTTTTCTTATCCGAATTTTTCATATGATTTTTAAAAAAATTAGTCCTTGATTCAAAATTGGCCTACTTTATTCTTATAACTTCTAAATTTTTCTTTTGCTTTTGAATTAGAAGCCTTGCCATCGCCTAGATCGCTGCAACTTTCTCAAATTTAAGCGCTGCAGGATTGTTAGCTATTTTCATAAATTTAGGAAAAATGAAAAAATTATCGAAATTGGATCATTTTTATGATAGAATAATTATTTTTTTATGCCGAATTTTTGGAAAATATTTGTGTTTTTAAAATTTATTTTGATTTGTTTTCTGCTTTAAAAAATAAATTTGCTTTTCGTCAAAGTTTATATACGTTATTAAATTAAATGCCCCTTGCTATCTGTTGCTACGAAGAATGATCTTCGACTAATAAGGGATATCATTCTTTCACATTTTTCAATTTCTCGTACAAATAACTTCTTAGTTTCTTCCATGACATTCGTAGTATTTACTAATGGTTTCGTACTTTTTACGAATTAAAAAGAATATTAGTAGAAAACATTCATTCGTAGGTTGACCATACGCATGATTCGTAGAATATACGAATTATTAGTTGAGCTTAAAAAATCTAAAACCGAAATCGTTCAGCCTGGTTTGTCGAAAAATTTCCAAATAAAATGATGGTGTAGTGCACAAAAGTGATAAGTCAAAATTTTTAAATTTCCAGAAATTTTTTTTTATTTTTTTAACTAAAATGTATTGAAAATAAGCGTTTCTGAAAATTAAAAAGTTTTCACTTATCACTTTTATGCGCTTAACCATCGATAAGAAAATGTGTGATTGCAAGGTGGCCGTATCCTACTGCAAGAGTAGCTGACTTGTAAGGTAAAGAACCACAGTTCAAACCTTAGCTCGGACAGAATTTTTTTTTGGTAATTACGTATTAGGATGATTCGTAAATGTAACAAATTTATTAGTACTATATACATTTTTTTTTGTACAAATACAAATAAAATATTCGTAATATGTACCAAACTACGTCCATTCTACGAATACTATTCGTGGCTTAAAATTACGAATAGAATTCGTCGATTTAAAAATGCATGGCTTAGATCAGCTTTATTTATAAATTTACATAAAAAAGTATTTTTGTAATTTCTTCAAAATATATTAACACACATAATGAACATATCTTCATATGAAATCAAAAAAGCCGTAAGTTTCAAACAATTTAAAATCATTTTTTTGATTACTTATGTTGCACATTATCAAAACACAAATTGCTGCAAAATTTTACACTGTTACAACTAAAAATGACGTTTGTATAAACATAGCTCTAAAAAACCCAAGTTTAAGTGCAACTTACAATTTAGAAAGTCTTTTGCTTTTCCCGTAAAAAATTTAATTGTACTTTACAGCTTTTTGTATTTAATATAAAGATATATTAAAAATTTTGCCTGTCTAGGGGGGCGAGCGGTCCCCTTGAACCCCCTGCGGACGCACATGGCAAAAGGCGAGTATGTTTGCCTGAGCGTCAATTGTGCACGTAAATAGTTACAAAATATTTTCAATAGTTGGCGCTTAGCAACGAAATTTACGAAAACTCTGCAGCTTGGCATTTATCGAAGCTAGGGTCTTGCAATTTGAATAAAAGGGTCACTGCTTTCAATATTAATCCCCACAAAAAATATGCAAAATTTAACTCATAAGTTCTTAAATTGAAGTTCTCAAACTTGAAAAATATATGTACTCTATTCACTAGATTCTTAGAAATGAACTTTTTTCTAAAATCTGTACGAATTCATAAAAATAATACAAAATCAAGGAAGTAATAATAATCGTTTAATAAAAACATAAAATTAATCAATATGCATATATAAACTCATGGCAGAAGTATGCATAAATTTAAAAAGCAGCAAAAAAAATCACAAATAAATACAAACATATATCAATATGCCAGTTCTGTGCTACTTTTAAATACTTGAAGTGGATAAACGGCCTTAAGATTGAGATACATCGGTCTAAAAACTGTGTTGTTCATGAGTGTATGTGTGTGTGTGTGAATATTATACAACATGGAGTAATTAATTTTTCCCGTTCTCTATTATTCACTCATTGCATAATGTGAATGCAATAAAAAAAGGCTTATTTATAAAAGTTAACATTTTTGCACAATTAGGCCAGCAGCCAAACGGCCAGACTGGTTTACTAACTGGTTAAACGAGCACAAACCATTTTGCGATCTAGTCCGCTGTTTCTGTTGCAGTAGCTTTTGAAGAAAACCATGCGTGTCATTCACCTGCGGCAAAGTTACCGGCTTTATTTTTATCTCAGCTGATCGCGTGAGCTACTTTTGTTTTGATTTCAAATGTTTTTGTTTGTTTTTTTTTATTCGTTTCGAACGACCTTGCCTAATCTAAAAAAAAAATTGTGCAGACGATAAAGACGTCATTAAAACAAGCATAAAATAATTATATGCCAAATTATAACAATAGCATTGTTGCTATTAAAATAAGCTATTTTGGTTGAGCTCAAAATTCTGAGCTTAAGAGCTTAGCGATTAATAATGCATTAAGTTAATAGATGAGTTAGATGGTTATTTGACCAATGTAGGTCATAATTAATGGTAGCTTTTTAATTTAAAAGTTCTGAATGCCAAATTGAAAATGAATTAATGTGAAGCGAAATGTTTGAATAATAGTATTGATTACAAAAAGTCAGATTTTCAAGAAGCTCCTACGTTTGTTTGTTATCAAGAATTTAAGCATATTAAAATATAATATTAAATGCGATGATATTTTTGTATGCACTTGTAACAACGAAATGTAAATATCTTTTTTAAAATACAATCAAACATGCTGCGTGACGTAAATTAAAGTTAATTCTGTGCTTGGGCAGTTAAACAAGTTAAAAGTTAGTTGATAGGAAGTCATTATTTGGCTTTATGGTAAAGACTGGCATTCTTCAAGGTAAGTGAAAAATTTAAATTTTGTTCAAACGTAAAAAATGTTGCTTACACCTGTTTAACTTACATAAGATCACAACTGATGACGTATATTTTCTTACTAGCTGATATACCCGGTGTTACTCGAGAGTCATTGTATAAACATTTTAATATACTCTTGTCGATTAAATGTTTTTTCAATTCTGGAATAAAGAAAAACATGTTGAATTTTAAGTTTGGTTTGAGCTACCGTTAGAAAGGTAATTGAATTAGTCCAAAATTAGTTTTGGAAAATTGTGGTGGTTCCATCACTTGCGGTGTGCTAATTGAATTCAAAGAAGAAGTTATAGTATTTTTAAGATTTTAAAATTGTGGAGATTTCAGACCTGCGAACGTTTATTTTTCATCTCTGGATATTTCAAATCTATTTATTCAAATTTATTTATGAATTAAAGTATCAGAAAAATGCTATTAGAAGTGAATTAAAAAAAAAGATACACCCAATTGTACATGCCTAATGGTATCGAGGTTGTAACTCTTCCACCACATTGCAGCCGGCAAATGCAGCCTTTACATGTTTCGGTGCCCTTCAAGTGCGCTTTCATGCAGAAGTGTATGGAATGGTGTCAGTCGCATATTGGCCGTTTGCTCGAAATACACCATATGCTGGGCCTTACTGATAAGGCCATGATACAGGCCGTGACTCAGCGAAATATTTGATCTGGTTTCGAAGCCACTGGGATCTATCCTCTGAACGGTGAACATTAGCGGCGAAATGGCCGAAGATCCGCCAACGGCTAAGATGTGCCAAATATGCCCGTCGTTCTTGAGAACGCGGATGTTGGCTCGAAAAATGAGGTGTCTTTAGAAGATGCTAGGGCCAATCAGATCAGGCTTCTACATCCGTCTCTGCTTGCACATCTTCTCTTCGCTCAACTTTGGTTGATATTGGCCTCAGGGTTAAAAATTTTGAACTACTTTTTAATACAAACTTTGGTTTAAAGGAATTTTTAATCCAAAAAGTACTATTTTGCAATCCCTATTTTAGGTTAGGTTAGGTTAAGGTGGCGTCTGGTCCTTAGACCCGCCCACTTAGACCATATTATTGGTCCATTGTAATACCTCAGAATGGAAGATGGGAGTTATCAAGTGAACCATTTGTTCACTTTACATTGACATTAAAAATTGCCATGTAAAGCTTCTTGACAACATAAGCCGTTCGGAGTCGGCATAAAACACGTAGGTCCAGTTCTCGATCATTTGTGATCAAACATTTAATAACACGCACAACACAATTGATCAATAGAAGCTAGGTCAAAGTCCTTCCAAGGGCTGAAATGGCCAGTTTATTTATTTTTTTATTTTTTAGTATAATTTAGCTGGGCCTCAAACCCACGTTCTTGAATGGAACTTTCTTGCATTCGTAATGATGCAAAATAAGCGTAACTTTGTTAGAAACTGAGTTGGACGAGAGGATGAGGTGTTGGACTAGCACATCAGAGGACGTGTGTTAAAATTACAACTGGTCAGACAATTCTTTTATTTTAGTTTAATTTAGCTGGATCTCGAACTCCCGTTTCTGCTTACGTGCTTACTTACTGCAAGCTTACTTGCAATCGTAATGATGCAAAATAAGCGTAACCTCCTTAAAAACTGAGTTGGACGAGTGATAAGTTATTGTACAAGCACATCAGAGGACGTATGTTCATCGTAATCATGAAATGGTAAGAATTTTTTTTAAGTTGATATTTATATTGTTTTTTTTTCAACTTTTTGCGGATTAGAAACTAATCTTTTTTGGATTAGAAAATTTTAAACTTTTGCTTGGATTAAAAAGGTAATCTTTTTTTGGTGTTGTCCTATATGTAATCTAAAAAAGTTTAAAATTTGGTCCAAGATCTTAAGCCGTTCTGATCATTGGCCGCAAATAAAAGAATTTTATATTGGATTTGATGACTTATATTCAGTATTTTAGTTTCTTGCTTACTTAGGAGCCTGCCCGAGGCCATTAAACCGATTCATGTTGATGTTTATACATGAAAAACGGAAAGTTCTTTTGGTGAAACGCTTCACCCCACCATTTTTAAAAAATCGAAAAACGTACATTTTCGAAGTATCCCCATAATTTTTTGCCAAAATCGAAAATGTTCAAATCCGAGTGCATAGAAATTAAGAAAAATGTCCATTCCTTTAGCCAAAAATAATTAAAAATTTTAATTTTTGGGGGTTTGCCTCAGGCAAACTTTCAGTGCAAATAAAAACAAATTATGAACATATAACAATATGCAGCAAAAATTGTTTTTACAGAGTCTTTCATGGCATATACCATGGCTATTCTGTTGCATTCAAAAAGCTTAAAACAATGGTATAACTGTATTATTTTAATTTTTAATATTTAACAAAAAATCTTTTATTTAGAGATCCTTTAGTCATCTGATTGATATAAACAATTTAAATTAAAAAAGTCTTGTAAGAAACTACAAAAGTCAGCTTGTTGTTAGTTTTCGAGAAAAATTGTTTTTACTATTTCGGAAACTACAATTCATCAAAATCTATTTCCGTTTTTGATTTCATGATATTTTAACGCAAGCAAAAAAGATTTGTAAGGCCGCCATTTTTAAAAAAAGGAGTGACTCTAAAGAATAAACCAAAATAGTTTTAATCTATAAAGTAGTTAATTGGCCTTTTATGCTGTATATAATTGTTTACAATTTACAATTACAATTTAACAATTACAATTTTAATTTATTTAATATTGGTTTGTAAATTATGTTTAAAAAAATTTAATTTTCTCATTTTATTTTTCTCATTTTATTTTATTTGTTAAAAAAATGTTTAACAATTGTTAATTTTTGTAGCAAATTTAAAATTCACTTAAAGGATGAAAAACTTGCAGATACACTGATGAAAAAAGATAGTGAAATAAAAGAAAACGCATTTATTTTAATGATTTTCAAGAACGATGTTGCCCCATTATATTAATTCCCAGTAAAGGGTAATCCACTAGTATTGTAATTAAATGTTAAAGTATTTAATGCAAATAGGGTACGTTTAGAATTTCAATATTATGGATACTTTAAATGTAGCGCATCCGTATTTCATTTCAATACGAGGAAGTTAAAAAACATTGTAGATTATTTTTATTTAAAAGAAAAAGTGCAATAATTTGTTACGATTTGAATAATGGGAACACTGAGTCAATCACAAGATATCGCTTGTAAGAATTCATAGTTTTGATGATTTTCCTTTCATCAGCCATAAACTTCAAATGTTCGTTGAAACCAAAAATTCCTGCAAGCATTATCTCAAAGGTAGAAGAGATTTTGAAACGAATCACAATTGGTTTTGAAGGCAATAAATTATATTTAAATACTGTGCATCTAATGCTTCATTTAGTCATTTCGATCCCTCGCTTAAATATGACCTAGCATATTACCCAAAACAGCATTGTTTGAATTTTTTAGGTTACAATATCTCAATAACCAGATGTGATAGGCCAAATCTGAAAACAATTCTGAATTAAGACTACGTGCTATCCAACAAAATACTAAATTTTATTTGCCCTTACTGTTTTTAATGCTTTAATAACTCGTTTTAAAACTGAATGCAGACTTTTTGGTTGCAATATTTACCTGTTGCTCCCGATATCTCAAAAATGAAAAGAAAAATCTAGATTTTTGTTTTTGCTTTTTAAACATAAGAATGTAAAGAGGAAAAACGCGAATAAAAAATTGATAACAATTCTGTATTTACTGTAATGGTTTTCACTATATTTGTAATGTCCTCAAGAGGGCGCTTTATTTAATTTAATGTGACGTCACATAGCCTATAACCAGTAGATTATCAAAACGCTTCCAAACTATTCCTAATTTGTCAAATTATGATAAGTAAGTAGTTTAGAAGTGAGAGTGGAACAGATGAACATACATACATACATACTGGGGTATACTGGCATATACACTCAGAAAAACACATTTTCAAATTAACAATTTTACACCTACACTCAACAACTTTTCTTGGTCATAACGTACTCAACAAATTAGCGTATTTGAAACAAGAGTTTGTATTTTTACGAGCTAAATTGTTACTCTGAAAACGTCTGCATTTGGCACAATTACTAAAAATGTTGTTTAATAAGAACAAAAGTTCTTGCAAAGACAATCTGGCACTCTTGGTCTAAGAGTTTTATTCTTAAGATCGCCAAAAATGAAACCTTTGCGACAAGAGTGAATAGTTGTTGCATTAAAAATGCATTGTTTTTTTATATTTTATTTTTTCTGTAAATAAATATAAATAATTAAATAATATATTTGGCAAAAATTGAATTCTTATTTATTTCCTAAAAACCTATGGTAGAACCACAACTAAAGTATTCCTACGTCATTAGCATGCATGTAAAAATAATTTTTTTTTAAAACATTTAATAGTGATAAAATTAATGTGTGGAATGAGTTTTCTTACGATTCATATAATTTTCGAACAGTTTAGAATGAATAAAATTCAAAAATATTTAAATTCTTACAGCCGTATTCATAAAAATATTTTAAAACAGCTTTCAAACGTTTTTTAGTTAAAATGCTTTTTAAAGTTAAAATACTCTTTAAAAACGTTGTATTCATAAACGAGTTGTAAGAGTCTTGTAGTTGAAGTGAGAATACTGATGCTTTAAAGTAGGAACAGTTGTAGTTTTCGTTTGTGACTTTGATAAATAGAATGACAATTGCTTAAAAATTCAAAAAAGAAAAAAATAGGTTTGTGAATTTGATATATTGACAGGTATTTGTTTGAAATTTTGTTTACATTTAAATCAAAAACAGTGTTGCCATATTTTTAACTTTAATTTTCAGAAAAAAACCTTAATTTTTGGTGAAAAAACTGGAACTAAAAAAAATAACTAAAACATATATATTTAAAATGTGTGCTTTAAAATTTTTATTCTTGTATTTGAAATAAAGTATTTAAATTAAATTAATAATTAAACAAAACAAAAACAATCGCACTCATTCACTAAAATCATTTAAATTATCAATTTATTGAAAAACTTAAAAATTTGTTTAAAAAAATATATATTTGATATTTATATGAATGTAAATGTCATTACCAATTTTTGAGATCATATTAAATTACATCCCATATAAAATAGTTTTACTCATTAATAAATCAAATTAATTTTAGTAGATTAATTTAAGAAATGTGGAGATAATTCCAAGTCTGTTCATTACAAAGGCAAGTTGCTTATGCTGTTTTATTGATTCCTGAAGCACCAGCAAATGCAGAAAGCATTTATTCTCAAATCTGTAGTAATAAGGCTAACATCAGAAATTCATTTTATATCAAACCTTTTGTGAAATTTTGCAATGGAAAGACTGTTTAAGAAAAATCAAACAGTCACAAATAATGAAATCTGAAAAATTAAATTATTTTTTAAACATATTTTAATCAAACTTTTTTATAATTTCTGATGACTGTTTTAATTTGTGCAGTTCCAATCGCTTTTCCTTAACAAATTTTTAGTTCAAAAAATGCCACACTTTCTGAATTTCTAATTTATTTCTGATTTGAGTTTTGCTAATATTTTTTTGTGGAAAAATACGTTATAAAACAACATAAACTAGTTTTGTAAGTAATGGAAAGACTTCGGAATTATCTCCACGTTTCTGATCAAAAATTGCTTTCCAAAAAGTTTCAATATTATTTTCATTAAGTAAATTCAAATCACTGAAATTAATGTGGCGCAACTCATCGTCAATTTCTTGTAATTTTTCTGAATGGATGACATTAGGTAGAAAAATACACAAATTGAAAATGGTGAAATGTTGCCTTTTTTTAAAATTTTCGTTGGTGCTAAAAGTTCGACACATTTTAGAAAATCATTTCCAAAATCAAACTTTTGTAATAAACAATTGCAAAGCTCAACATACAATTTTAAGCAATGTTCTCTAAAATCCATTTCATCTGATTCGAATAATTTATGCGTAGAGCTTAAAGACGTAAATACCTTAACTCCTAAATAAATGTCTTTATGATTTTCTAAGAACTTGAAACCATTTACATCAATTTCTTTGTAGTTTTCAAAGCATATGTATTCATGTATATATATTGACCGTCAAGACTTGATGAATGAAAATCGAGACAAAAGAACAGGAACAACAAAAGCAACAATAATGCAACTGCGCTACCACTTCATAAAGAAATTTGTGAAACGGCGTGAAAAGTAGTATTATAATGAGTAGCAGCTTTAAATGTTACTTATATTTTTGCAGTAACACACAATTTATTTTATTTATTGTAATTGATTCATTAAACTAGTCAGCATTGTTTTAATCGTAAAAACTTGAAAAACTGGGTAAAATAAAAAAAAACTATTTTTTAGGCAAAAACTGGAAAGCTGTCTACCAGTGATGTTCCTCGACGCGTCGTCTTTAATTGTCGACATTTTGGTGTCGACAATGCAGAATGTGTCGACAATGCAGAATGTGTCGACAATGTAGACAATGTCGAGAATTGTGTAAACAATGTCAACAAAATCCAACACTGCGAAAATGCAAGTTCCATTTAGATTATGCTGATTCTTAAAACCTTTTGAAAATTCGTGTAATTAACACAAAGTAACAAATTTTACAATTAAACAATCAAAAGCCATGCCCAGAAGGCGTAAAAATAAGGAATACTTCGAACTTGGACTCAATTTAATTAAATATTACATTAAACATGCAGTCTCTTACATTAATTATCTACACGTCGTTAAAATCAATTGTCTACACGACATTGTCGACACCGTCGACAATAGTATTGGCGACATCATGTTCTCTACGCCGCACATCACTGCTGTCTACCCTCTCAAAAAACTGCCAACAAAAAGTTTATCTGCCCATATGGTAACACTGATCACAAAACACAATTATTTTCATTTGTTTATTTGTTTGTTGACATTTTAGTTTGTCACAAAATGAGAAGATTGCTCTCAATTGAGAACATTAAAATTTAAAGTAGCTTTGTAGGAGGTTTACAGAAGGTTTGTTCCTATTTTAAAATTCTCTCATTTGTGAAGCTCTTACAAGAGGTTTTTTCGTTATTGAACGTTTATGAATAACGTTTTTAGGCATGTGTCTTACAAAGGGCTTACAAGTGGTTTGTAACTTTTTATGAATACGGCTGTTAAAATTTGTTGCATATTATTTAATGTATGTTGTTTTACTGGCAATAAAAAAAATCTTCAATTCGCTTTAGAAAATAACACTGACAAATTTCCAAAATTTTATGGGATTGAAACTTTTCTCTTCATCAAACCACTTTGCAATTATTTTCTTCTTAAAACACCAGAGAAGCAAACTCGACAAGAAGTGTTGAAATATAAAAAACATTCGTTATGTGTAAATTCTTTATGTCAACAACTTTTGTTGTCAAAACTATCATTACCTCTTCGTAAAGGCGTATTTCACACGCCAATCAAATTATCGAAGAATATCGCGTTTTTTTATTCGCTTAACACTGAAGAAAAAATCACTTAGTAAAATCAAGTGCGGTTTATTTAATAAAGTTTTTAATTCCTTTTTATTAAAAAATTGTTACTCTCACTCAAAATGTAATAAGAGGTTATTAAAATTGTTATTACTTACTGTTTTTCATTGCTTATTTTTTTTCTTTAAGCATGCTTTTGATTTTTTTTCATAATACAAATGTCATGATAAATAATAATACAAAAATGTTTGAAAAACGGAGGCTTCGTGGACTTTGTGGAAAAAATGTGGACTTCGAGTTAAGTAAGGTTTTCGATTAATTAAATTGTAAACATTGTACAAAAGTAAGTGAGATTCAGCAGAAAAATAATATATTAATTTTTCAGCTGCCGGCATTGAGTTTCGGCATTGTTCGGCGAAATTAACCAAACGTGACGTTACGATAACTTTACATGATGACGATATATAAGTACTCTCAGAACGCATTCTCATCGATGAATTTAACGAGCACTTTCAAGCCTTTCAGGTTCTAGGATCTCTAAAAAGGTCTGAATTAATACAAATTAATTATTCAACTACAATACCAATGAATATCCTATCATTAATAATAGAAAAACTTCCCAGCAAACATTTTATGAGCCCTCAAAATATATGACTCTAAATGCGTCACTTATGTGAGTGTTCTATGAGTGTTCATAAAAATAAGTCATAAAAGAATCCTTTTTATGCGTGTTTTATGAGTGTTCATAAAAAAGACTCATAATAGAATCCTTTTTATGCATGTTTTATGAGTGTTCATAAAAAGGAGTCATAAAAGAATGCTTTTAATGCGTGTTTTTTTAGTGCTCACAAAAAGGACCCCTAAACGAATCATTTTTATGCTTGCTTTATGAGTGTTTATAAAAAGGACTCATAAAATAATCCTTTTTATGCGTGTTTTATGAGTGTTCATAAAAAAGACTCATAATAGAATCCTTTTTATGCATGTTTTATGAGTGTCCATTAAATGGAGCCACAAAAGAATACTTTTTATGCGTGTTTTATGAGTGTTCATGAAATGCACTCATAAAAGAATACTTTTAATGCGTGTTTGATGAGTTCTTATAAAAAGGACTCATAAAACAATACTATTAATGCATGCCTAGTGAGTGCTCTTAAAACAGATTCATAAAAGATTAATTTTTCTGCGTTCCTGTGATTCTTGTGAATGTAATTCTTGTATAAAGCAGGTGCTTGCAATGCTGGCGCCGAAATTCGAGGAATTCCTTTCTTGCTGCGCTTAGCTTGCTGCATTTTTGGGGAGCAGCAAGCAATACAAACATACTTGAAATATTTATTGTGAGTATAAAGGTTGGAGTGCGTGAAAGTGATTTCATTTTTAACTTTTAAACAAATTATATATAAAAATAGTCAAGTCAGTTCCTTTAAATTTTTCACTAGATATCACGAATAATAGCGACAAGAAAACAGTGTAAGAAAGAGTCTTCGGAAATAATTAACTTAAAAAAAAAAAAAAATTCATTTAGATGTGGATATGGGAGAAAATAGTGAAGAATATAAGGAAGCGAATAAGGAGGTTTTCAATCATGGAACTCCTGATAATAATTTTCCGGCAACCATTTAGTCCTTATTGAGTAGTGGACAAACAAATATTAGAAATCAATTAGCGACAAACAAGGTTTCAAATATGAGTCTTAAAAGAGTTTTTTATTTGAGCCTTAAAAGAGTGTTTCATATGAGTCCTAAAGGTGTATTTAATATGAGAGTTTATGGAGAAGTTTTGAGGATCATAAAATAGTCTTTGTTATAAGTATTTAAACCGTCTTTAATATGAGTCGTAAAAGAGTCATTTATGTGAGTCATAAAAGAGTATTTAATGTGAGGGTTTAATGAGAGTTTTTAAGGGTTATAAAAATAGTCTTTAATATGAGTCTTAAAAGTGTATTTAATTAGAGTCATAAAATATTTATTTTTTGCGTCATAAAATAATCACTAAAAGGAGTCATATCAAGGTGCCCTCAACCTAGGAAAAAAGACTCAAAAAAGAATCTTCTTAAGAGAGTCTTAATGTTTGCTAGGTCACCTCAGGGTTCAAACATCTCTATAAAAGTATTGCCTAGTATTAAGTTGCATAATTAAGTTATTTATGTAAATAAACACGCTGAATTATTCTTCATCCCATATTGTAAAAAAATATATCTATAGTAATAAAACTCATTTTCTGTTTGTTTGTTTGTTTGGCCTTTATACAAATCTAAACGGCTCAACGGATTTCTCTCAAACTAGGTACACATATTAAGTTTATCCCAATTTAAAATGTTACATACTTAGTTTTTGCCACGCCCCCTCTGAAATTTTTCAACTAACGGTAATTTTGTTATTATAAAACTTTTTAGTATCGGAGATTTTTGTGTATTTAATTTTAAATTTTTATTGTTATTTTGACGTCAAAAACACTCACATATCTTCAAAATTGGAGAAATTTTCAGTACAACGACTTTTTCATAAAACATCGTTACCTAAGAATGAGAAAAAAACGACATGAAAATCAAAGTTTGGTCTTTCGATGCAAATATCTCCGCTGTCCATTAATATATTTCATTCAAATTTTTTTTGTTCAAAAGTTCAATAAAATCACTTCACAAAAATAGGTTGAACTGTACCTTTAAGTCAGTGTATATATGTTTTTTGATTATGTCAAAAAAGGTACCAGACTTTTAATAAAACTGAGTTTTGTTTTAAAATTCTCTATATAGAGAATGAAGTTGTGTGTCTAGAGTAATTATAAACATTTTGGTGTATATAAAAAAATCTTACTTTTTGCCTCCCCACCCCCTCCTGATAAATCTGTTTTATTGTGATTTGTCATAGTGCTCACTATTGTTTCACCCACACGTTGTCACACAGTTCTTTATCAATGGTACTTTAAATGTTCTATATATATCACTGTATCATCGAAAAGATGACTGTGAATTAGAATACTATAAAAGTTAATTTTTTCATGTTTAATGTGTTATTTGAACTTTATTGTTGAAAGTCAAATTTCCACGCCAATTAAATGTACCGACATGGTTGTAAGCTTGGCTGCATTGAATAAATTTTTCGGTTCAATTGCGTACTAACCGAAAGTATGCTGAAAAGTATGCTGGAAAATATTATAAATTAGAACTAAGTACTGCATTACCGACACGATTCCAATATATTAGAAAAGTCGGTAACTGTTATCCAATTTAGTTCTTTTCGCACACAGCGTAAACTTGCAGCAAATAACATAATGGCACTTCTTGCACTGTTCCTGCAGATTTTTCAGCTGGATTTATGTCGATCTGTTAACTTCGATAATATTGCTACAGGTTGCTGTATATACTATAATAAATATTAAAAAGCGACTGCTTTCTTAACTTACACCTTTTTGCTAATTTACATTAAAAAACGACTTTACAATTTTTCGTATAAAAGACTAATTCAGAAGATTTAAGAAATTGCATCAACTATCAGACTCAATTTATATTAATTTTTAATTTAGAGACAATCCAATTGTTATTTTCCAACTGGAAAAACTACTAAAAAATTTTAGGAAGATTTTTTTAAATTTGATTTTCATTAGCGAAGTGCAAGTAACATGCTTACCAGTAGCCAGTAAATTCAGTTTAGAACTACAAAACAGTTTTTGATTGAGAAAAAACAGTGATAAAATTATTTCTTCGTTAAAAAAGCTTGGTAAATTTTTTAACTAATATTTTTATAGTGGTCTCAAACTTAAATTTAACACGTTCTTACAAAATTCCAAAATTTACAAAAACATTTAATCGAAAAGTGTACATTAAAATTTTTATATAAATGACTCTCGAGTAACACCGGGTATATCAGCTAGTAATAAATAAAAATGCTCTTTTTTATTTATTTTTATAAAATTTATTAAATTTGCACATTAATAACATCTTACTAAAATAAACAAATTCTTATTAAATGTTTTGCTTAGTACTATTTTATTTAATTTTAATAAACAATGTATTGGGTTATTTTTGAAAACGTTTTCATTAAAATTTAATATGTTTTATTTAAATTTCCTTCCATTTTGTCTTCAGTGTAGTTTTTTCTGAAGTACATATATGTTTTTTCATGTCTGTTCACACATGATTTTTTGTATTGAATGCCTGATGGAAGCATTTCAATAAATTTGATCTTTCTTTAATTAATTTAATCAAGATTTAATAAATTTATCCTTGGAAAGCAACAAACATTTTTATTGGATTCAATCATTTGATTTACGAGTTGACTTAAGTATAAATTCTTGACCTAACAACTTTGCTTATCATGTAATGAAGCAAATATTTAGTTCTCAGGACAACAACGTTGCTGTTAGAGAAAATACTAATATATTTGTTTAATTTAAAAAATGACATACATTTTGTTTCAAGTGCGTCAGTAGCGTTGTAAAATTCGAAAATCTCTTTGTTTCAAAGACGCTCTTTTGATTTAACATTTTTTTTTTGTTGACACAAATACTTTGAAGCTACAATTTACTTAAAAGTTAAGAGTACTTGTTTTAAGAGTGTTTTTTTTTTGGCTCAGTGTACCGCTCTTTTTGCTTCACTGTAGCCGGGTAAAAAATAGCTTAATGCTTCAAACAACGCTGCTATTCAAAGTGAAATTAAATATTAGCGCATTTCATTTAATTATAAGTGCATTTCAAAAATATTCAAAAGCACACCATCCTTAAATTAAGTTTAGCGCGTAGTTAAATTAAATTTGCTTCAACTCAATTTAATTTTGTTTCACTTTACTTTAAGGATTTTTGCATTTAAATCAAAATGATTTGATTTTTTGGCTCAGTATAGAAATATATCGAAACACTTACCAGCCCATTTTCCGTACTTTTCTGACAGCGATTGTGGCACTTGTGGCTGGAAATATGGCTCCAAAACAGCTTTAACTATGGATATCACAGACTTGAAGTTATCAAACAAAAATGTGGCAATGGCCAAGAGGCCAATCAGGTAAATGGCAGCTGTTATAAATTGCCAAATAAATGCCATTTTTAGCAATGTATAAATATTGACTTCCAGCAGCGGCGACGACGACATAGTTAAGTATTTTTTATTTAATATAGATATGGAACACAAGAACAACACAGTTATTAAGGTTGATAAAATTAATCAATTTTTTAATTTAAAAGTACGATTCAAAGTACAAAGAATGTTATCTCGTTCTAATCACAACAAAAAATGTATATATTTTTACGCAAAGCTCTTATTATGTTGTTGTTATGCTCATTCAAACATTTCATTGAACGCAAACAGTGGCGCAAATTAATACGGTCGTAAAGTTAAGTTGTTCATGCAAATGTTTAGCTTAACCTTTGAACTTGATCAAAGGCACAAAATGAGAATGTTTGCTTAAAATATGTTACGAAGTTTTGTTGTTGGTTGAAGTTATGATTTAATTATGTTCTTTATTAAGTTCTTTATAATGTTTCGAATTTGCAATTTGATATTTTGATATTTATTATTAGTTTTGATTTTCGTTTCGAAGTTTTAATTTGAATTTTATGAAACGCTTTTAAGTTTCATTAAGTTTAGCGCGCTTGCAACCTCAGCTCGCTCGTACAACCAACCACCACTCGAAACCAACTGATTCTAAGCCGTTGCTGCTGTCAGTCAGGGACCCAAAAAGTGCGCCATCGACTTGTTGTTATACTGTTGCTTGTTGTTAAATAAAACAGAATTGAAGAAAAAAAATAATGAGGAAACCGCGTGCAATGCAAGCTGCGCTGACTGTGAGCTAAGCCGCATTCGAAGTGGGTCGAAAAAAACTAAAATATAGCTGTTCGAGCAGTGGAGTCTGTAAATGAATGGTCAGACCAGTGTTTTACTGTTGTAGATGCTTCATTCCTTTTTTTTTAAAAAAAAAGAATTGTTTTATTTTTTGCACTTTTAGTGTCGACACTATTGTTAAACTACCAAATGCCATTAATCACGAAAATAATCATTAAAAAACATTTCAAAAACAATACAAAATTTTTAATGCTTTTTTAAAATATTTGTTTTTTCCTTAAAGCATAAATCATGTTTTCATCAGCGTTGTCTAACACGTTTTACAATTTTACAAAGCCTTGGCTCACATGCTACTTTAAAATAAATTTACTGCCAAAACCAGAAATAAATGTGTTCAAAAAAAGTACAGAGACTAAGTATAGTATTTAACATTAATAATGAAAAATAAACGTGCAACATGCTTTGTGCCACAGACCCTTTGGTCTAAACTGTTTACTTCATGTTGGTTACCACTTTCCTCATCTCCATTGTTCGCATTTTGTCTAAGTTTTGGTGTGTAGCTTTCTTGCATTTATTCTCCAACATGGCCTAAATACATTATTAACAAATATCTCTCAGAGTGCTTAAGAGCTTGAGAAAGCAAAAATGCTTCTCAAAAAGTAGCCAAAATTTACTTATGTCATTAACACCCTCAAGCAAAATCACCAAACAGTGCCGAATTTAATATACGAACATGACTTAGGCCTAAAAGTTGCTTGGGCCAACGAAAACAATATTTATTGGAAATATTAAATATTAAATGTGGTTGTTTTTTCGCCTTGTTACGGGTAGTACTGGTATTTCTCCCATACGTGTTGTTGGCGTACCCGTTGCTTGCGCCACAGTCGACAGCATATCGAGCCATAACACCCGAAAAAGTATAACCGACAAAATCAAAATTTTACAAGATTTTGCAAAACAGGAAAGTAATTTTCTAAGCAATGTAAGCTCGATTTTTTTGATGGCTACTACTTAAGAACGGTTCAACTTAGAGATGTGAAATTTTGGGAATAGATGGGTTTGTACAATCGCTTGTCATTTAAAATTGAATTTCGGTTATGATTTGATATACTTGATGAATTTGGAGGTCAACGAAACGAGACAGTGGTTCAGTGGACCAAAGACGTCACCGCTAACTTCTTAAATACGATGGAGCTACGGAGCCTCCAACGCCTGTATACACTTGTGCTCATAGAATTAAGTCATCAACAAGATTTTTTACAATTGTTCCAAAAAAGTTTTTATTTTTTACTTAACACCCCTGATATTGCACAAGTAAAAAGTTCCGTTATATTAGCAACTGTGTTGATTCATTTCGCATTCAAACGTTTTCATTTCGGCGAATTTAAATAATTTTTTCCAGCTCGTGGCATTATAAGTGTGCTCACATAATTAAGTCATTGTTTTTGAAAAAGGTAAATTTAATGTTTTTATGCTGTAATTTACATTAATATTGTGTTTTTTAACGAATTAAAGTTCTTTTCAACACAATTTGTAGTCACCGTCGTCATGGGCAAGAATAAAAGTTCAACCTCAAGCGAAAGATAGGTCATATGGGAAAATTTTCAAAAACATCAATGTATTGCGAAAGTTGTAGATGTTTTGGGGTTTTCTCGTGGCAAAGTTAATAATGCCATACAATTTTATAAAAAAAACAAAACTTTTGAAAATTTGCCACGTAGAAAGCCGAGAAAGACTACCCCTTTCCGACGATAGACGCTTAGTTAGATTGAGCAAATCGGAACCATTCTTAACCTCTACTGAAATCAGGGGACAATTAGAGAAGTATCACGGTGTACAAATATCCGCGCAAACTGTCCGACGCAGATTACAAAAAAATTCGTTGAATGGACGTTTAGCACGACGAAAACCCAATGTTGCAAGAAAAAATATTAGAAAACGAAAAGCGTTTGCAAAAGAACATCTGCTCAAGGATTCACAATTCTGGAAATTGGCGGTTTGGAGTGACGAATCCAAATTCAACGTGTTTGGTAATGATGGGAAACCATATGTAAGGCGGCCCCCACTACAAGCATTTAACCCTAAATTCACTAAAAAAACTGTTAAGCATGGTGGTTCATCAGTGATGGTGTGGGGCTGCTTCACTTCATCAGGAGTTGGTCCGATAATTAAAATTGAAGGAAAAATGACAGGTGAAATGTACAGGGGTATATTGGAAAACCATTTAGATGGTGACTATGTGGACAATTTACCGTTAGCTTGGATATTCCAACACGATAGTGATCCTAAGCACTGCTCGCGGGTCGTTAAAAACTGGATTAGTGCTAACAATATCAAAACCCTAGATTGGCCAGCGCAAAGTCCAGACTTAAACCCCATAGAAAATCTATGGGGGATTATAAAAAGAGCAGTAGCTGCAAGAAAACCTGCAAACAAAGCTTCTTTATGGAAAATACTACAGGCAGAATGGTATAAAATAAGCTCCGCTCAATGCGCTGCCTTAGTCCAAACAATGCCGAAGAGATGTGCTGAAGTGCTACGTAATAACGGATTTCCAACTAAATACTAGCTCCGCATAAGGTAGATCTGGCTAAGAGTACCATATTCTTCAACTATCTATCTTAATTTTCAGATGACTTATGTATATGAGCACCACATTTTGATCAAACCAAGCGAATGAACGAAATGTTTTTGTTATAATAGAATTTAGACATAAAATAAGTTTTCCATTTGGAACTACATTTAAATTACTTTGATTTTTGTAAAAAAAGTCTTTCTTTATCAAGTATACAAGTCGTTTTAAATAAATTTTCGTTTCATCATTTACGTGACTTAATTATAAGAGCACAAGTGTATAATTCTGTATTACATTTATTCAGAAATGGTCGTTCAAACACATATGGGCATTTCCAAACTGGCGTTACGGACGATTTGTACGAATAAATATTAAAAAAATAGAATGAAAAAAGTCTAATTTTTAAAAAGTTTTTTATATTTGCGTTGTAATTAAGTAGCACTATATTAAGTAAAAACAATGACAGCAATTTACCCTAAGGGTCTAAAGATTTAAGCAAAAATATGTGCTGGCGTTACGTTACAAAAAACGGAAGTAATTTCTGACTTGGATTACAAAATTTGCAAAACTCTCTGAATTGGGCAAGACTTTTTGTATAAAACTTTTTTTAAAAGATTTTAAAATAACATAAGCTTATTTTCCACGTAATCAAATCTAAAAATCTTTTCCGGTTTATTTTTTACTACGATTTTTGATCTGGCGTTACGTTACTGGCGTTACGTTACTAAAATTTCCATTGCAGTTTGGGTAATTATTTGGGTAATAATTGGGTATTTAAGTTATTAGGTAGTTAAGTAATAATGTAATTAAGTAATTAAAAAACAAATTTAATATATTGTCCTTTCCTTGCCTCAACCATTTTTTCATTATCTCTAGACAATGCCTTCCATTTTTACTAAAACAAAAAAGCTTACGAAACATGTACGAAACATTTACGAAAAAGAAAAACTACATTTGTGAAACAGTGGAGACGATTTGATCATGATGGTTAATGAATTAATGTAGAAATTGCTGAAACTAGTAAAATTAAATGATTCTCTTACAGGTTATATTAAAATAATAAGTTTTTAATAAGTTTAAATTTTTTGGTCACGGTAGACTTTTTTCTGGAAATGCCCATATGACAAGTGTCCGGCCGAAACCGAATATTCGGCCATTTTATAATATTCGACCGAAACCGAAACTGGTTAGTAATATGAAAATTTAAGTTTTTTCTGTAGTTTTCTTTAAAACGATGTTCTTTATTGAAACCAATTTTCGAAATAAATATTTTATTTGAGAAAAAATCAAATATTGAATTCAGGTAAAACATAAATGTATAAGCCTCGTTTGATTGAAATTAACAAAGTAGAAAATAGTAAAGTAATGAGAAACATTTGACAATCTAACATTTTCAAATAATGTTTTTATTAAAAGGAAACAAAAGTACTTTCATACACATAAGAAATAAATTTTATATAAAAAACGTATTATTTAAATATTAAAGTTTATAATAATTAATTGAAGTTTACTATAATAAGAAATGAGATCATTTTTTATTACAAAAGTATTGCATACTTTATATCATCCATACACACTCAAAATAGTATGCATCTGCAATATACATTTTTATAGAACTACAAAACAAAGTATTTTTGTTTTTTTTTTAAGGCTAAAAATATAAGTATTTCGTTTTCTTTTCCTTTATTCCACACACATAGAATTCCTTCTGAAGTTTAGTTATCAACTTTTGGCTTCAGTACGCATAAAACTTTAATATTAATTGCAAAAGAGATGATAAAATAGTATCGAACGCATAAAATTAACTACAATATTTTGCGTTAACACGATAAATCAAATTATAGACGAATTCATAATTTTTGTTAACAATCCGTTCTAAATATTTTTATTAAACCAAACTTATATATTTGAAATTAAATGACTGATGCAAGAAATTTTACCAAAAGTTTCAGCTAGTTTCAACTAATTGGCCTCGATATGAAACTGACCGTAACCGAAACCGAATATTCGGTCGGACATTTCATATGACATCTACCTTACACACTATGCGACAAAGCGAGTACGCTGCTAACGATGTTCTAGCTACCCAATGGTAAATGGACACTAGAGTAGCCGCTTAAAACTTTTTAAAAATTCAATGGGCTCTTTACTTAAAGTGTGCGGTTGTGCCCCAAACCAAATGGGTTTAAATTTGAGAGCGATCGGAATCAGCTTTATTGTGCCTGGTTGAGCATTATTTTAACTAAATTGATTTTTTTTCTTGATATTTAAAAAAAATCGCATAAATCCAAATAAGGATTTATGCGATTTCCAAAATTCCAACTAGGGGTGTCCACTTAGAAAATACATCGATGTTTTTTTCGATGTAATGCATCGAGACAGTGCATCGATACTTTCCGATGTATCGTTGAGAAACATCGATGTTTTCTAAAAATCGAGTACTTTTTCTAGCATTGCATCACAATACTAAAGTCAGCTCCTTCCTTTACTATTTTTAATTTAACTATGACTATTTTAATTTATTAAAAGCTCCTACAAAACCACTGTCCCTGTTTGCACGCCTTTTATCAGTAAAAGTGCCTTTACACTATATGTTTCATACATATGACACGTCAAAAATTACAAATAGTTTTTAGCTACAGATAGTGTGGAACATATGAAAATGTCGCTTTGAAATGTCGTTTGTATTTGCGTCGGCAAATTTTTGAATTAGAACAGTCTCTAATTTCGTATGTTTTTCCATCTGTACAAAATGTCAGTTTGATAAATTTTTTATGTGAAAATAAAAGAAAAGACAGCTTTTAAGATATTTATTCAATAAATTGATTTTTAATGAATTTATTCTTAGTTTGAATGACCAAAGGTGGACACTTTAGAGATTTACGGATTACAAAAATTTCAAAAGCTGTATTTTATTTTCAAATGACGTGTCAGATAGTGTGGAGACAAAAGAAAAATCTGAATGACAAAACTAAATTTTGACACACAGATGAAATTCGGAATGTAATTTTTTTGACATGTCATATGTATGAAACATATAGTCTGGGGGCACCTTAACTAAGGAAAAGAAAAACAAAATTTTTTACAATCATTCTCTGATTCAGTTGTTGTTTATTAAAATAAAAATAAAAGCAATAAACATAAGAATATTGGTTATTCTAAAAAAAAGGCAATATATAAGAATGTTGGTTATAATTATTACAAAAATTAAAAACGAAAAAAGCCTCCACAATCATAGAAATTCCAGTATCAATGCCTTATTTTCAGTGTTTTCCTTTTTTACTATTTTTCTTTATTTTTTTTTATATAATAATTTCATTAGGTAGTTAAAATTCATTCGATGTTATATGAAAATACATCGATCCATCGAGTACATCAAAAGCTTTTCAAAACATCGGATCAAGTCGATGTATTGAATTGTAAATATCGAGTAAATCCGATGCATCGATATATATCGAATATCCCTAATTCCAACTAAATCTAGTGAATATTTTTTGACAATATAAAAGAATATACACCGAAAAAAATTAGCGATTGCTTTAAAAAACCTAGCCGCTATATTTTAAGACAAAGGTGAAATTTTTCAAAAATTTCAAGTTAGGGTATTTTTTAATAAAAAAAAATCTCGAAAATCCAGAAATGCAAAATTTTAAACAAAAAATCACGGGTAGTTATGGCACTACTTTGAGCTAATTTTTACAAAAATTAAAAATACCAAAATTCTGAAGCGAAAGTTATATATCTTCTAGCTTGACTTTTTTTAAAAAGTCCTTCAAAGTGCCCATTTCTGGCCCATCGAACACAAAAAAATGCATAAAAAATGGTAAAACTTTTGTGTCTTACTCGAAATAGCTATAATAATTTTTTTATATTATTTTTGATTTTTGTGCGAAAAAATGTTGGAATTCCAGGCTTGCCAAGATACTTATTCCTGGTTTACGGGTAAGAAAAATATAAAAAAACTGCAAAAATCAGTATTTTGAAATTTAAAAAAAATTATTAATACGAAAGAGCCATCTATGAAACAAGTGCTTCAATTGTTTTTATCAAAGACGCATTTGCAACGTTTATGGAACGCAATTTCCGATTGATTTGAGGCTTAAATTTCGTTTAAAGTCACAATGATGTTAAGGAATTGCATCCGGAAATTTAGCAAATTATACGTAGATTGGCTATATATACAATGTTGCGCAAAACAATAGCAACAATATAAGTGCGCTGCAACAAAATCATGTATCTTTTTTAATATTAGGAACACACAAAAATGATTATAGGAATCAAAGCATACATTCATACATCATATACAGTCCGCGAAATAAGTAAAGTGTATAAAATAAACATCGGATTTATATAAGTTGTAACGAACCTCGGGCGTTACAACGCTTTCCAGCCAGGGTATACTCAGCGGCTGTCCAGAGGTTCTTCCAAGAAAGGTGAGGTTTTGGTAGTAGGTCCCGCTCGCACTCCGTCTTTACGGGAGCACTCCAGGTCGCGGTACCCGTGATGCGTGGCTACCAGTCCACTTGATGTCGAAGAGAGCTGCCGATGACTTCTTGGTCGTGTCTAGTCAGTCGGTCGCGTTCGGTCTTCGGATTGGAGGGGTCGGGATAACTAGGAATTTGGGGTGAAGGGTATTGGCAGCCTCGTAGAGTCAAAAGTGAGGGCGATAACCGGGTCTCGAGAGATTTGGCAACAAGTTGCAACCTAGGACCGCGTTTATGCCCTTAATGGCTCAATGAGTTGCTATGCAGGAAGTTTGGCTTAGGAGCCGTGCTCGTGTGGAGCAGGTTGTGGGTGAAAGCGGAGATCTCGAGAGATTTGGCAACGAAGTTGCAACCTAGGATCTCACGTTTTCTGCCAGATGGGTAAAAGGATATGATTATAGGAAGTTTGGTTGGGGTGCCGTGCTCGTTTAGAACTGGACGTAGCTGAAAACAGAGATCTCGAGAGATTTGGCAACAAAGTTGCAACCTAGGATCTCGTGTTTCTGCTCTAAGTTCAAGGAGGCAGAATTTGGTTAGGTTGATTGGGGTGCCGTGCTCGTGTAGAACTAGGCGTGGGTGAAAACAGAGATCTCGAGAGATTTGGCAACAAAGTTGCAACCTAGGATCTCAATGTTTTCTGCCCTGAATCAAGGAGGTAGGATTTAACAAGGTTGCTTGTGGTGCCGTGCTCGTATAGAACTGGGCGTGGGTGAAAACAGAGATCTCGAGAGATTTGGCAACGTAGTTGCAACCTAGGATCTCAACTGTTTTCGGCCCGAAATACAAGGAGCAGGATTTAGGTATTGGGTAATTAAAGGATGGCTTACCGTCGTGGTGTCGTCGTCCGTGTGACCAATAAATCTGTGCCCTCTTCCAAATGTGTTGCGTAAAATGAAACTCCAGCACGTCTGCTTTACTTGATGCCTCTCACAAGAATACTTTATTTCAGATTTAAAAATGACTAACTAGTGGCCGGCACCAGCGTCGTGTTACAAATACATATTTATGCTATTGAGATAGCAATACATGTTTCGGTTGCTCGAGTGAGCAACTAAATAAAGATAACAATTCATGCTTTGACTTATTAACTATGTTAGTATGTGTGTTGCTATTTTTAAGGGGAAATCTTATTATATACTTACAGCCCTATTCTGGCAAATTAACAAATTGTTAACCAGTATTTTGAATATTTCAATGTGTTTGTTGTAGTTTTTTGATTTCAAAACAAAATTTGAAGCTCAAAAATAATAAATTTTGATAAAAATTGTCAATTGCTTTTCAGTAATTGACAATTTCATTCAAAAATTTTGTTTTTTGTGCTTCAAATTTTGTTTTGAAAACAACAAACATATAGGAATATAAAAAATACTGGTTAACAATTTGTTAATTTGCCAGAATAGGGCTGTTAGAAGAGATGATACAGGGTGATGTATCATAATTCGTAAATTTAAGTTTTGAATACTTTGACGTTTTATTTTAATTCATAATATGTATTGATAGTTTATGTGTAATATAACACATGTATACTTTAAGGTATTTAGTAAAAAATGAGTTAACTAATGTTAGTTTTAAGACTCTTAAGAATAGTAAAAATTATTTGATGACAAACATTTTATGTTTTGTCTTGGCTGTACTTGCGTAGCAGCTAACTTAAAATATATTCTTATGTATAATGAAATACCGTACATGGCGTGATGCGGCGGGGCTCGCTGCATCTGCTTGTTGCGTTTGCCTGTATTGGGGCGTCTCTTTGCTATCGCCGGTTGTCATGCCGGTTATGTCGACTTGTGCTGTAACTTCTTGTTGTTGTTGTTGCTACTATTGGCTCGTGCCGTAGCTGTTGTCTTGTGTAGTATGTGCTGTAGTTGATGTTGGTGTTGTTGTTGTTGTTGTAGCTATTGACTATTGTTGTTTGTTAAACGGCCGATTCTATTGCCGCCGCTTATATCAGGGCCGGTTGCGGTGGGGCCGTTTGTTGCAAGGCCGATTTTAGTGAGGCCGTTCATGGTGAGGGCCGGTTGCGTGGGCCGCATAAAACGAAAGCCTCATTGTGAGGGCCGGTTTTGACCGTCGTCAAAAGGGGTCCTTACAAAGTAGTTATGCCTTATTTGCAGAATGCTCAAGAGTTATGAGTTATTAATGATTCAAGATCAAGAGCATAAGTACCGTGGGAAGTCCCGTTATTTGTTGTTTACTTGATGTTTTCGCTTATTCAGTGCGAAATAATTATAGCGTACAGCAAAGAAAAAGTTCGGTGAAGCTGCAAAATAGTTATTTTCTAGCATTATTTAAGTTTTGTACAGGTGAGTTTGTTTAAGTTGGCTATTTAGGTAACACTTTATTAAATTTTTCCCTACATATATTAAAAATAAAATTAGATATGCCACGCGAAACTCATTTATCGATTGAAGAGCGCACCAGAATCGAAACGCTGCGGCAATGTGGTGTAACAATAAGAGATATTGCAGAGAAATTGCAGCGTAATAAGAAAACAATATGTTCATTCCTAAGAAATCCAGAAAATTATGGCACAAAAGTAAGAAATGGGCGCCCGCCGAAGATCAATAAAAGAGAAAAGCGTCAAATAAAGCGTTTGGCAGTCAACAAAGGTATTTCTCCAGCAAATATAAGACGGCATTTAAGTCTACAAGTCCAGCAGATTTTAAAGGAAGACAATAACCTGAAGTATGTCAAGCGAGTGCCTAAACCAAAACTACTACCTCGTCATAAAGCTGCTCGGATGCAATATGCGCAAAGACACTTGATGTGGGATGATGAGTGGAAAGAAGTGGTTTTAAGTGATGAGAAAAAGTTCAATTTAGACGGGAACGATGGCTTGCACAGGTATTGGCGAGATATTCGTCGACCGCAAGACACGCGCCATGCTAGAAATTTTCAAGGCGGATCTTTGATAGTATGGGCGGCTTTTGGGTACAATAAAACAACTCCGATTTCTTTCATAAGCCACAAAATGACTGCGTTGGCGTACATTGAACTTCTTGACAGCGTTTTAATAGATTTTTTCGAAAATTTTTGTAGTGACAAATGGATTTTCCAGCAGGATAACGCTGCAATACACAACGCCGCTGCAACGAAAAACTTTTTTGCTGATAGATATATATCTGTAATGGACTGGCCAACCATCAGTCCAGATTTAAATCCCATGGAGAACCTTTGGGGAATTCTTTCTCAACAGACTTGTTCTGGTGGTAGGCAGTTTGACTCTCTAATGGAATTAAGAAGGTGTATTGAATCCGAATGGAAGAAAATACCGGTTTCCACCCTTCGCTCCCTTATTCAATCAATGCCGAGACGAGTAAATGCCATAATTTTGGCTAAGGGAGAACATATTAATTATTAATTAGGTATAGACGTTCATTTATGTATAAATCATTATTTTAGAGTTCAATTATTATATTGTACACTACACTTTTTTCGTTCCAAGCAAATGGAATGTTAAGTTTTGTGTTAAAAAGAATATCTTTTAATTTATTTTTAATCTTGTATTAATATATATCTGAGCCTATCTAATTTAAATATATACTAAAAAATAATGGAATAAAACATCACGATTCAAAATGCAAAATTTACGGTTGTACACTATACTTATTTCGTGGACTGTATAAAACAAATCAAATTCAAATTTGGTTTTGTTTTTTTTATTAAATTTAAAATTAATGTGACTACATTCAATTTGTCTGTGAGCAAAACAAAAGCCATAAAACTTGAAAAATTTAAAAAGAGAACAGAAGTTCCAAGAATTATTGGTAAAGTTCCGTTATTGTAAAGCACGAGTTGTTTGTAAGTCATAAGTATTTAAGTTTAGTTTTTTTTTGTGCTAGTTGTGACATTGACTGTTCCATTTATAATGGCAAGTTTTAAATACTGTGAAACTCTTAAATTACAAATTATTTCCGAATATAAAAACGAAAATTCGCAAATATCTAACGTGAAGCAGTTTGATATTAATCGGTCAATAGTTTTTTTTTTTTTTTTTTTTTTTTTTTTTTTTTTTTAAATCAAAGAACCAAGGCATGCGCCTTATACAAACAAGGTTTGGTCTTTGACCTGAAAGGAAAGGGATAGATTATTTAGAGGAATTGATTGGAACTATACGTGAATTATTGATTAGGGGAAACAACCGCGAAAGACAATTTGAATTGCTTTTTAACGAGGCTAGTGTTATGCCTTAACCTCGGCAAGCATTTCAAGCCCTTAGTTGTTCCATTCCCTTCACATTTTCCACACTTTAGTTGTGGATTTTTAGTTTTCCATAATTCTTCAATGTAGGACAAAGAAAGAACAAAGAAAGTGAAAAGAACCATGCCCGAGCCCGGATTCGAACCAGGGACCTTTGGGTTGAGAGTCTAGCGCACTCTCCACTAGACTACAAAGGCCGACATAAGTTTGCAGATTAATAAAGAAATATACCTTCTCAAAAGACATAACAACGGTACATTAAAGAGGGCGACCGCGGAAGACATCGCTGCGTGATGACAGGAACATTTGTGGTGTGTTCAAACGAAATGCATTTGCCACATCCACTTGATTTAGATATCCACCACAGCACTGTTTAAAGACGAGCCGTTGAGAACGATTAAAGAAGTTACAGACCGGCAGAGAAACCTTTGCTTACAGCTAAGCATAAAAAACAAGGTGAGGTGTTACAATTTAAACAATTCTGTCTGAAATTGTGACAACAAGTTGCAATTTATTGTTTTTTAGACTGAGTCTTGCAAAAAGAACCTAAGGATGTGCACGGTACGGCGCCACCTAGGTACACGACTTGAGGCCCGAAACTGCAAAATAAATTTTAAGCACGAAGGCGGTGGCATTATGGTCTGCACTTGTTTTTCCTATAATAAAGTTGAACCATTTCAAAAAATCGATGGAATTATGGATCGATTTGTATATAATGACATTTTAGACAGCAAGATGCAACCACATTCAAAGTGGAATATGTCGCTTCAGTGAACGTTTCAACCCGACAACGACCCGAAGCACACTTCAAAGCTCATCAAAGATTACATTAGAGCCAATGTGATTCAAGTCCATGATTGGCCGGCACAGTCACAATGGTTTGAATCCCATTGAAAATCTTTTTGGGATTTTGAAGGTAAAAGTTTCTGGTCAAAGGTTTTCCAATAAGACTGCACTGTATGATGCCCTGAAACTTAATTGGGAACATATACCTAATACCAACATATCTAATTTAATAGAGTTGATGTCGCTCAGATGTGCAGCGGTTATCAAGAATAATGAATCTTACGCCAAATATTAATTATGTTGCTTTTATTTTGCTCTCAGACAAACTGAATGCAGTCACATTAATTTTAAATTTAATAAAGAAAACAAAACCAAATTGGAATATGATTTGTTCTTAATATGATGTATGAATATATGCTTTGGTTCCTATAATCATTTTTGTGTGTCCCTAATATTTAAAAAGATACATGATTTTGTAGCAGCGTACCGATTTTGTTGCTATTATTTTGCGCAACACTGTACATACAAATTCCAATTCACCGTATAAAAAGTATCAAATAAAGGAAAATGGTTTTCCTGAAAAGATCAAACATTTCGTATTTGACATTGCATTCGAAACGGTTAAAGTCTAAGAAGTCAAGGATTTTCTCATTCAGAACAGACAAAAGGGCCAACAAAAATCAAAAATAATTTAAAAAAAATTTTTTGAAGCCATTTCAAGGGAGACGCATACGTTTTCCCATTTAAAATTTTTTTTTTGTGTTCGATAGGCCAGAAATGGCCATTTTGAAGAATTTGGAAAAAATATCAAGTTTTAACATCTGTAACTTTCGCTTCAGAATTTTTGTTTTTTGAATTTTTTGCTACAAAATAGCTCAAAACTGTACCATATTTAGCACTGAGATTTTTGAAATTTTTTTTTGTAAAAATACCGACACGTTATATTTTTGAAAAAGTTGCTCCTTTTGCCATTTTTTTTTTGGAAATATCAAGAAAAAAATTAAACTATTCTATATAAAGCTCAACTACACTCAAAAAATTTATTAGTAAAATTTCTACGAATGATATTAGTAAACAAAATAATCGTACATTCTTTAAATATGCGTACAATATTCAAAGTATTTTTATTGTGATATCTTTACGTACTCATTCGTAAAATCTTTTTAATGCCTGATGTAGTATCTACAAATATATTTGTTTGATATACTTATGATATTCGTAAACAAAAATAAATCAATTCGTATTAGTGCATTGTACGAATGATTGTGTACATATAAATAATAATATTCGTAAATTTACCGTACGAATAACTTCGTAATTTCTTTCATTACATTCGTAGCTTTTGTACTATTTACGAATGAAAAATAATATTAGTAGAAACAATTCATTCGTAGGCTGACCGTACGAATTATTAGTAGAATATACGAAATATTAGTTGAGTTTAAAAAAATTGAAAACCGAAATCGTTCAGCCTTGTTTGTAGAACATCTACAGAACATAAGGATCTGTATGATTGTCAAGTGACTATAGCCTACTGGTAGAGTGCGTGGCCCGTAAACTAAAGAGCCGAGGTTCATACCCCAGCTCAGACAGAATTTTTTTTTTGGCTGGTTTTTACGAATAAAATATTCGTAATATGTACTTATATACGTCAATTCTACGAATCCTATTCGTGGCTGAAAACTACGAATAAAATTCGTAGAATGGACGCAATTATTAGTAATATTGGGGGTTGGAATTAATTTTAAAGGTTTTTTTTCGGTTTTTGAGCATTTATTTAGAAACAACGGTACAATGTATATTATTCAAAGTATTGTCCATCGTTAGCTACAACATTTTCCCATCTTTCTGGCAGCATATGGATTCCGCGCCGGAAGAACGATTCGTCTTTTGAGGCAATCCACGAATCGACCCATTTTTTGGTATCCTCGTAAGAAGTGAAGCGCTGCTCAGCCAAGCCATGCGTCATCGATCTGAATAGGTGGTAGTCGGAAGGGGATATGTCTGGGCTATAAGGCGGGTGGGGTAGCACATCCCAATTCAGCGCCTCCAACGTTTCCTTGACGGTTCTTGCAACATGTGGCCGTGCGTTGTCATGTTGAAAAACCACTTTGTCGTGTCTTTTGGCATATTCCGGCCGTTTAACCTTTAATGCTCGGCTCAATTGCATCAATTGTTGTTGGTAGCGTTCCCCAGTGATGGTTTCGTTAGGTTTTAGCAGCTCATAGTACACGACACCCTTCTGATCCCACCAAATACACAGCATAAGCTTGGCGCCATGAATATTCGGCTTGGCCCTCGATGTTGATGCATGGCCGGGTGGTCCCCACGATTTTTTTCGCTTAGGATTATCGTAATGGATCCACTTTTCATCGCCAGTGACAATACGATGCAAAAAACTCTTCCTTTTATGCCGTTGAAGCAGTTGTTCGCACATGCAAAATCGCCGTTCAACGTCTCTCGGCTTCAACTGGTACGGAACCCAATTTCCTTGCTTTTGAATCATTCCCATGGCCTTCAAGCGTTTGCCGACCGTTGATAAGTCGACTCCCAATGATTCTGACAACTCTTGAAGGGTTTGACACGGGTCTTCATCGAGCAAAGCCTCCAATTCCTCATCTTCAAACTTTTTCGGCTGGCCCGGACGCTCTTTGTCTTCCGTATCAAAATCACCACTTTTAAACCGACGGAACCAGTACTCACAAGTAGAAATCGATGGAGCATAGTCCCCGTAAGCCTCAGTAAGCGTGCGTTGTGCTTCAACCGCTTTTTTCTTCAAATGGAAGCACAAAAGTAAACCTTCCCGCAAATTGCGTTTTGTTGGAACGAAAGTCGACATGTTCACAGAGAAAAAAATATATGTTGTTTACACTTCAGTGGAATGACACATACTGAAAAATGAAGCTTAGACAATGTGCTTTGAAATGAATATAGTCACAGGTGTGCCCGATGCGATCTATTGATAGTTACGCCATCTCTTAGAAAACTTTTAAAACTAATTCCAACCCCAATATTTACATACACATATTTTTGAGTGTAGGCACAGTAAAGCTTATTCCGATCGCTCTGAAATTTTAACCCACTTGGTTTGGGGCACAACCGACTATTTTAAGTAAATATCTTTTTGAATTTTCGCATTTTCATTTTCTCCAGTACATTTGGCGTCCCATCTAATGGCCACATGACATAAATAATTTTTTTCTAAATACAATGTAGCAGCATTTTGAATTCTCACATACATTTGTTGGGACATGGCCGCTAACGCACTGACGACATCTACTTTACTTAATAAGCGACTACTGACGTCAGTGGCGTAGATATTGGGGATGTCCGCGGGTCTGGACCCCACAGAGCCATGGAAACATTACCTAATATCTCACGTTATTGTGAATTTATTATAGTATGTTTAGCATGAATTGTCAACAATTTTTTTTTTCTCAAGAATGTTATCAAAATTTGATATAATTCTGTGTTTAATTTTTCTAAATCGGCCAAAGTTTCGAACAAGCGTCAAAGTGATAAGATGAATGCTTAGTTGCTTTAAATATGCCACGCATGTAATTTCAATCATACTTAAGATATGAATTGAATAATACTCAATCAATTTAATTGTAATTAATATCTTATTTTAGAGTTTTAATTTGCTATAAAACTTGTTAAGGCTTAGCAACCAAATAATATAAATAAATAAATATCGCTACTCCATAAATACATGTCGAATCCAACAAACGTTGAAAGTCCGGAAGATTTGTACAGAGTCTCTCAAGGATGTAACAAGGATGTGCTTCCAAATATGTAAAAAAAATAATATCAAATTCTTGCCACCTTACCTGTTTCAACTGATCAACATGTCTTTGAAATACAACATCGCAGGCAAAACTAAATACAATTTTTATTTTTTATATATAAAATAATTTTGTTTATATATTTTATTACTGCGAAGATTAAATGGCTTAACAGTGACAACAATTTATAGAGAATTTGTACCATCTGCCAAGTCTGTACTCAATCATCTCACAAAAGTGCCTCGAAAGCTTGAATTTGTTCTGTAAAATTTGTTTTTAACTTTTTTAATACATGCTTAAATATATTTTTAACTTAGCTTATAACATACTAAACAAAAATTTCGCCTTTCTTTTCAATAGTATTTTAGCATATTATAATATAAACCAGGCCCGTAGCTAGGATTAACCCAAGGGGGGGTTTTGATTAAAAAAAAAAGTAATAGTTTTTGTTATCGATAAATGAAAAGGAGTTTTTATATGTACAGTGGCGAGCAAAATGGGACAATGTTCGGCAGTTTCATACTTACGTTGTCATAAAATTATAAATAACAAACCCATTTGAAAAAAGTATTTGATTTTGAAATCTTTGTTTATTTTACTTCAATACAAAAACAAACGAATCAATTAAAAAAAATATACAATACTTCATTTTTTGCAAAATTCAAAAAAATGCATGTATCCATTGCACTGCACTGTTTTTTGTTTTATAGCTGGAAATTTCCCGTTATTAATTTAATTTTTTTGAAAATTTTTGTGGCTAGCTTTTGTTTTTGTTAGTTCAAAGTGCAGAGAACAGCTGCATGTAAGTAAATCAGTGTGCCTTATTAAAAAAAAAAATAATCTAACCAATATGAAAAAGTTATCTGTTGAAATCGAAGATGATGTAGTAGTTATGACTCAAAATGGTCAGTCGTCAAAAACTATAGCAAAAGCTTTGAAAATTAGTCATAGAACAGTTCTCCGTGTCCAAAAGAGGTGCAATCATACAATCATCAAGGGAGGCCGACCAAGAAAGCTAACGGACAGAGATGCCCGCTGTCAGCTGCAGCTATGCTGAACAAAAGCGTTAGCGAGTGGACCGCACGCAGAGCACTTCCTAGGATTGAGTTAGTATCAGCTATTAAACAAAAAAAAAAAAAAACAGCTTTATCAGAAAGAAATGTCATAGTGCGACTAAAATTCTACAAGGAGCATACGCATTGGAGTATTGAAGACTGGAAACGAATAATTTGGTCCGACGAAGCAAAATTTAATCGATTCCAGTCAGATGGTAAATCTTATTACTGGCACCGACGCAAAGAATCCATTCAAAAGAACCAAGTCAAACAAACCGTCAAACATGGTGGTGGCAATGTTATGGCTTGGAGCTGCTTTACTCGGGAACACTTTGGGCCTTTCGTAAAGATAGAAGGAACTATGAAAGCAGTCGATTATCTGAAAATTTTGGAAGACCATTTGCCAGATTTCATTGAGATGTGTGCTTATCCCGAAGAGGAAATATACTTTCAACAGGATGGTGATCCCAAACACACCTCAAAAATTGTTAAAGAATTGCTAAAAAACAGAATTTTAAGGTCTTGCAGTGGCCGGCGCAAAGCCCAGATCTTAACCCCATTGAAAACTTATAAGCTATCGTCAAAAAAAGACTTACAGCATACAAGCTTTCGCCCAAGAACCTAGAGGAGCTATGGGTAAAAATAAATGAACAGTGGAGAAGTATTCCTGCAAAAACCATACAAAAATTGGTAGAAAGTATGCCAAACCGCATCACAGGAGTAATTAAAAATAAAGGTCTATGGACCAAATACTAAAAATGTAGTTAACAAATAGTTTTTCATATGCGTGCACAAATGGATGCATGCACTTTTTTGAGCTTTGCAAAAAATGAAGTATTGTATATTTTTTTTAATTAATTCGTTTGTTTTTGTATTGAAGTAAAATAAACAAAGATTTCAAAATCAAATACTTTCTTCAAATCGGTTTGTTTTATATAATTTTATGACAACGTAAGTATGAAACTGCCAAACATTGTCCCAATTTTGCTCGCCACTGTATATTGAATGTTTGCTCTCCCATAGACCAAATTGTTGACGCCATAGACTAAAAAAAGTCGATTTGATATAAAAATAAAATCTATAAAGTTTCTTGCCGATTGATAGAATTTTAAAACTAGCTCAAGAGACTAATAAATGGAGAAGCGTTTAAAAAGAATTCAAAACATCTCTTGAAGTAAATTTAAAAAACAACAGGTATGCCTTTCATTTTTAATGTAATTTTTCTTTAAAATGAGTTAAAAAACATAAAAATTGGATTAAAAGTACCAGAGTTGTAATATTTTTCTTTTCGAAAATCGTTATTCTATTTCTTGATTCAATACAAAAAACTTTAAAAATCCAAATTTGAGAAATTGCAATGAAATTTTGTTGAAATATTTTCTGAAACAACACCTTATACAAATGAGGAGAGTCTGTTCAAAAGTTCCTATTTAAAATTTTTGAAAAAAAACCTGTTTTTACTATGGTTCAGCACTTAAAATATTTAATCCTCTCATTTACTCAAAAAAAAAAAAAAAAAAAAAATTAAGAAAATCGTAAATTTTTGCAATATTTTGAGCATAAAAGTTTATGTTTCTGTTCCAAAGAGCCTAAATATGCATACTGAAAAATATCTTTTGAAGATATTTGAACAAAAGTGACTAATTTCCATACAAGAATTTATTTTTTGTGCAACATATAATCAAACGGTCTTATCAGATTTTTTTTTGAAGACTCAATTAAAAGTTCCCTTTAAGGTAAGAGAATGATTCAATGAAGGAAAGTCCTCAATGAATAATCTTTGTTTTAATGAGGAACAGACAAAGAATGTGAACGTATTGAGCCAGACATAGGGCACTTACGAAAACTTCTTATGTATATTTTATTGTGTTCATTTTATAAAATGCTTAAAAACCTTATCAAAAATGCCTATTTCTTCAGTGACTGCACAAAAGGACATATTTTTAAATTTGAAATCTCTATAACTAATCTAATTTTTATATTAGCTGTTGGTCTCAGAATTGTAAGCACAACAAAAACTAGACTTTTTTTTAGTTTCCTTCAACTTCATACAATGCTGAAATAAGCTCTTTTAGACAAGCACTCATCAAATACAATAAATTGTGCGATTACGTTGCTTACTCAAAATAAAAAGAAATTACAAAAAACAAAACTCGGATCAAAATGTTATAGCTGTTGAAACTTGATGTTTTTTCAAAAATCCTGAAAGTGCCTGTGTTTGGACATTTCGAACACAAAAATAAAAAAAAATCATAAGAAATTTAAAAAACTATATATATCATTTAAAATGATTTTAATAATTTTAAAAAATATATCTGATTTTCATTTTAAAAAAAAATTCAGTACTAATTTATATAGTAGATTTAATTATTTTAAAATAGCAACTCTACAACATAACCAAAGTGAAATATAACTGTTAAACATACTAATACGCTTATTTAATTTTTGTGTTCTAGTTATTAATTTTTGGGAAAAAAACAATGTGTATAGACAATGTAAATAGACAATCTTGATCACAAATGTATTTAGTTGGAATTACGACCACATTAATAGCAATTTGAAAATCAAAAGTTTAAATTGTTTTTATAAGTTGAAATGCGAGAGGCGATATTGTGGTATTTCGAAATTCGGTTGCGATGTCTTTAGCTTTAATAACAGCATCCTGTAGCTCTTCTTCCGCTACATACGGTTGTGCTCCTTACAGTGTACCCATTCATGACAGCCACACCCTGCCTGAACATAAAATCGCTATCTACACTCAGAAAAAAAAAATCTATCTTTTTGTGATAAAAAATTTCTCTATTTTCGATAATAGAAATTTTCTTTATTTCAAATAAAATTTAGTTCAATTATAATAAATTTTCACATATTCGAAGAAATATTTCCTTCATTGTGGGAAATGAAAATATTTCATGTCTCTAATAATGATAAGTATTTTTCTCTCACTGAAAAAATCTCATTTATAGAGAAAAATTTATAGAAATTGAAAAATGTTCTCTACTGTTGATAAATAATTCACTATGCGAAATATTTTCTTCAATAACATCAAACACCCTTTCTCAAAAATTGAAAAGGCTTCTTCTCAAAAATTTATATATTTTTCTTATATTGAATGAGGTACAAAAAAATAGAAAGCGTGAGAGCAATTGATTAATGTTGTGAAAAGCAAGTGTTGCATATTCTGCATATTATGACGATTGTTCCTTCAAATGGTTTTTTTTTACTTAACATAGCTACACAAAGTACAAACAACAAAGATGTTGTTTATTACTACTGTTTCTTTGGATGCATTTGCAAAATCGTTTTTCGGAATAAATTTCTGGAATATTTTTAAAGAGTCCCGAAAAACAATGTCACAACAATAATTCTACCTCTTAACACTCTTAACTAATATTTTTAAAACCGAGTCACAATTTGATATTAATACTTCTACTTTGCGTAGAACTGAGTTAAAACTAATGTTTGACGAAAATAATTTTTTAATCGTAATTGCGGATATACTTCTGTGTTTTTAAGAAAAATGTACGCAATAAAGAAATATGTTATATCAATGTTAAGAAAATATATCTTTCTTTTAAAGACAGTGTTATTTTTTGTGAGAAACTATAAACGCAACTTAAAGAAAACATTTATTAAAATGAAATAAATATTTCTCTATTTTCGGGAAAAATTTACTCAATAAAGAAAACGGTTGAACGTGTTGTAAAGAAATATTTTTCTATTAAAGAGAAGGTGTCTTTTATTAATGAGAAAATATTTCTCATTTTCATGGTAGCTTTTTGCTATTTTTAGGGAATTTTTGAGATCACATTTAGAGAAAAAGATTCTCTGGAGCAAAGTCAATACCATTTTTTACTTAATATGATGCCTTTTTTCTCATATTCCGATAAACTTTTTTTTGAGTGTATGCCAAAGTCCTTATATTATCTATGATCCGAAAGCATAGATCTCAATTTAGTTCAAAATTAAAGTGGTTTGCAACTTTTTACGCTGTTGCGTTGTAGTTGCCATAATGCTAATATATTAGATTTTTATACTTTCTAGACCCCAAGGAGGTTTTAGCCTCTAAAGCCCCACTCCTTGTTTACGTGCCTGATATAAACACATACCCGACAACCAATTTCATATTTTGTGTCAGTAAATGTCTGACCTCTGCACCGAAAGAGGTGCTAATTCTGGAACACCTTGGACAGGCACAGTGTTCGAATGAAGGCCTTATCGGTGCCGGGACATAACCCCAAGGGATATAATCCCAAATCTGTCATTACTTATCAAAAACCATTAAATACCAAAATTTGCAAAGGGGAAATTTTTATATTGGCAATTCATTGTTTGATTCTTGGGTGAAAAAATTTCAAAACAAACATAACTGTATAAATTTTTTTTTTTCAAATATAGATTACTTTTTGAAAAAGGTAATTTTCTAGCCACTACGACAAAAATATTTTTCTTAAATATCTCCAATTAATAGTTAAAGTGAAAAAAGATAGATTTCCAAATGCATATAACCCATCTTTCACCAACAATTTTTTTTTTTTTGTTTTTTATTCATTTTAAAAAGTCTATTTTGCTAGACTAAAGAGGGCTCTCTTTATGGGCACCATCCGTTTATCTTTCGATAAGTATTGGGCCTAAAACAAAACTGAGCATATTCGGAGCTGATTGTAACCCATAGAGAATGCACAAATGTTTAAAATATGTAGAATAAGAGCAAGTGTTCGATGAAACGAACACTAATTTTGACACTTGCTTGTTTGTGGGAGTCAAGTTTGGTTCAGTGGCTACAAAACCTCATAACTAGTTTTTGTTTTTTTATAATTCTATATTTCTAATATGAGTAAGAAGAAAATCAAGGAAGATGTTTTGGAACCCTCTGCCGCAACGAATTACAGGTGTGGAGGGGGTTCAAAAAGTTTTTTTTTAGAAGAGCTAAAATACCAAAGTTATTAATGCAGCCAATTATTTTCCAACACCACTTAACGTTATAGCCTAAAAAATATTTGGAAATAGGCAAAATTACTGTTCGATGAAATGAACAGCGGTTAAAGATGGGTTAAGAGTAAAAAGAGCCAAATTTCTAAATACATTTTTGGACAAAAATCAATTTATATATTTTGTGAATATATTTATGGTTTAGAAAAGTATATTTTTTAATTGAAAAATTGATTATGCAACGGTTGTTTATGGGAAAAAATTAAAGAACTTTTGTTTTTTAGCGATTTCTAAATTCTTTTACACATTGAAATTAAACTGAAAATTTCGTAATCAAAAATTTATAAAAAAAAACTATAATATCCTCATGACAACTTCCTAAAACTCTCACTTTTACTTGAAGCTTTCCTTGTAGTTCAGTGGGTTGAGTGTTATTACCTTACCTAAACATACTTGCTGGTGTCTTTTACCATCCGATGTTATAAATTTAAAAAAATTTAATCAAAACATCTTCATTTCATATGTCAAATTCGAATCATTAAAATCACCCTTTTTTAATTTTTTTTTTTTTCAATGTAAACAAAAATTTAAGCTCATGACAAAAATTTAGGCCAGGGCCGCATTTTTACTCAATTCGTCTCTATTTATGCTTGTAGAAAAACAAAATAACACAACAACAATAAGAAACAGCTTTGCGCATTTTTAGTTACAAAAGCCTTATTAATGTACAAAAGCTCAACAAAAAGCTTCCAACTTGTATTTACTGGAAGCCATCCTTATAATCAGTGTGTACATTTTTTTTTTATTATCTAAATTTATCACTGCAATATTATCAGTGCAAAGAGCTATGAAATTATTTGCACTAAAATTTTAAGAGCACAATAAATGCAAAAATAAAAATTCTAATAATTCAACATTTTAATTACGTAGAAAGAAACTCACTTAGAAAACAATTAAGTGCTACTGAAAATAATTATTTTTATAATCACAACAACTTCCTGATGCCATGCGACGTTATTATAGATTTATAAACGAGTAAAGTTTTTGATTTATTTTTAGATTTAGAATGCGGTATTCTTGTGCCACGTACATTATAGCATGTCACAAAAGTCAACATTTGTTAGATTTACTTATCTTTCATATGGTCGTGTAAATGAAGTTCCACTATAATAAGCATTTTTTTCTTACTGCCCATTTCTTTTCTTATCAGTAATTTAAATGGACTTTTGTTTATGTGGATACTGCCATGTTTGCTATTTGTATTGGGAAATTTTTGTATATGTCTATTAGGGTTGTCAATCCCAGGATCCTGGCAGGAATATATTTTTGAATCTTAGGACTTAAATAGTAAAAAATGTAAGGAAATATTTTTCAAAATGTTACCTTTTTTATCCAATCGACTAAAACTATTTCATCTACTTTTTCATATTAAAAAAAATTTTAAGAATAGCGATTATGAAAAATGTGATAAGCTTGAGCAAAAAACCAAGAAAACATTTATTTCTTTAAGTAACTTTAAGAGTTGTTTCTTTCAAATGGAGCCTCACTCATCGGCAGGGCTCGGATTTTGATGACCTAAGAAACTGCAAAAAATTACTGTTAAAGTACAGAAGGTTTACTTCTTTACTAAAAAATTATTTTAGTTTTTACTAAAAATTATTAATTTAATTCCGATCTTGACTGTTCAATACAAATATCCACAACTAACTTAACTAAGCAAAAGCATTAGCCTTTTTATATTTACAAAACTCATGCCAACTACCATCGTATGATTTAACGGGAGTAAAAGCACTTCTTGTTTTTACTTATGTAAAGTATGTATAAGAATATATGTTATACGTATATGCATGTACCATAAAATGAACAGTGGTGCAAATAGCTAAATATATACAGTGGTGCAGGTGGCATAAGTTTACATATAAAGTTTTAAATAATTAGATAAAAAATATTGTGTAAATCAGATTCTGCTGGAACATTCCCGGCCCTAAGAACAATAGTTCTTAAATAGTTTCAAAAGTTTAGATGCGGGTCAGCAAGGTCGTTGGAGGTAATTTTTTCTTCGCCAGGTTGAATGGTTGGGCCTCGACTCGCAACCTCGGATTTGGTGCTGACAGCATCCGCACTTTCCGTAACTTTCGTTTCGGTATAAGGTTCCATTGAAGGTAGAGGGCAAATTTTTCGAACTGGACGTTTGTAGTATTTGCCGTTGCATTTTAGAGTAACAACGCGTACTAGACCGTCTTCACAAGGATGAACTTCTGCGACGCGTGCCATGGGCCACTTGCCAGGTGGAGTCTTTTCATCATATAGTAGTACAAGGTCGCCAATTTGAACGTTTGCTTTTACAGTGGCCCATTTTGGTCGGCTTTGGAGTCTACTGAGGTATTCTGCATACCAGCGTTGCCAGAAATGTTGCTTCATTTGCTCGACCATACGCCATCTATTGGTGCCGTTTGTTGTGAAGTCGAGCAGATCTTCATCTGGAATGTTGAGTGTTGGTTCGCCGATTAAGAAGTGTGCAGGGGTTAAGGCGTCACAGCTCTCAGCGTCTTCGTTCAGTGGACAGAGGGGTCTTGAGTTTAGACACGCTTCAATTTGAGAGAGTAATGTGCAGAACTCTTCAAAATTTAAAGCTCGATCTTGTGCGATTCGTTTCAAATGGTGTTTAGTTGACTTTACTCCTGCCTCCCAAAGCCCACCAAAGTGTGGTGATGCTGGAGGGATAAAGTTCCAAGTGGTGCCTTCAATGACAAGAAATGCCTTAAGGTCTTCTGATAAAGATGAGACGCTGCATTGATGCATTATTTGTAGTGCATGGCTCGCCCCAATAAAGTTTGTGCCGCGATCTGAATAAATTTGTGTGCATTTTCCTCTTCTAGATACAAATCGGCGGAAAGCTGCCAAAAAAGCTTCAGTAGTAAGACTGGAAACAGCTTCGAGGTGTATGGCCTTAGTTACCATACAAATAAAGATGCAGATATAGCCTTTGGATACTTTTACGTTTCTCAAACGTGATTGGCGTATATCGATAGGACCGGCATAGTCTACGCCGCTATGCAAGAAAGGACGTGCTGGTGTAAGCCTAACAGGTGGCAAATTTCCCATCAACTGCTCTGATGTTTTGGCAGTGTATTTGTAGCAGCTAAGGCAGCGGTTCACAACAGTTTGAGCTAGACGACGAGCGTTTGACACCCAGTATTTCCGGCGAATGTAGTTGAGCATAAGTTGAACGCCGCCATGCAAAGTAACAAGATGTGCTTCTGAAAGTATAAGAAAAGTTAATGGATTTTTCTGTGATAATAAAATAGGATTTTTCATAGTTTTTGGTATTTGTGCAAAGTGTAAGCGCCCGCCAACTCGTAAGCAACCTTCGTCATCCACAAAAGGACAGAGCCTTCCAATGTAGTTATTTTTTAAAGGCAATCCAGCCGAAAGATTTTTGATTTCATCGCTTTGAGAAAGCGAGATCAATCGCTTCAGTGCTTGCTGCAGTTCCTTTGTAGATAAGTTACCAGAGTGACGATTAGCTTTATTAGAGCAGTTGTAGATAAATCGAAGAATGTAAGTAGTAACAGAGAGTGTTTTGTTGAGACTGGAGAATTTTCCTATAAGTTCAGGATAAGTGAGCGTGCGGACATGAGTGACTCGTATGACTGCGCGCTGCTCCATTGTTGTTTTGTACGGGGTGCAAATGTCTGCTGGCCAGTATTCATGAGTAGAAGTAAGCCAAGCTGGACCGTTCCACCAGAGACGATGATTCGGTAAGTCCCGCGGCATTACACCTTTCGACGCACAATCTGCAGGGTTGTCAAGTGTGGGTACATATCGCCAATGACTGATAGCAGATAGACGTTGTATCTCTGCCACTCGATTTGCTACATATACGTTCCACTTATTTGGCTGTGATCTAATCCATGCAAGTACTGTTGTACTATCACACCAGTAAACCACTTGATCTATGCTTCCATCCAATGCTTCGGTCACGTTTTGCATTAATTTTGCCAGCAGGTGTGCACCACACAGCTCCAGTCTTGGAATTGATTGCGTTTTTAATGGTGCGACTTTTGTTTTCGCTTGTAAAAGTTGTATAATAACTTCCCCATTGCTCATCACGGTTTTTGAGTATACAACAGCAGAAAACCCATCTTGCGAAGCATCACAAAAGCCATGTAGATCGCATTTTCGCATTTTTGATGTTCCAATAAATCTTTGTATCTTGATTGCTTCAAGGCAGCTAAATGAATTCTGATACTCCATCCACTCTTTACAAATATTTTCCGGCAGTAGCTCATCCCAGTCAATGCCTACCAGCCACAGTTTTTGAAATAATATTTTCGCGATTATAGTTGTTGGTGCAAGCCATCCTTGTGGGTCATAAAGCTTGAACGAATTGGAGAGAAAACTTCGTTTGGTTGGACTTGTACTCGTATCGAAAGTAACACAAAATGAAAAACAGTCAGAGCTTGGTTGCCACTGTAGTCCCAAAGCCTTGATGAAGTGATCACTGCTGTTGAGTTCAATTGTGTTTGAGTGTTCTTTAAGCTCGTCTGGAATTATTTTGAGCAACTCAGTTGAGTTCGATGCCCATTTTCTGAGGCTGAACCCTCCACACTTTAGTAATTTACAGAGTTCATCTTGTAAATGTATTGCTTCGTGTATATTATCGCTTCCAGTCATTACATCGTCTACGTAGATATCACGCATAAGCACTTCAGACGCGACAGGATACGATTTTGCTTCATCTAGAGCAAGTTGTTTTTTTGTGCGGATTGAGAGAAAAGGTGCGGGTGCTGTGCCATAAGTAACAGTCAACAGTTTATAAATCTTCACTGGATCAGCAGTTGATTTTCTCCATAAAATTTGTTGGTAGCTCTGATATTCACGGTGTATCATTATTTGCCTAAACATCTTTTCTATGTCAGAGCACAGTGCAATTTTATGTTTGCGCCAGCGTAAAATGATTTGGGCTAAGTCAGATTGTAGTGCAGGGCCAGCCGCCAACTCCTCATTAAGAGATCGATGGTTTCGATATTTTGATGACCCAGCAAACACAACTCATAATTTTGTTGTTGTGCTACTTTGTTTCTCTACACCATGGTGTGGCAAGAAATAAGTATTTGGATTAAGGTCAATTGGATATTCCCCCACCTCAATCATATGGCCTAGACGCAAATACTCCTCCATAAATTTACAATATTCTTCATAAAATTTGGGCTTTCGTAAAAATGTTCGCTCCATATTTTGCAGTCTTGTCATAGCTCCAAGATGAGTATTTTTAAATAAAGGCATTGGTTTACCATACAATTCGGCTTTAAAAGGTAGCGCCACAGAGTAGCGGCCATCTTCGTCTCTTTTGTATGTAGCACTAAAATGATTTTCGCAAGCAATTTCATCTGGGGTCAAAATTTGTTTTCTGCATACTTCCTCTTGCTCCCAGAAAAGCTTAAGCTGATCATCAATATGACAAAAATTAATACTTATCTGGTGTTCTTCGTTAGTATGTGACAAAGGGCCAGAAAGCACCCAGCCAAAATGGGTTTCTTGATATAATAAACCAGAATTTGTTTTGTATTGATTTTCTTTTAAAATCAACCCATATACGTCAGCACCAAGTAATAAATCAATCGGCCGTGAATAAAAATATTCCGGATCAGCCAATGCTAACGGTGCTCTCAATTGCGGTGGAGTAACATTTCTGTGAGGTAGATGAGTGGATAATTTCGGCAAAACAAAAGCTTCGACTGTGAGAGAATAATCTTGTTCGTTCCGTGAGCGTAGTTTTAAATATGTAAATTTCTTAGCACAGTTGACTTGTGTAGGTGTAATTCCATTAATTTGGAGATGAGTAGGTTGACAATGAATTTTGTAGAGTTGTATTAAACGCTCAGTTATAAATGAACCTTGAGAGCCTTGATCAAGTAATGCTCTCGCTGTCACTATACCCTTTGGTGTTTCAATATGTAAGAGCATAGTGGCGAGAAGAACATGTGTAGTAAGTTGTGGCAGCGGTGCCGAATGATGATGATAAGCAATTGCATTATGCTCAATTAATAATGCAGAGTGATTAGTAGTTGCATATTGCGTAGTTGGGGCTTCATGATGTTTACAGTTTAATAAAGCATCGTGTAGCAAAGTATGATATTTTTGTTTGCACAGGTGGCAACTATGTTGGGACTTGCAATTGTTTGGCATGTGACCCCCAGATAAGCAGTTTATGCAAATGGGATGTCGATCAATAAATTCTTTGCGCTCTTTGCTAGAATACGCACGAAACACCCAGCACTTAAATAGAAGGTGGGACTTTTTGCAACAGGGACATGAATATGTTTCAGTTAAGTTAAAGGCTTTTATACCTTGACGTTGAAAAGTGCTTTGTGTTTTAGAATTCGCTGCGGCATTGTCGCCTATAGCTTCCAGCGTGCGGAAAGTGGTTTTTAGAAACATAAACATTTCCGATAAATTAGGAATCTCTTACGTAGCTTTAAGAGTGTGTTCCCAATCTTTTCGGGTTTCAGAATCTAGTTTATCTGCAGTTAAGTGGACGATGAACGGATCCCAGTTGGTGGTTGGAACATCTAAGTTAGAAAGAGAAGCTAAGCATTCCTTCGTTGTGTCAAGAATATTTCTGATCGCAGAATTCGATGCTTTTGTACACTTAGGAATGTTGAAAAGCTTCCGCATAATAGTGTCTACGATCAAGCGCTTGTTATGAAATCTATCTTCTAAGACTTGCCAAGCGAGGTCATAGTTTGCTTCAGTTGAAGAAATATGTTTTATCAAACGTTCGGCCTCACCTTTAACTGAGCCTTTTAGATAATACATTTTTTGAATTTTGCTAAGCGATGTACTTTTATGCACAAGTTGCAAATATAAATCGCGAAAGGGAACCCATTCAAAATATTTTCCACAGAATATGGGAAGTGATATTTTGGGTAGTTTGAAGTCGCTCGTGGCAGGAGGAATCGAAGGGCCGCTAAACGTGCTTTGATATATATTTGCAGCTGCACTAACGAATGGCATAGTGTCATAAAGAAAAGCTTTGCACTCGAAGTATTTTTCTTCAAACAGCGTGTACTGATCTTCAGTGCAATAGGAAATGTCATCAGTTTTCAAAGACTTCTCCGCTATGATTCTGCGAATTTTAGTGTGATTAATTATAAAAGTAGAGTATATGCTATCCTTTTTTTTTGGTCAACACTGTGATGTACCCCTTGCTCAACTGCTCCGGGGCAAGGTGCTCCACCCTTACCTGACTCTTGGTCAATTCACTCCACAGATTCTCTTGTTCAGCCGCCAGCACGCTCACTTCTAGCAGCGCAGCTTCTACTAAGTTCGACTCCGGCATAATTAACCACTACGTATCACACGTTGATTTATTTTGCAACGTTAATTAATTGTCAAAAAAATCTACACTCGCGACGAACGTAAGCGCTTCTAATTTAACTAAAAAGGTCCCTGCTCGGGCGCCAAAAAATGTTTAAGTACAGACCAACGTTAAATAATAACCAGAAGGTTCAGGTTTTATTAATTTAATTCCGATCTTGACTGTTCAATACAAATATCCACAACTAACTTAACTAAGGAAAAGCATTAGCCTTTTTATATTTACAAAACTCATGCCAACTACCATCGTATGATTTAACGGGAGTAAAAGCACTTCTTGTTTTTACTTATGTAAAGTATGTATAAGAATATATGTTATACGTATATGCAAGTACCATAAAATGAACAGTGGTGCAAATAGCTAAATATATACAGTGGTGCAGGTGGCATAAGTTTACATATAAAGTTTTAAATAATTAGATAAAAAATATTGTGTAAATCAGATTCTGCTGGAACAATTACCTAAAAAAAAATGATAAAAATGACCTAAAAACTGCAGAAAATGAAGCTTCAAAAATAAAACATTGCTAATTTTAAAATTTATTGTATAAAATTTTTATGCATGGCGTTATAGTAAATTACATAACACATTTTTGAGTTATTAAAATTGAAGGATTGTCTGGAAAAATGTTTTTGTAAACAGAAAAACTTGTTTCTACTTCTGCACTGACGATAGGAAAATATTTAAAAGACGATATGTCATCGGATGTAAGTTCCTCTTTTAATTTCATAGTTTTGAAATTTTTACTCCCTAATATTTCAGCAATAGAGCATAATAATAGAGTTAATTAAAACTAGCATATCCTGAGCTTTTATCTAACACTTGTTTCATCTTTCTGCATACATTTCGTCAGTTTTATCGAGGTCTATAAACAAAGCTACTCCTTTTTCGATAGGTAATATTTTTGATTGAAAAGATTGATTCCGTTTTTTAATAATAAAAGAAAATGCTATATTAGGTCGCTAAAATGACCTAAAAGCCCGAGAAATGCTCTAAAAATTAAAAATGCCCAAAAATGACAATAAAGAACTCAAAAATCGCTAAAAATTACCAAAAAATGTTCTTAATCTAGTAAAAATGACCTAAAAACTAAACCGCTAAAAAATGACGATAAAATAACCTAAAAACTTTTTATATTTAAAATTTAGGAAACATAAGTGGATGTTCTAGATAAACAGGAAATGTTTTAGAAACAGCAGAAAAAAGATGGCATGTCATCGAAATCCTAGCCCTGCTCATCAGTAATTGAAAATATTATTTACAGAAAATGATCTGAATGGTTATAAGATTATAAATACGGCAGAAAAACATTAAATATGTTTTAATTAAATCCCAAAATATTACTTTTATTTACATAATAAGTTATATTTTTACTTTATATTTTATAACATTATCTTTAAGATCTCTTCCCTGAGTTTAACGTTGTCAATTCGCTCACACAAGAAATTATTGTATTTCGTGGAGGAAAATTCGTTAGAGGATGAAAAGATTATAACAAAATGTCTACTGCCGAAAGAAATATAGCAAAAAGGTATATGAAATCAGCGGGTTATATTTTAAAAAATATAATAAACTAGTAAGACTATAGTAAAATTATATTAACTAGTATTCCTTCGACTGGACCTAAGCTACAATACCCCCATATTTACACAGCCATATTTTAGTAAATTCTATTTTTTCAATGTTGTATCATTTTGATCAACTCTTCAATGTAAGTGTCTTTTTTGACATGTTTGTGAAAAAGCTTAAAGAAAACCCATTAAACAAAAATATTTTCCAAAAAATTATATAAGTCAAAACTTGAAACATGTTTAAGCGTTAATTTAGTACTGATTCAGAATTGATGCTAAAATAACCCACAAAACTTGACTTTAGGGGGATAGTTTTTATGAAAAAAAATTGTTACATAAAATTTCGCTATAAGTTTCCATGTAATGTCTATTAATAAAAAGATGAGTACAAATTCAGTCATTTTTTCACTGATTTATTCACTTGGCTAATCATACTTAGCAATAGCAACGAACCTTATCATTTGCACTTTGGCTGATAAGATCCGTTACGTTACAACAAAAAACTATGAAAAGCAAAATGAAAACAAAAATTTTAAATCAATCCCCTCAACCGCATCCCATTATTTTTTATTTTACTGAAACATTTTACTGAGCCAATGTGTATACAATCTTATTATATAAACAATTTTTGCGTATTTAAAATTTTTTTATTCAGTAATTTACTTAATAAAAATAGCATCAAGTATAAATAAGCAAATTTAATTTATTTGTGAAAACTTGGTTTGTGCCGATTAATGAAAATTTTTCAGTTTTAGCAAAAATGTCAAATTGTTCAGAAAAATACGATGAGTTTTGCTATGTCTACGACAAGCATACTATTTCTGAATATACAGTTACGTTTTTCAATATCAAAGACATCTAACAAAAATTCTTTTACCACAATTGGATATAAAACATGGTGTGGTAAAAAAGTTTGTTCAATGTTTGGACATAAATGGATCGGCATTAAATTTTTAGAAAATTTTGTTTCCAAAAGTTAGCGAGGCAAGGTAGATATAAATGCTTCAAACTATACTTTTTTGTTATTGGTTTACTGCCAAATAAATTTAAAAAATAGTATCATAACATTATAACAGGTTTTTTTTGTTGGCCCTGATATAAGAAAACTTATGCAAAGCGCTGAATATGACCAAATCCTATCACCAAAAGGGCTTGCCGCATGGAATATCAATAAACAAGTATGTTCTTGGAAAAACTCATTACCCTACTGCTTGAATATACATTAACTAAGTGCTTTTGAAAAACAAGGTGTTCATATGTCAACAAAAATTAATATTTTGAATTCCCATATGGATTACTTCGAACATTAGTTGGCAACAGAAGCCGATGAACATGGTGAACGATTTCATCAGACATGTGTGTCTGAAGAATCCTATTGAAGAATGCTATAAAGGCAAGAGTATTCATTCTATTATAGCTGAAATATGCTTGATATTGCTTGATAACGATATAGAGTTGCCATGTATATAATATTTCTATATTGGCAGCAGCCTACTTTTTCAATGAATATAAACTCCAAAATCAAAGAGAGCTCACCCAGCATTTGGAAGATTGTTTTGTAAACAACCACCTAAGCGAGTCTTTTTTGAGTCCGCTTGGTGATCTACAAAAACAAAAATACATGCGGAAGCATATTTTTCTCCTCACAATTGATAAAAAACTAACAGCTTGCTTGACTCGAAAATAAGTCGTTTTTTAAATTTTTTTTTGGTATTTTCGGGTTAAAAAAACAACTCGAAAAAATCTCGTCAAGAAGAGTCGCGCATAGGGTAGCATTTTCTTCTGAACAAAGAATTTTTTCTGATTAGAAAATGAGCGCACTTTCGACTGTCACCATCGCGGAGAAGAGTCGAAAAAGACCCTTTTTATGTTTAAAAATTACAAAAAATGCTAGGTGGGAGAGCCTATATAAAAATTCTTTGTTTATGCTAGTATATTTGAATATTTTCGAATTACCACTTATAAGCAAAAGTCAATCCGTTTCAGGGGCGGTTGAAATATTCTTCTCCTGATTTTCTGCTAGAACGCTGCAAAGTTTCTAATAATTTTTTGAACATTTCTGTATCTTTTGGCAATCCGTATAAGTATATATATATATTTTATGTACGATTCCATGCTATGAAGCCTATTTAAAAGGTTTTCTTTCCCCTTTTTCACAAAACAGTGTTCTCAAAGCTTATGTGTAAAATATAAAGTTTCAACCATTATTTTTTTTTTAAATTGGTGCAGGTTCTGCTATTATGACGTCACTTTGTATGGGAGGTATGCGGAGCTTTCAGTTTTTTTACCAAATTGCAAGCACCGAGTGTATAGTAAAAATTGAAACTGATGTGCAAAATTTGAACTCATTGTACTCATTTTTGTGGAAATGAATTATGTTTACTGATTTCATAAAGTCAATTTGTATGGGAGGTAGGCATGGTTTTCATCCGGTTTTGTAAACTTTCGAACTTTATTTTTTTTTTTGAATAAAAAGAGTTTATATTGAATTTCGTTACGATAGCTTTATAATTACGGCTGTTATCGTGATCACTGACAGATAGTCAGATAGACGGACAACCCGATATGGCAAAATCGACTCAGGAAAATATAAATTTTTCTATACCTTCCACGCCTTCTTATTGGCGTTACAAGCGGAATGATAAGGTTGATACACATACCTCATACGCAGTATGCGTGGGGCTACAAAAATTACAAAAAATTTATTTTTGTAACAACATATGTTCTTAAAAGCCAAAGAAAATGTTTGTTTTAATTTTTTTTAGCATGAGTTAATTTATTAAATATGAAACTTAAAAGAATTTTGTAATGGATAAACTTTTTCAATATAAAACTTTCATAATTAATCTACCAGTTGAATTTATACAACATTATTTTTAAACATATACAAATTTTCGTTGCATTTTCTTGTAAATTCGGCGGTTTTGATTTATTTTTTTTTTTTCAAAAATACCGGTATTGCAAAAACCACCCAGGATGGGACTCCCTAATTTGTATGTATATAAATTTCCCAAATTTATGTTAGTTTGTCTGCAAACCAAAACCATGACGTTGGCTTTTGTCTCTGCTAGAGCTTTTAAAGCTTTTGCTTCACATTTGATTTTTGAAGATACTTTAAAAATGTCTGCACCCACGAAAAATACAACTTTTTAGTTGTTTTAATTGAATTTGAAATTGTTTTTATGTAATTTTTTTTAAAAAAAATGTCTAATTTTTAAAAATATTTTTTTATATTTGCGTAGTAAATGAGTAGCACAATATTAAGTAAAAACAATGACAACAGTCGACCCTAAGGATTTACAGATATAATCAAAAATATGTGCTGGCGTTACGTTGCAAAAACCTGAAGTGCTTTTTGATTTGGATTACAAATTTTGCAAAACTCCCTGAATTGGCCCAACATTTTTGTATACAAATTTTTTTAGAAGGGTTTAATATAACATAAGTTTATTATCCAGTAATTAAAAGACAAATTTAATATTTTGTCCTTGCCTTGCCTCAACCATTTTATTATCTTTAGCTAATGCCTTCCATTTTTACTAATGCCGTGGTTATGCTAGCCAAACATGTTCGGTGTTCATTTTTGTTAATTTGTTCTCTTCGCTGAAATGTTTGTTTGGTGGTTATGCTGTGATTGGTGGCACAGTTGCATTATATGTAATAGTATGTCAAAACACAAAAAAGCACAACCCTAATTTGCATTTTTGTACTTAAAATTAACGAATTGCTTATTTATACTGATATTACTTACTCTGAATTTTTCTTATAATATCTTAAACAAAATGGTTTGCATATATATGACATGCTAGCTAGCTGTTAATGTTAAGGGTTACTTGAAGACACAGTCAACTTCACTTTTTAATACTTTTACCTACTTTTTTGATGTTATTATACAAAATGACTACAGCCAACACTGGAAAGTTCGGCATGTTTGGCGTTTCAATCAGCAATCAAAATGTTCGGTCCGGGAGCGAGAAAATGAATATGAGAAAAGGTTCATTTCTTCATTTTATACGTGAAACAATAACAACAAAAAATGTTCGGCGATCATGTTTGGCTAGCATAACCACGGCATAAGTAAAAAGTTTACGACACATTTACTAATCATTTGGAAAAAGAATAACTACATTTGTGAAACAGTGCAAATGATTTGATCATCATGTTAAATGAATTTATGCATAGATTGCTTAAATTAAAAAAATTGAAATGTTCTCTTAGATAATATCATCAAATAATAAGTTCTAATTTTTTCGTCACTGTAGACTTTTCTGTGGAAGTGCCCATATTAACTTTTGTTTTATATTATTTTAAAAAAATAAACCCTCGAATTGCTAAGTACTTACCAGTCGTTGCGTTCTGGACGGCAAAGTAAAAAGAAAAAAAGAACATTTCATATACTACTTTCGACTACACAAAGAAATATTAGGGGTATTCACGATTCAGTGCAGTTTTCTGTGTATTTGAGATCTTGTGTAGTTGTGCTCGTGAAAACACCACAATTTTGATTGAAAAATTTAACAAAGTTTGTCTTCGAGTAATTCACTATATATATTTATCAATGAATTGATATATAAATTCTCAAATGTTGTATATCAAACTATTTCAAAGCAGAAATTTTTTCAATGTACACAAGTGCACACCTGTTCAAGTCCTTGAACATTGAAATATGCACATATGTATGAAGGCTTTAGTAGAAATTACGATGTGCATATTTTTTGCTGCTTGCCTTAAACGACAAACTGTGCGTTGTGGGTACCTTCGATTTCTTTGTCATTTTTTTAAAGATTTTTCCATGTTATTTTTGACTAAAAAAATTTTGTTTCCTATTTTTCTTTCGATTGCTCCGAAAGTACTAAACCAATTCACAAAGTTAGCAAACTAAATTAAGAGTAAATGTATTTTTTAAAATCTATATTCTTGAATAGCGAGCATTGAAATAGTAGTGGGGACAAATATTTTATACTTTTGCAGACTATGAAAATTTTAAATAACTTTGCCAACGGATGCATTGCAAAGGTAAAGCTTACTATCCTAACCCCCTAATTGCTAAGGGGAAAGTGGGTTGAACTCCCTAAAATCCCTTTATATTTAGCGTTAAGTGGGCCAGGCCCTTTTTGGGTGGCGACTTTTGTTAATAATAGTTTTTCTTCTTGTCAAATGAAAGTTCTTTGCTTTAATCCTGGAAGGATATACTTATTTTTTATACCTAAAAGTCATGCTTCGTCGAATCGACTACGCGATTTTTTAAAATGGCACTACGAACTACCATACGAACTACTCAAAATTACTTGTTTTTGATTATTAAGCTTATGTTATATTTTTTAATAATAATAATAATTTTTCGCAGACTGAGTTAATTTGAATTGTTTTAAAAAAGGTACATTTTAAAAAACAAAATAATAATAACATAAAGCACATATTTAACGTGATATTTGTTTTTATCTTAAAAATAATGTACTAAATTTTAATGAAATCATATTTTTTTATTGATGCTGTTTCGCACCGCTCTCGGCAAAGTCGGAACCCGCTACGCTTATATATAATTTTATTTATATATTATATAATTATTATATAATTGAATTTTAAGAAGTGAAAAGTGTTCATTTTCATTAAGCCAGCGCAATTGAAGTTCTTTTGATTTGCTTAGAACATGTTGTTCGCATAGATAATAAAGCATTAATGAGACATATTGAGAAAACAATAGAATTGACATATTGGCTATCTGTTAGTGAACAGCACATAACGCTGCACATTTGGTCAAAAATATCGACGCCTCCTTAAGCAAGCGGAATATCGTCTTCGTCCAAGATACTTGAATCCTCTGACGAGCTTTAATCTACAACGCTTTTATTGAAAAGGTTTTCTTGACCAGTCTCCTCATGATTTTTATAGGGCTCATCGTACAAGTCGTTGTCCAGATTATTTTGAGAGTCCTCTGTTCATAAGCTATCGTTGTTGCAATCCAATTCACCGTCATATTTGGTGGTGTTCGTCACAAATCGACAGAATTTTTTGCTGCGCAATTTGCATTTTACCTGTACAAGCCTGATTTTATTACAGAAAACGTGATACATTTTCATATAAAAAGAATAACATAAAACATTCAAAAGTCACACAAAAGACATGCTTCGTCATTTCGACGACGCCATTTCTTAAAAATCATACCTACACACTATTTATTTGGCTGTACGCTTGCGCACACCAACAGCTAGATGACGGCTTAGGCTATACGACAAATGAGAACAAAACGAACAAAAACAAGAAAGACATGTCCTTCCAGGGTTAAAAAAGTTCACACTTTCGCATGCGTAAAAATCCAACATTGTAACAACTTTGATTTGGACTGGTTCCATCTTTAAAAAAGTCTACACACTGTCCAAAGAAAGGACAACAAAATAAACCCATTAACCGTGGTTGGAAATTTTTTACCCATGGAATTGCTTCTGCAGAATTGATCATATTTCAGGATTGGTAACATCTGAGTGTTTAATTTTTTATTTGTTGCTTTAAGAAAATTTAGAGCTATAAATTGTTTTTGGAGTGTTTCAAGAAATTTTTACATTAATTACCACATTTTCAAAGTCAAAAGTGATTAAAATCATTTGTAAAAAATTTTATATATAAAAGAAATTTAAAATCTGTCTTAGCAAACTAACCAACTATACTTGCTATTGGTAGAAAATTCCTGATATAAAACTGTGCTGTCGTTGCAGAATGAATTTGCACCCATTTAGAACACATTAACGACGGTAGGGTATTTTCATACCCAACTCATATCTCGACTACGGTGAAAGATACGAAGTTGAAATTTAGTGTGGTAGTTTCTGTGATCAATATAAGAAAGCACACGCAATTTAAAAGAAATCGTACGAAGCGTGTGGGAGCCGCGGTTAATATGTTAAAAAAGATATGAAGGGTATTCACTACTTTTGTTAAGTTCTGTCAATAATTTGTATGGGAAATGACTAATGGGAAGCTAGTTAGCAAGTTTACAGGCTGACCGTGGTTTTTTTAGCATGCGTTTGTAAAGTTCATTTGTTGAGTCGCAATCGTAAAATTTATTAATGTAGTGATGAATAATTTTTGGAATAACCCCGCAGAAAAATAAATTAATTTAAAAGTAGTTTAAAACTACTTTTTTTCTAGTACAACTAGTTGAAATTCCAACTTTTTCTCTTGTCACTAACTGACTTTATTAACATGGTTTTGACATCGGAGTAAGTCAATTGTTGTTTTGTGCATGTGCTTTTAACTTATATAAAAGTACTTTATTTTCAACTACTTAAAAATTAGTTTTACTAAACTAAACTAAAAATTATAAATTCTCGTAAATTAACAAGACAATTTTCTCATAAATGTTTATCTTTTAAAGATGGATAAAAGTTACATGAATTAAATTGCGAGCTTTAGATCAAGTAAGTTTTTAAGAAGGCAACAACTACAACAACAACTCTGTACAGTTGGGTAAAAGTTTGCAAAGTTGTTAAACCTCTTTTTGCCGTGGGTCCGATGCTTTAATAGGTTCGATGCTTTAATCGACGTTGTGTTCTCGTAAAATTACTCGCAGTCCCTCTAAACATTAACGAGACATTTGATTATTTAAAAATCCACTCTTTCATTTTTTCCCTTAATGGTTTAGAATAATTTGTAAATAATTTGTAATTAATAGATCTTTCCCGTACTCGATTCAAATAACTTGAAATTGTTTGAAAGCGTTATTTTACAAATTTTTGAAGCTCGAGAGGGAAGAATAACATGCAAAATGTCACTCTCTATTCTATTATAATTACTTGAAGTTGGTACGGGAACAGACATCATTTGTAAACAGTTTGCTGGCTAATATTTTTATCGTCTGATCGCCGCGACGCACATGCACTTGTTTCTTCAAGTTCACTTTCTTTTTCTTCTACTTCACTTTCAAGGTCATTTTATTGCAACAATAATAAGTTCTCCTCTCATTGTTTCTTAAATAATCCTTCTTTTAATTTTTAACAACTCACAACTGACACTTAAATTTTAAAAATAAAGAAATAACACAACTTTTACTTTAATTCTTCTTTAATTTTCGCTTTCTTTGCTCATTACTACATTTAAGAATTATTGAAACGAAAATCCACAGCTAAATTGTGGAAAGTATGGAATTATAGGACAGGAACAACTAAGGGCTGGAAATGCTTACCGAGGTTAAGGCATAACACTAGCCTTGGTTATAAGCAATTCGAATTGTCTTTCACGTTTGTTCCGCCTAATCGATAATGCACGTATGGTTCCAATCAATTCTTCCTCAAATAATCTATCCCGTTTTTTCAGGTCGAAGAAAAAACTTTGTTTCTCTGTTATTTTGATTTTTTTTAAAAAAAGGAAATTTAATTGAACACTCGCCCTTCGCACCGAACTTGATGTCTTGAAATAAAATTCTTGGATGTAAAATTTTGTTGTTATGATCTTTAACTGTTTTTTTTGTCACTTCACAAGAAAGAAGCAGCGAATAAACAGAAACAGGAAAATAACAAAAGAACATATACAAAATAGAATTAGCAAAGCGCAAATCAATAAAAATTTGGGCCCAACCGAAACATGCTACATGTATTTTAAACTAGTTATTTTTTCGGCAATCGACTTTTTCATTCCACTTGAAAGTACGAAATTATTTTTGTGTTTTAGATTGATAACTCAAAAACAAGCTTAAAAAATTTATAAAAATTTGCCTATCATAGAAATTTAACAAAGCTCTACAAAATGTCACATATCAAAGATAGCGTCCTGAAATTTGAAATAAAAGTTACTGTTTTTTTTCATATTTGATTTTAACATTATTTGTATAATAAGAACAAGTTCTTTTATAATACATTATAGTTTGGAAGGTAAAAAAGGAAACGAATAAACTTAAATCTAAACTTAAAAATCTAACAAAGTTTAATGTTTATAAAATAAAAACTTAAAGCTAAAAAAAGTCAACTTAAAGTAAAGAAAAACAAGGGGGAAAAAGCGTAAGGAAAAAGGATAGAGGGAAAATATAAGAGACATATAAAGATATAAAGTAATAAAACCAGAAAAAGGTGAGAAAATGGTTACAAAGTATATTAATTTGAAAAATAGGAAAAAATTACTTGTCTAAACATTCTTACTTCAGGAATAGATTTAATACTACTTGGCAAACTATTCCACAATCTTATGGCATTAACGAAAAATAATTTTGACGAATTCAAATAGTTAAATTTAGGTATAATAAGCATACGACTTCTTTGCAGTTGACTAAACTGTAACTTTTCATATAAATAGGATGGTGTTCTCGAATGTATCAGCTTGTGTAAGAAAATGAAGTTTCTGAAATTTGTATAGTTTACTAGGTCGCAACCAAGGATGCTTTTGTTGAATTCAGATATATGGTCAAACTTACGAAGTACATATACGTATCAGATGGCATGATTGAATGCCAGCTGTAGCTTTAGTTGCGAGCTAGAATCCAGCTTACTGTAAACTAGCTCTGAATAGGAGATTATCTGAACAATAAGTTGAACTACTATTGGGGGTTGGAATTAGTTTTAAAGGTTTTCTAAGAGATGGCGTAACTATCAATAGATCGCATCGGGCACACCTGTGACTATATTCATTTCAAAGCACATTGTCTAAGCTTCATTTTTCAGTATGTGTCATTCCACTGAAGTGTAAACAACATATATTTTTTTCTCTGTGAACATGTCGACTTTCGTTCCAACAAAACGCAATCTGCGGGAAGGTTTACTTTTGTGCTTCCATTTGAAGAAAAAAGCGGTTGAAGCACAACGCACGCTTACTGAGGCTTACGGGGACTATGCTCCATCGATTTCTACTTGTGAGTACTGGTTCCGTCGGTTTAAAAGTGGTGATTTTGATACGGAAGACAAAGAGCGTCCGGGCCAGCCGAAAAAGTTTGAAGATGAGGAATTGGAGGCTTTGCTCGATGAAGACCCGTGTCAAACCCTTCAAGAATTGTCAGAATCATTGGGAGTCGATTTATCAACGGTCGGCAAACGCTTGAAGGCCATGGGAATGATTCAAAAGCAAGGAAATTGGGTGCCGTACCAGTTGAAGCCGAGAGACGTTGAACGGCGATTTTGCATGTGCGAACAACTGCTTCAACGGCATAAAAGGAAGAGTTTTTGCATCGTATTGTCACTGGCGATGAAAAGTGGATCCATTACGATAATCCTAAGCGAAAAAAATCGTGGGGACCACCCGGCCATGCATCAACATCGAGGGCCAAGCCGAATATTCATGGCGCCAAGCTTATGCTGTGTATTTGGTGGGATCAGAAGGATGTCGTGTACTATGAGCTGCTAAAACCTAACGAAACCATCACTGGGAAACGCTACCAACAACAATTGATGCAATTGAGCCGAGCATTAAAGGTTAAACGGCCGGAATATGCCAAAAGACACGACAAAGTGGTTTTTCAACATGACAACGCACGGCCACATGTTGCAAGAACCGTCAAGGAAACGTTGGAGGCGCTGAATTGGGATGTGCTACCCCACCCGCCTTATAGCCCAGACATAGCCCCTTCCGACTACCACCTATTCAGATCGATGACGCATGGCTTCGCTGAGCAGCGCTTCACTTCTTACGAGGATACCAAAAAATGGGTCGATTCGTGGACTGCCTCAAAAGACGAATCGTTCTTCCGGCGCGGAATCCATATGCTGTCAGAAAGATGGGAAAATGTTGTAGCTAACGATGGACAATACTTTGAATAATATACATTGTACCGTTGTTTCTAAATTAATGCTCAAAAACCGAAAAAAACCTTTAAAATTAATTCCAACCCCCAATAGTTTTCTTCTGGTGCAAGTGGGTGTGAATTCAGCTGTCACTCTAAGATTGCGTAACACATAATAAATTTTTCGGACCACACTATTAATATGATCAGAGCATGTCAGAGAGGAATTTATATAAAAACCAAGACTTTTTGCACTGCTTGTTAATTTTAGCTTATCAGCACCTAAAAGTAAACCAGGAATATCTTCATGAAAAACTTTGTCTTTCGCTATAGGGAGCACAACTGATTTCAGAGGATTGAGCTTAAGACAATTAAGAATTACCCATTTATTTATAGAGTCTAGATCCTCATTTAGTTTGTACACCAGAGATCTGCAACGGATAGGTTTTTTGCGACTCTGAGTGTATCCGAAAAAAATAAGTATAAAAACCTACTCACCCTAAGCGCACGCAACTCGACTCATATTCTCTTCTACGAAGCTAAAATGCGGCGGCTCAAATAAATATGAGTATCCTAAGTCATGAGTCGGATCGGGAAAGATCGGGTTTTTTCGGTAAATAAATACTTATGGTTGTTGTCGTCTTGCTGATACTTATCCTACTTGCCGAAATACTCATAATCGACACAAGTAGCCGAATCACTCGGCTCATCTGCCACAGATATGAAAGAGAGCGCAGTAGAGCGCAGCAGTAAATAGTGAGTTTCTAAGCATATCTAAATGCTGAATAACAGATGTGTTATTCTTGTGTTGCTTTTTGTTTTTATCTTACACAGAGAAAGCTGCGCATGAGGTAACGTTGTTGAGGCTTAAAAATAATACGCAGTTTCGATAGTATCGTGTCATTCATTTTCTGCAATCAGCAATTATTATTAAATTTGCAAGGTATATTTTTTTTATTTTTCTGTAACCTTAAGTTGCCAAATCACATGCGCATAATTTAAATTTAACTTCCACTGCACGTGCTTACGCACAAGAAGCAAACAGACACGTGCGCCGCACAGTGGTTGAGCCCCATACAAAAGTTGTCAATAAATAGAAGGACTCATCGTAAACCAATTAAATTTTGTGTATTAATTGGAATTTGCTTTATTAGAATACACACAAAAATACTTTTAAATCCGCCCTCAATCAAGCCTACCTCCCATACAACACAAATATTTAAAACGCCATATTTTTTTTGTCTTGAACCAATACAAGAACCATTCTGTCAGAAATCTTCAATATATGTCTATCATTAAAAAAGTCTCTTTTGCCACTCCCACCTCCCATACGAAAATTTCTACTTCACGTGTTTTTACGTATTCCAACTTCAATGAAGCGCAGCATCCAAACTGTTTAAAATAGTGGTTTATAGTATTTCAAGATATTGTTTGTTTGCTTTTTACGGAAAAAAATCATCAAAAAAAAAGCTTATCGTTTCGTTTTTATTATAAAAAAAAGGAGTGAACCTAATGCTTTTTGACACAAACTGACGCTGGTTGTAAATGTGATACTATCAACAGTTAAAAAAGATAATAGCATACATTTTAGCATTGTGATAAAGTGAGCACAGGTCGTGTAGCATAAAAACATGGCTTGCATACACGGAAAAAGCTGTTTGCTAAATTAGTATTGTGGTTAAGCAAAACTTGCGCTTGATTCTCAGCCACTTCAAAATTATGGTAAATTTCAGCAAAAAATAATCAAAATGTGCTATTCCAATTTGTAATAACTAAGCAAATATTTGCTTGAATTTAGTAAAAATTTGCTATTCCCATTTATAATAACTTAGCAAATATTTGCTTGAATTAAGTTAAAATTTGATTTTCAGTTTATAATAACTTAGCAAAATTTTGGTTGAATTTTATCAAAATTTTTCTTTTTCCTAAATACAAATTGATTCAAGCAAATTAATTTTCTCCGTGTACGTATTCCAATTCTGTTGTTTAGAATCAAAGAATACATATTTCACTTTCAGCTGATTGAAGATGTTTGAAGAACATTTATTGACAAGGGAATTTAAATGTTTGAATAGTTTGGAAAGCATTTTATTGCGAAATTCATTAAAATGTTTCATAGTAAGATTTAAGATAATGTGAATTAATTTAACTTTATACATATCACATTACTGTTTTACTAATTCAATTTAATTGTAATTATTTAAAAATTATTATTTAATTATTTAATTATTTAAAAAAAATATTTAATATATATTAACATAGCAAATTACTAGACTGAGAAACACACTGTGGAATACTTAATTACTCTGTAAATATATACTAGTATTTCAAAAGAAGAATTATAACATTTTAAACCATTTATCGTATTTAGTAAGTAAATGCTTTCACTATTTACATTAAAAATTTAACGATTTTAAATTAAAAAAATATACCTATATATCAATATGCCGCACTTTCGTAAGAAGTGATCGTTAAATAAAAAAATGCCTAAAAGCATAGTAAAGAAAATGACTATAGAAATAAACCTTGAGACTAACCATACCTATATTTTCTTCGAAACGCATTTACCAAATGTTGTTCAAAGACGCAAAAAACTCTGTCAGTTTTTTTTTTAATCGCTCAAATTAAAGTCCAATAAAAGCATTTCTTTATTTTATATATCGTTGACATCCGAAGATCATTATCTTTTTGAATTATAAAAATATTTTCTGCAAAAAAATAAATTTACGTTTTTTTGTCATATCAACTTGGCATAAGAAATTTATTGCAAAAATAAAAAAAAATATTTCAAGAATGCAAAAAACTTTTTCAATAATGCTTTTTGTACTTAAAAAAAACCAGAGTGCAATACGTTTTCTCAATTGTCTGTAATAACTCTTGAAAAATATCAATATTTTACGAAATTTTTTCAGCATTTTTACATCAATCCAATTTTAAGGCGTCTACACAGAAAACCTATATACATATATTTCTGATAAATATTTTGGAATATTTGGAGTTAGAATATTGTTAAGCAACGCAAAGAAAAAAAAATCACAAAAAGAGATCATCAAATTTGATATTTATTTCCAACTTTTATCCACTGTGCGGCGGCATTTTGATTTTGTTTTATTTTTTTTTATGCCCAACAAACCAAAATCACAAGCGTTGTTATTTTTTTTCCTCCATAGAGTGCTACAATAAAATACCAAGAACGAGTTTTCGAGAAAAAACAAACAGAAAATGAGAGCTCACATGGCCTGCAGACAAATACTTACGAAAAGTGCATACGCAAAAAAAAAACTAACTAGCGCTAAGAGACGTTGGCAGAGAAGGAGCAGTACTCAAAGTACACTCAAAATACATTCGAATCGAGCGCCTTTGTAATAAACTGACTCAACGCACTCATTGAAAACGGCTCGAAGTGGATCGGATCATGCCTCTCTCGGATATGAGAATGTACTTATACCCGAAAAAAATGCTAATGAGCCGAATGCCTATAAGTATTTTACACATGTTATTAAGTATGGATAGAGTTGAGAACAGCACGACACTCGGGTATGATTTGAGTATCCGAATTCTGTCGGATACTCATTGCAGTTCTCTGTTGTACACTAAGTCATCTAGAAGACCAACTCTATTAGAAAGATATATTTGCACGTCATCTGCATAGGCATGCATTGTTGAATGTTTGCAGACTCTAAATATATCATTGATAAAAATTACAAACAGCAGGGGACCAAGAACTAATTAGAAATAAAGAAATTTTAGAATAATAAATTGCTATCATTAAAAAAATTTACTATTTGATATGCCATAAGCGCTTCACACACTTTGGCCAGGCAAGACAGAATGTTGATAGGCCTATAATCATTAGGCCCATTTGCAGTTGGTTTTTTCGCTACCGGCATAACAAGAGCAACTTTCCATGAAGACGGAAACGAAGACGTGGTAATACAATGATTTACAATGTGTGTAAGGGGGCTAAGGACTTGCAAGAGAATAAGCTTTAAGAATTTTAATGACCCATTGCATTTGACTTAATTTTTACTATCGACTTTCTCACATCATTCACACTTACTGCGGAGAATTGAAAATTTTCCTGGACAGCATATTCAGAGAAATCCATGTGGTTGCTAGGAGTAAGTACAGAGTTAGAGAGAAAGTAATTATTTAAAATATCTTTTTAAAAAAAAAATTTCAATATTACATTTTCCACAATTTAGTTGTGGATTTCTTGGTGCATTAATACTTAAATGTAGTGAAGAACAAACAAAGCGAAAAGAACCATGCCCGAACCCGGATTCGAACCGGGGACCTCTGAGTTGATAGTCTAGCGCACTCTTCACTAGACTACAAAGGCTGGCATGGCCTCCCATATATTTTCAAAGCCTTAAACGCGATTTCTTGCCATTTATGAAAGCTAAAGTTTTCAAATGTGTACTCCAAAACCAAAAGATTGAATACTCTGGAACTAACTGTTCAATTTCCTTCAATCTTTCAGAATATGTTTGTCTTGATATCAAGATACGTTTTTGCAAATTATAAAAAAGAATAAAAAAATCGCGAAAATTGCTTAAATTCACTACTTTCGAGTAGCATGATTTCGTTCTTTTGCAAAAACGTTATTTTCATATATGCACATTAATCAAATTAGCATTAACAATCCTGCTAGCACAAAAAAGTGGCAAAAGTGTCGCAAAAGAGTCGCCAACACAATTGCAACGTAATTTCAACTGAAAAAGCAGACATTGGGTGCTTATTTTGTAATAACTTAGGTCGCAATGAGGCGAAAAATGTGTTATAATAATATTATAAATGTGTTGTTGGCACACACTAAAGTTGCACGTCACATGGGAAACATATGTAATACATCCATAAAAGTTATTATTTTGTTATTCTTACGTTACATATTAGTGAAATTAACGTTAATGTAGAAAATATTTTGTTTTTTTAAGTTATTTGTTTGTTTTAATGACAGATTTTAATCAAGGTCGGAGTACTGATTATATAGGGTGTTGTTTTAGCTGCATGAGAACTTTAAATAATTATGTGAAACAGTAATATTATTGTACTGAATTTTTTTTAATATAATCTGGTAAATAATTTTATGTCATTTTCTTATTATGATTTCAGGCATATGTCTGCCGTGGCTACGAGTTACATAGTCCATTCGATCAGTCCAATTTTTCACTACTTTTTCCAATAAATCTGGCCGTACGGCGTCAATGGTGGCTTACAATGCTTGAAGAGTTGCTGGTTTGTCGGCATAAACCAATGACTTAACATATGAGGCTATGTAGAAGTAATCGCGAGGCGTTAATTCGCATGAACGAGGGGCCAGTTAATAGAACTACTCCTGGAAATAAATTTGTCACTAAATTGATTTTGCAATAAATTGATGGTTAATGGCGCTGTATGGGAAGTTGCGTCGTCTTGTTGAAACGAAATGTATTCAATGTTTAGCTGATTAATTTTTGGAAAAACAAAAGGCTCGATAGCGCTCGCCATTCACCGTAACGGCAGCTCCTTCCTCATTTTGAAAGAAATAAGGACCGATGATACCGCCAGCGTGTAAACCCCACCAAACATTTAATTTTAATGGATGTAGTGGTGATTCGTTAATGGCTTGAGGATTGTCTTCGCTTCATGTATGGCAATTTTGCTTATTGGCGAAGCAATTTAACCAGAAATGAGCTTCATCATGTTGACCGTAAAATGGACGAAGCTCTCTAGGCACTTCGCGAACAGATTTATTTTTTTCAAAGTAAATTTCCACAATTTGAAAGCGTTGTTCTAGCGATTAATTTATGTTGAATTGCCAAACCTTATTGAATAGAAATGTCAGCACAGTTTGACATTCTCAACTGTTAAACTATTAACAACAACCATTGAAACTTCTCATGCAGTTACAAAAACACCTTTATAAATATTCCTGATTAAAACATCAAAAATTTCATGAAAAATATCATAATTTACAGACCATCATTTTACAACAAATGAAATTTTGTCAATGAATATTGGTGTTTTACCTGTTTGAAAACATACGCATCTCCAAAAAATTAAATTTTTTAAAGTAATTATGAAATGCAAACTATTTCAAGTTTGTAATTTTAGCGTAATAATCTGTAATATATAGCTAATTACATTTTTTTGAGTGCCTAGTGTCAAAAAGCACTGAAAATTCTAAGAGAAAACAGCACTTAAGTTGATTTCAATGGAAATTTTAATTTCTATGGAGCTCTTAGACAATTTTTTTCTAAAGCTCTTGCAACTGAATAACAACCTTAATCTTTCGTTCTTACAACTAACTAACTTTTTGAAACTCAATAACAATTCAAACACAACGTTCATGTAACTAATAACATTATTTTAGTTGCAATGTTTTTTCCAAAACTCTTGCAACTGAATAATAACCTCAATACATTGTTCTTTTATCAAGAAAAATTTTACAAGTTACAATAATGTTTCCTTAACTTGTATTAACTGAATAATAACCTTAAAACAGCACTAGGTTGCAATGTTGTTGCAACTGAATGAAAACCTCAGTACAACGTTCTTTAATCTAACTAAATTTTTCAAGTTACAGTAATGTTTCCTTAAGTTGTAGCAACTGAATAATAACCACAATACAGCATCAGGTTGCAATGAGCATTTCCAATGCTCTTTTAAATGATTAAAACCTCATTGCAACCTTCTTGCAACTATACTTTGCACCAAATCAAATAAAAGTCTACCCTTCTCCAACTTTTATATTTTTCATATCATAATTAATATTTTGTAAAAATTCAAAGAATAGATAACAATTAATTATTAAAAATGAACTTTCTATGGTTGAGTCAGACAAATAAGAAAAACTTTAGTTAATGTTAAATTAATTAAATAATCTTAGCTTTCTAGCGGGAGCAAAAAGACTCACACAATTCAATGGTGCATGTCGGTAAATTCATTGAACTCCAAAGAAGAATAGTGAAAAGGAAGAGTCAGCTAAAATATCAAAAACAAACCTTTGTAGAGCTTTAAGCTTTGCGATCAAAAATAATTTTATTGCTTTAACGACATATGAAAATGGCTGATGAGATATAAACTCATAAGATCTCAACAAAGGAATTTATTCGAACAAGTGTTAAATCTTATCAGACTTAAACAGTGGTTTGGTCACAGCTTAATCATTTAAGGCTACTGAAGATGGAAGGATAACTCCTTCCGAAACAGTCTGTCTATTCAGTCTGCTGTGATTGACTCTATACAGAGTTTGTTGTTGTTGCCTTCTTCAAAACTTACTTAGGCTAAATAGCTCATAATTAAAATCATGTAAAAATGTTTTTATCCACTTTCATTACAACAAACATATTACATTTTGAATTAACTTATAAAAAAAAAATTTTCACATCAATACCTTGTTCCTTCAGAGGTGTAGCAACGCAACGCAAAGTAAATGTAGCTACTTAACTATGCGGTAAATTAAAAAGTTATTTTATTCAAAAATATTATCAATCAAATTATAAAATCTATAACTGTGTAAAAAAGTATCGCTTCTGCCCAGCTCTTTTTACTTTAAAAAGCAATGCTACTATTGTGTACTATATGCAAAAATTTACTGATAAAATATAATAATATTTTTTATTTTTCATCTTCCGAATGATGGATAGACGAATTCATTTTTTAACTCTTTTTGAGTGTCTTAAATACTCTATAACGTTTTTTGCAATAATCATGCGTGCATTCCACGGCAGCAACTTCAGCAAAGCGACCTAAAACATTTTGTTGAAAGATTGAAGAGTTCTGCTTTTGCAATGATTAAAACAGTAGTGTTACCTGTACGCCATGCCAAAAATAGCCTGTGGTTACATCTATGTTCCCCATCGTGCTTACCGCCCATCGCGCATAGACGTCCGGTTGCGGTATGAATAGTCCACCACGCATTATAGCACGTGAATATGAGTTAATCTTTGTAACAACAAAATTAGGCGAAACCAGCTGTACTGTAATGCCGAAAGGACGTGCTTCCTCTTGCAGTGCTAAGGTGAGATAGCGGGTAAAAGCTTTGGTGGCGGTATAAAGTGCAGCATACGGCATTGGCTGAAGCTCTGTGCCAGAGGATATGTTTACAATGAGGCCTTGGATGTGTTCTTGCTGCATGCGACGCAAGAAAAGACGCGACAACATAGTGACTGGCACAATATTCGTGTATAGCACATTCCAGAGATCTGCCTCCTCACAAAATGACATGATATCCACAAGTGGCGTGTTCTGACCAACATTATTAACTGAAATTAAAGGTTTGTATTTTTAAAAGGAGTCTGTTTATTGCTGACGATGACTTGCCAAGTATTCCAATTGGTATATTCTCAAGTTCGTCTTCAATGTGCTCATAAACCGTTTTTCCTTCAGTAAAATCAGCAACAATCCATTTAGTACGCACTCCAAACTCATGCTCTGCAAGGTTGTGCCAATAACTTTTAATACTATTTAGCCTCTAAGCTTCCTTTTGCTCAAAACTTACCAATATTCCTGGCCACTGCTTGCAATTTGGACTCTGTGCGTGATATGAGCACCACGTTGAGACCTTGTCGAGCCAATTCTCTGGCATAAGCTTTACCAATGCCGTCTGTGGCTCCGGTTATCACTGCCCACGGACCATAACGCTGCTTAAGACTCCTGATGCTCTGCCAGCCCAGTAACTTGTGCAGACTTGCCTTAAATATTAGCACTGGTGCTCGTAGATTTTCGTACAAGTAACAGCAAAGTGCATAGAATCCTACAAAAGTCAGAAAACTGCAGAATATATCAAACATTTTGAAAATTACTCAATTGGATAGCATTTAATAAATAAATTTTTTGCTTGGAAAAAACTTATCATTTCTACGTTTGTGAACGTACTGAATATTCAGAGGCATTTTTAGGCTCATGGCTTAGGTGCTTAAAAATACGTTTGTGTCAGGAATATTTATAGCACCTTAATAAGTTGCTTCATTTGTATAGCGAATAGCTAGTAGAAATAAAATAAATAAAATTTAAGTCACTTATAATTGCTTCACAGAAGGTATTCGTACAATTTATTAAAAATTTTTTCGTTATAAGTTTTGACATTGGTTTTCAAGCTTTTTTTTGTATGCACAGCAGAACTTTGACACAGAATTAGCAGTCATTAAATCAATGCTTAAATGAGCTATCTCATAATACTACACTGCAAAATCCACACGCTTTAAAATTGACCATTTTAAAAAATAGATAACAAAAAATATGTTTAATTTATTTAAGACTTTCATACCTTCTTTAAAATAAGCTCGAACACAAGTGAAGACAATTGGGGAAAAAACGAAATTGAGAAAAGATCAACAGAAATTCAGAAAAGATCAATTGAAATTAAAAAGATCATTTCACATTCAGAGTAGAGCAATAGAAATACAGAAATACCATGTCAAGTCGAAAAATATCAATCGAAATTAAAAATAAATCAATTGAAATGCAGAAATTCCATTTGAAACTCAGGATAGATCAATTAAAATTGAGAGTGTGTCAATTAAAATCCAAACTGGATGAAATAAAATTCAGAAAGGACTATTTCAAATTAAGAAAATATCAAAAGAAATACAGACAAAATAAAATTAAATTCAAAAAAGTTCATTTGAAATTCAGAAAATTAATTCTAAATTCAGAAACTCCATTTGAAATTCGGAAAAGACGAATTGAATTTTTGGAAATTCCTTAAGAAACTTAGAAAAGGTCAAATGAAATTCAGAATAGATCAAATGAGATTCAGTAAAATCAATTAAAAATAAAATTATTTTTGTTTCAGTAAAATTAATTGAAATTCAGAGAAAAATCGATTAATATTTACAAATTTAAATCAACTATTACCATTATCATTAACATATCTATAACCATAACCATAACCATAACCATAACCATAACCATAACCATAGCCATAACCTTAACCATAATCATAACAATAACCATAATCATAATCATAAACATAAACATAGCCATAATCATAACCATAATCATAACCATAACCATAGCCATAGCCATAGCCATAGCCATAACCATAATCATAATCATAATCATAATCATAATCATAATCATAATCAAACCCATAGCCATAACCATAACCATTACCATAAACATAATCATAACCATAACCAAAACCATTACCATAAACATAATCATAACCATAGCCATAACCATAACCATAACCATAACCATAACCATAACCATAACCATAACCATAACCATAACCATAACCATAACCATAACCATAACCATAACCATAACCATAACCATAACCATAAACATAACCATAACCATAACCACAACCATAACCAGAACCACAACCATAACCATAATCATAACAATAACCATAATCATAATCATAAACATAAACATAGCCATAATCATAACCATAATCATAACCATAACCATAACCATAAACATAACCATAACCATAACCATAACCATAACCATAGCCATAACCTTAACCATAATCATAACAATAACCATAATCATAATCATAAACATAAACATAGCCATAATCATAACCATAATCATAACCATAACCATAGCCATAGCCATAGCCATAGCCATAACCATAATCATAATCATAATCATAATCATAATCATAATCATAATCATAATCATAATCAAACCCATAGCCATAACCATAACCATTACCATAAACATAATCATAACCATAGCCATAACCATAACCATAACCATAACCATAACCATAACCATAACCATAACCATAACCATAACCATAACCATAACCATAACCATAAACATAACCATAACCATAACCATAACCATAACCATAACCATAACCATAACCATAACCATAGCCATAACCTTAACCATAATCATAACAATAACCATAATCATAATCATAAACATAAACATAGCCATAATCATAACCATATTCATAACCATAACCATAGCCATAGCCATAGCCATAGCCATAACCATAATCATAATCATAATCATAATCATAATCATAATCATAATCATAATCATAATCAAACCCATAGCCATAACCATAACCATTACCATAAACATAATCATAACCATAACCAAAACCATTACCATAAACATAATCATAACCATAGCCATAACCATAACCATAACCATAACCATAACCATAACCATTACCATAAACATAATCATAACCATAGCCATAACCATAACCATAACCATAACCATAACCATAACCATAAACATAAACATAACCATAACCATAACCATAACCATAACCATAACCATAAACATAACCATAACCATAACCACAACCATAACCAGAACCACAACCATAACCATAACCATAACCATAGGCATAACCATAGGCATAACCATAACCATAACCATAACCATAAACATAACCATAACCATAACCATAACCATAACCATAACCATAACCATAACCATAACCATAACCATAACCATAACCATAACCATAACCATAACCATAACCATAACCATAACCATAACCATAACCATAACCATAACCATAACCATAACTATAATCATAACCACAACTATAACCGTAACCGTAACCGTAACCAAAACCAAAACCTTAACAATAACCGTAATCATAATCATAATCATAATCATAACCATAACCCTAGCCATAACGCTAACCATAACTATAGCAATAACCATAATCATAATCATAATCATAAACATAATCATAACCATAACAATAATCATAATCTTAATCAAAATCATAATCATAATCATAAACATAAATATAAACACAACCATAATCATAACCATAGCCATAGCCATAACCATAACTATAAATATAACCATAACCATAATCATAGCCATAGCCATAACCATAACCATAACCATAACCATAACCAAAACCATAACCATAACCATAACCATAACCATAACCATAAACATAACCATAACCATAACCATAACCATAACCATAACCATAACCATAACCATAACCATAACCATAACCATAACCATAACCATAACCATAACCATAACCATAACCATAACCATAACCATAACCATAACCATAACCATAACCATAACCATAACCATAACCATAACCATAACCATAACCATAACCATAACCATAACCATAACCATAACCATAACCATAACCATAACCATAACCATAACCATAACCATAACCATAACCATAACCATAACCATAACCACAACCATAACCATAACCATAACCCTAACCATAACCATAACCATAACCATAACCATAACCATAACCATAACCATAACCATGACCAAACCAAAAACCAAAACCATAACAATAACAATAACCGTAATCATAACCATAACCATAACCATAACCATAACCATAACCATAACCATAACCATAACCATAACCATAACCATGACCAAAACCAAAACCAAAACCATAACAATAACCATGACCAAAACCAAAACCAAAACCATAACAATAACCGTAATCATAATCATAACCATAACCCTAGCCATAGCCATAACGATAACCATGACTATAGCAATAACCATAATTATAATCATAACCATAATCATAATCACAATCATAATCATAATCATAATCATAATCATAAACATAAACATAAACATAATCATAACCATAACAATAATCATAATCTTAATCAAAATCTTAATCATAATCATAATCATAAACATAAACACAACCATAATCATAACCATAACCATAACCATAGCCATAGCCATAACTTTAACTTTAACTATAACTATAACTATAACTATAACTATAACTATAACTATAACTATAACTATAACTATAACTATAACTATAACTATAACTATAACTATAACTATAACTATAACTATAACTATAACTATAACTATAACTATAACTATAACTATAACTATAACTATAACTATAACTATAACTATAACTATAACTATAACTATTACTATAACTATAACTATAACTATAACTATAACTATAACTATAACTATAACTATAACTATAACTATAACTATAACTATAACTATAACTATAACTATAACTATAACTATAACTATAACTATAACTATAACTATAACTATAACTATAACTATAAATATAACTATAACTATAACTATAACTATAACTATAACTATAACCATAATCATAATCATAATCATAATCATAATCATAATCATAATCATAACCATAATCATAATCATAAACATAAACATAAACATAAACATAAACATAAACATAATCATAACCATAACAATAATCATAATCTTAATCAAAATCATAATCATAATCATAACCACAACCATAACCATAACCATAACCATAACCATAACAATAACCATAACCATAACCACAACTATAAACATAAACATAATCATAAACATAAACATAAACATTGCCATTACCTATACCATTATCATTACCAGTGCTCGGATTTTGATGACCTAAAAAATATTGCAAAAATGACCTAACAATTTGCAGAAAATTATCTAAAAACTGATAAAAATTTCCTAAAAAACGCAAACAATTACATAAAAAATAAACAAAAAATAAAACATTACTTTACTTAAAATTTTTTTTATACAAATTTTATATATAAAGATACAGTATATTACAAGGTACATTTTAAAGTTATTAACATTGAAAGAACGTCGATTGTCTGGCCAAAAGTTTTTGTAAACAGAAAAACTTCTTTCTTCTTCTGCACCGACGAGAGTAACATATTAAAAAGATGATATTTCATGGGATGTAAGTTCCTCTTCTAATGTCATAGTATTAAAATTTTTACCCCTATCATTTCAGCAATAGAGCATAAAAATAGAGTTAATTAAAACTAGCATATCCTGAGTTCTTATCTAACACTTGTTTCATCTTTCTACATACCCTTTCGTCAGTTTCACCACGCCCAGAGATTTTTTCAAATAGCTCTATAAAGAAAGCTACTCCTTTTGCAAGAGGTAATGTTTTTGATTGAAGGGACTCTATTGTTAAAGAGTTTAACTGTAAAAATGAGTACAAATTTGCATTGTTGCAATATTTAGTAAAAAAAAAAGATAAAACATTTTTTTAAAATGGCCTAAAAAACCAAAAAATTATCTTAAAATAAAAAAATGTCAAAAAATGACAGTAAAATAACTTAAAAATCACTAAAAATTATCAAAAAAATGACTTAAATCAAGATAAAATGACCTGAAAACTAGAACCGATAACAAACGATGAAAAATTACGAAAAAATGACCTAAAAGCTTTTCATATTTGGAATTAAGGAAACATAAATGGACGTTCTAAGTCACCAGGAAATGTCTTAGAAGCAGCAAAAAAAATATGACATGTCATCGAAATCCTAGCCTTGATCATTACCATTGCCATTACCATTACAATAACTACTACCATTACTATTACCATTACTCTTACCATTAAAATTACCATTAACATTATCATTGCCATTACCATAACTATTAGCATTATCATTGCCATAACAATTACCATTACCATTACCATTACCATTACCATTACCATCACCATTACCATCACCATCACCATCACCATCACCATCACCATCACCATCACCATCGCCATCGCCATCGCCATCGCCATCACCATCGCCATTGCCATCACCATCACCATCGCCATCGCCATCGCCATCGCCATCGCCATCGCCATCGCCATCGCCATCGCCATCGCCATCGCCATCGCCATCGCCATCGCCATCGCCATCGCCATCGCCATCGCCATCGCCATCACCATCGCCATCGCCATCACCATCACCATCACCATCGCCATAGCCATCGCCATCGCCATCGCCATCGCCATCGCCATCGCCATCGCCATCGCCATCGCCATCGCCATCGCCATCACCATCACCATCACCTCCGCCATCACCATCACCCTCACCATCACTATCACCATCACCATCACCATCACCAACCATCAGTATCACCATCGCCTTTATCACAAGAAATATATAGTGGGATGTAGTGTACAAAGACAATGGCGCGTAGTGTAATTGACGAACTTATGGAACTTTTTCGAAAAACAAAAAAATTACAAACTGACACACACTGTAATTAAACAAATAATTTCGGCTTCATCTAAATTTAGCAGGTGCCTGCCAGAGAATGAATTAATTTTTTCATTTAAAAATGAAGTGCGGAGATTCCCGCTTTTTTCACTGCACCATTTTTTGAACTGTGTCGAACAAATGACGGGAGTTCCTGCGATGACGGGAATTTAATTTTTTAAGATTTTCTTAAGCTGTGCTGAGTAATTTTGGATTTAAAAATAAGCGGGAGTTCTCGAAATATGTTTATTTAATCACAAGTGAATGACGGGAATTCCCACAATCCAGCCGAAAGTGTTTAGCAAACTGAGTATTTCTGCCAGATCAAAACAAAGTGAAAATTATTAAAACGTGGCTTAAAAAGTGCGTTCAATTTATCGGTTAGTATAATTAGGCAATTCGCAACGTGTCGTATTGTGTTCTATTGTTCTAGTTTTGTATGACTGTTGTGTATCAACACTGTTGTTGTTTCGTATGCTAAATTAAGATAGGAAAAATACAACCCTGTGTTGCAATCAACTCTAGCAATATTGAACAAAACCACGATATTCAGATAAATTAAGTTGGAGAAAAGCAAATTATAAAAAATCTTTGTTAATTTATGTGGTAGAAACGATACAACGATACAACGATTAGGGGTTGCTCACATGTGTTGTATTTTGTAGAACTTTGCTATACGACATAAGAAATACGACAGGCCTTGTAAATTGCCTGAATATATTTTAATTATATTTGATTAGTTAGTTTACTTGTGATCTATTAAATTATAACATGAATTTAATCGCCAGCTTTAGATCAAGTAAGTTTTTTAAGAAGGCAACAATAACAACAACAGCTCTATATAGAGTCAATCACTTACCTGACTAGACAGTCTGTTTCGGAAATCGCTACATTTCCACTTCATTAGTCTCTGAGTAATTAAGCTGTGATCAACATTGTTGTAATTTACTCATGTTATTAAATTTAATTTTAACAATGTGTGATAAACGCTATTATTTTTTTATGTATGCAGCTTATTCATCGACAAGCAACACCGCACAGTGTTTTCTTTTTGCCATAAATAGAAAAAAATCAATTTCCAAAAAAACCCAAAAAAGATTTGTTTTCTGATGGAACACGTAAAAAGAAGCCCAAAGTGTTTTTAATTTTTTTATTTTGTTTGGTACCGAGTTCTGAAAACGAAGTGTTATAAAAACCGATAGCTTAGCAAAAAAAACCTAAATTTAGGTCCAATTTTCGAATCCTCTAATTGAGTTACTTAAAATGCAACCCTTATTAATGAAGCATATTTTAAAAACTTGTAATTAAATGCAACTAAGAAAATTATTCGAGGTGTATTTTGATTACAAATTTCGTTTTACGGATATTTTCAAAGTCGTTGTGATTGTTCAAGTGAAAAAAGTGCTTTTAAAAGTTTGAAAGATAATAAAAACAAGTATATCGAGGTATAGGTATATCGAGGTGGCGACCATAGCCTAGTGGGTAGAGTGCATGGCCCCTAAGCTAACGAACCGCGGTAGCCCGGGTTCGATTCCAGCTCAGACAGAAAGTTTTTTCAATTGAAATAATTTTTCTTTTCGGTCGTCACCTCTCTGCAGACAATGGCGAACTGTAGAGAGTAAAAATTGCCATGTAAAGCTTCTTGAGAACATAAGCCATTCGGAGTCGGCATAAAACACGTAGGTCCAGTTCTCGGTCATTTGTGAGCAAACATTTAATAACACGCACAACACAATTGATCAATAGAAACTAAGAAAAAGTCCTTCCAAGGGCTGAAATGGCCAGTTTATTCTAAATTTTTTTTTTTTTGCTTAAGTTTGCTAAAAGTATATTTTATTGAATAAAAATTGTCCCAGCTTCAATTGCCTGCATATAATGACAAAATTTTGTTTTATTTGAGACATGTTCTATGAAAATTGGTGATATCTTCTCTAAACTATCTTCTCTAAGCCTGCGCAAAAATTAGTAATGACCAACTAAAACTCAGTAAAAATATGTAATAGCATCATTTCAAAATAAGTGGCGCGCACCTCGTCGCTACAAATAGTTATTTCAGTAGAGACTTTAATTATGGTTCAAAAATTGTTTGATTATGATGAAGAAAAGCAAGTAGGTTTTTCGCAAATAAAAATTTATTTAAAAATATACATTAATAAAAAAAAATACTCAAATAAATAATATAAAAATTTTACTTGCACAACCTAAAATAAAAAAAAAAAATTATTAAAATTAGTGCAAGTAGCAATAATGACAAAGCGATAACACATGTTTTAAGATTTGTTTTTTTTATTTTGTTTTGCCTAACTATTCTGTTTTTGAAATGAAACTTCAAGGTGGCGATTTGATACTGAGAGTAAAATTTTAAGAGTCTCGTCACGAAAAATTTTCGTAATGAAAAATATTTCGAGTCTCGTCACGTTTTTGTGTACATGAGCAATGATATTTTTTATTTTGTGTGTTTTTATGTATGGGGACCACCAGAAGGGTGTCAGATAGAGCATAGGTATGTTCAGCAGAAATGTTAAGGGGAAAAAACTAATAGGACCAGCTCATACATTGGATCCTCCTAGATTTATCCAATCTATCCATCTAAGGGCTAGATTTTTTTGATATGAACTATAATAGATATGTTTTACTTTTATTTTAAGTTTTTTGTGTGGGCACCACCAGAATGGCGGCAGATAGAGTGTAGTTGTGTTGACCTCTCTAGGGGTCATACATTTTTTGATATGAATTATAATAGAAATTTTTTTCTATATTTTGCGTTTTTTGTATATAGATAGATACCCACAATAGATTTTCCTACAATATATGGAATTTTTCATGTCATAAAACGTGTAAAAAACCATTAAATCAGTATTACCAATTAAAGCACTAACCAATGACAGTGTAATATTACATAAGTAAAATATTTCAATGAAAATTTTGTATTGAATTGCAATTGGGGGTGGAAGAGGTGGTTAGTGGATGGGTTGGGGACAGGGGGGAGGAGGTGTTAGTGAATCGATGCACACTAGAGTGAGTCGCAAAAAAATGTCAAAAGTCTGCACCTCATATGAAAGCTTAACTCGAGAGGCTTACGTGGACATAACAATTTTTTCGGCACCCTGAATGAACCGCCAAAACTGTTTTTTCTTCATAACTTTACTCCCTTGAGTCCGATCATCAAATGCAATATTCATTCTTGAAAAGGTTTTGATAAGTCCTACAATTGTTCTTTAGGTGTCATAGACCTAAAATATCGAATTCATAAAGTTATTTCCGTTACACAGACTTTTACCGCCAAAAATGAAAAAAAAAATTATATTATAAAAGACAGCCCTTAAAAAACCAATAAATTTTGTACTTGAAAGTATTTAAAAAAGGTGAGAATCAAAGGAAGGGTCAAAGTGTTTCGTCGGAACGATGTTATTATATTATTCTTTCTTTTTTTAGAAAGAGGTAGCATCATATTTTGTATGGTTCTGACAGATGTGGTTAGGAGGATAGAGAAAAAGAACAGGGATGCAACTACCTTATTAAATGAAAATTGGATGGTGTTTTGAAATAATATTTAAATAAATGATTTGTTACTTGTCCACATATGATTCGTTGGACACTGATTTGTATTTATATATAAAAAAAATTTGAAGGTTCATGTTAGTAGGGTAAGAAATAATATAAAAAACAGTTATTTTATTATTTCACTTCGGACGAATAATTTGACTGTTCCAAATTTGATCGACTGTAACTTTTTGATTCTCAACTTTTTTAAATGGAACGACAATGTTTATTGGTTTTTAAGGGTTTTTTATAAATAATTTTTTTCATTTTTGGTTGTTAAAGTCTGTGAAACTGATAGAACTTTACAAATTTGATGATGGCATTTATAGAACAATTGTAGGACTTATCAATTAATTTGCAACATTGTATTGCATTTGCAGGGTGCCTAAAAAATTTTTATGACCACGTCACTCTCTTGTGGTAAGCTTTCGTATGAGAGGCGGACTTCTGAAATATTTTTTATTGTATGGGAACCGACCCGGTCAAATGTACACTACGTTTAAAAACGGTGCTGAGAAGCCAAAAAGACGACATCGTATAAAATTTCATTGAAATATATCGACATTTCCTGTTACCTAGTTTGGGCTTGTACCTGAGGGAGGGGTTGTATTGGGCCGATATGCACCATTTTTGGAATTTCCTTAATAAGTTTTATCAAAATCCGTCAATGTTTACTATTTTTGGCACAAGAATGTTTAAAAAAGCTTTTTAACAAAAAAAAAAAACCAACTTTAAAACTACTTCAAAGTAAAAAATAATTTTAAATTACTTTTCACATTAGTTCTTGGTCAAATTTGATAATTTATTTATATATATTATCAAATTGGAAATCTTATCATTATAATTTTTTTTATTCAAAATTCTATACAAAAAATTTCTATACAAAATTGAAAAAAATTTAATAATAAGATTTCAGTACTCTAGTGTTAATATTATTCGATATACAAAGTTTTCATATATTGCCACGCCCCTGTGTTGAAAACCACCCACCTTTTTGGACGGGCACCTCCGCGTCTAATATCTCTATCTGTTGGCAAAATAAAGTTGTTGCAATCGGGCAAGTACTTTAGGAGTTATCGATGTACATACATTTAAAAAAAAAAAACAAAAACCAACCAACTTGAGAAACTCCTCCATTTTGAAGTCGGTTAAAAATCAGTATCCAAAGCGTGATCTGCCAGCCAGGAAACTGTTTCAAATAGGGAAGATAAATGTTGTCAACTAAAAAATTTTTATGACAGGTGTATTTGTTGGACCACAGTTTCGAAAAATAGTGCGCAACAAACACTTTCCAAAAACATTAAACCGAATAGAGCAGAGAGCATGGAAAGCTTTATTTCTCTATGTGACAGCTTCCTGCCTGTGTCGATTAAGATTCATTTTCTGCATGCTCCTTTGGAAGTCTTTCCACAAAATCTCGACCAATTCAGCGATGAACAGGGTTAACGACTCTACCAGGAAACCTCAAAATCGAATCCCAGTCACAAGACAAAAGTCATGTCAAAATGAGAGCCAATTATTGATGTTCACTTCAACGGGAAACTGAGAATTCATCGATAAAACGAAGGCGATCAAACAATCATTTTAATTTTAAAATGCATCATAGTGCTCTGGTCAGCAGTGATGTGCGGCGTAGAGAACATGATGTCGCCAATACTATTGTCGACGGTGTCGACAATGTCGTGTAGACAATTGATTTTAACGACGTGTAGATAATTAATGTAAGAGACTGCATGTTTATTGTAATATTTAATTAAATTGAGTCCAAGTTCGAAGTATTCCTTATTTTTACGCCTTCTGGGCATGGCTTTTGATTGTTTAATTGTAAAATTTGTTACTTTGTGTTAATTACACGAATTTTCAAAAGGTTTTAAGAATCAGCATAATCTAAATGGAACTTGCATTTTCGCAGTGTTGCATTTTGTTGACATTGTTTACACAATTCTCGACATTGTCTACATTGTCGACACATTCTGCATTGTGGACACATTCTGCATTGTCGACACATTCTGCATTGTCGACACCAAAATGTCGACAATTAAAGACGACGCGTCGAGGAACATCACTGCTGGTCAGCTCGACCGTGTGACAGTTCGTAAATTTTTTTGTTTTTCGAAAAAGTTCCATAAGTTGGTCAATTAGTGATTGATTTGCAACAACAAACACTCTCTGCACTCGATAAGGAACGTTCTTTTGCGATATTGATTTAAAAAATATGAGTTTTGAAAAAACTATGTCTTGAAAACGTCGTCAAAGTTAAATAAAGTGGACAAACTACCAAAAATGTTATGTCACTTAATTTATATAAAGAGGAAATGCATAATTTCCACAAAATGGTATAAATTACACCTGTTCAAAACTATATGAGGAAATTTATATGTATCTTTTTCGTCGGTGCGCGTCAATTTCTTTAAAGGTACATTCCTAATGAGAAAAAAAATACCTTAATACCCAACAAAATTTGACGTTCAGATATTGCGCAAATCGTTTTAAGGTCATTTTGGAGTTAGATACGACTTAAACCATTTTGAATAATATATTGCCAATACAAAAACACACATGGACTATATTTTGACGAAAAATCATTTATAATAATCTAAGCTTTTATACGTTTTTTTTTTATTTTTTTAAAATATGCATCCGATATTTTTTGGCGGAGCTTTAAAAATGCCATTTAACTCGTAAACCAAAATTATCGTTTTTCCACAAAAAGCATTTTTTTATTTGTTTCCAGCGACATTACACAGAGCCAAAACAACCTTATAAAATAGAATAACATCAATAAGATTTCTCTATAGTTTTCCTCCAAGAAGATCGTCTTATTAAAACCATAGAGAAAATCTTATTAAAACTATGAGCTTTTTTTATCAGGCAAACCACATAATTATAAGAAGAATCTTATTGTTTCTTATTAGAACACTTTTTAAAACAATAAGAAAGTCTTATCAAAACTTCTTCTTTTTTAAGAAGAAATCTTATAGATTTAATAAGATTGATTTTTGACATTTAATAAAAACATCTTATTGATTATTGAATATTGGAAATATTTTTAAATCAGTACGGAATCTTATTAACCTTTTACCTACGAATATACTTTTAATTGCCTGTAATATTGAATAAAAAGACATTTTGATGGTTTATTACAAATCATTAGGAAATAAAATTTGTATATATATATATAAAATACATCTGTTGAAAAAACAAAAAGAAAAGAAATAAATTCAGTGTTGTTGCATAAATAAGTTTTTTAATTTTAAAAAATATGTCTTTGTCACCAAAATACCCGGCGCTGTCGAGGCCTTCAAGTAAAGTGGCGACATCCTTAATCTCCATTTTTTGAAGAACCTCCTTCGAGTTTACTCCATAAATTTTAAGTAAAGTCGAAATTGAGTTACTCAAGCCCCACGACCGAAATATGACTTGAGTTTCCAGAATTTCAGCCTCGGCGAAAACAAGTTTTAAGCAGGGAACATAAGTATCATCATCCAATATCACATATTTTTATTTTACTTTAAATAAATTAAATTCACAAAATGCACATAAAATTCACGATATCACTTCACAATTACGACTGAAAGCTAAAGCAAGGAATAAGTAGCATTTTCACAGTTATTACCTTCTTAAAAGGTGTTTAATAAGAAAATCTAATAAAAGCAGATCAAAAAGATTTTCTTATTAATTTAAGGTGGTCTCTTTTTAAACTTTGGAGAGTGAAAAAAATATTTTCTTATTATTTATTTATTTTTTATTTATTTGATATTTAATATTAGTATTTTAAGAACATGCTCTTTTGAAATACAAAGATAAAAGCTTAATAATAATATTACAATATATTGTATATTAATATTGTAATTTAGTTTTAACTAGCTGAACCCGGTGTGCTTCGCTACCCCCCTCACGCTGTTGCACTTGGTCGTTATCATCCGCTTGTCCCATGAAATAAATTTGTAAAAACTTAGGACCTTCATCTGGAATTGGCAATATTGATCCCATTCGGTAATAAATTTGGCCTTGAACTCTAAATGTTGGCATGAAGTTGTCTCGAACCACTTTAGTCGCACCAAACGATGTATTTTGAATAATAATCATTTTATTTTTTCCTCTTCTTCCTTTTTTGATGCCTTAGGGGCAAATTATTTATTTGTTCTTACCTGAAACTAACGATAGTAGTGGTTCTGGTGGTGGTAGCAGTTCGGGTAAAGCAATTTTACCATTTGCGCAGCACATTCCAGGTGCTTCATTTTTATATTTCTAGGCATTGTAGTATTGGCAAACGTTATTACTTGGTGCAATGGCAACTAACTCATCTTCACTTCAATCAATTTCTGATGTGTAGTGGAATGCAATCAGCTGATATGATTCAGGGCTTCGACGATGCTGTGCTCTTCGACTACGATCTTGTAGACGGTGTGCCTCACGTTGCTCTGGTGTCTCGACAGCTCTTGATAAAGAGTATAGCGATCGGTCACTTCGCATGCGTGTTTGACGTTGAGTAGAAGTCTCGGAAGCCCTTAATATCAAGGCTTGAGAACGGTCGCTTCGTAACCGTGTTTCACACTGAACAGATGTCTCTGAAGCCCTTGATGTTGAGGTTCAAGATCGCTGAATTTCTAAACGTTTTTCGCGCTGAACAGCAGTCTCGGAAGCCCTTGATGTTGAGTCAAGAATTTATTATTTCGTAAGAATATCCTATTGTGAAAATTTAATGACGATCGGTCCAGTAGTTAAAACTATAAAACGATCTTTAATTTTCCCAAAAAGGGGCGTGGTCCCACCCACTTTTCTCCTGGTACGTATTCCTAACTATGCCAATACCATATGTACCAAATATCATCGACGTAGGTCAAAAAATGCCCAAAATATGGCGATTTAAATTTTTGGGTTATATGGGAGGTGCCACGCCCCTTTATCCAATGAAAACTTTAAAAAGCCTATTATTCTTTCCAGAGTCACAGTAACATGCTGTGAAAATTTCAGGAAGATCGGTCTAAGGGTTTGGCCTCCTATAAAGCACAAACAAACAAACAGACAGACAGACATTCATTTTCATATATATAGATTGAAAGCAGATTAATTATAATGAAAGTAAAATGGGGCGAAAAAGGGGGATTTGGTAATAAAAAAATCTATGGCTACCTTACCTGTAGATAAAAAGTATATAAAACTTTAGGTAAATACATATTACAAAAAAAGTATTTTGTATAGCAAACATTGTTAGTGGTATAAGTGTAACGGTACGTTTTACGCTGGGGTATCACACGCCGGACCAGTAGTCCTGTCACAAAGCAATTTCTATTTTGGGACCCAGAAATAAAGAAGCTGAAGCGGTTTTATTTTAAATTCAAGAACTCTTGTTTATTAAATTTAGCTTCAGTGCTTTTATCTTAGATCTATCTTTAATAAATGTAAAACGTATAGGATGGCGCTTCTTGCGCGGTAAACAAGGAAATAAAATAATGAATTTAAATTGTTGGTGATGGCTTACTTGCGTGCTCTCAGCACGTCTTCGTTCTAGCTGGGTTGTGTGCTCTCAGCACGTCTTCAATGTCGCGTGCGGCGTAGGCACGTCTTCGTTATAGCTGGGACTACGTACTCTGTAGCACGTCTCGTTGTCCTAAGCGCTCTCTGTAGCGCGGCTTCAAATCGCGTGCGGCGTAGGCACGTCTTCGTTACAGCTGGGTTGCGTGCTCTCAGCACGTCTTCAATGTCGCATGCGGCGTAGGCACGTCTTTGCTATAGCTGGGACTACGTACTCTGTAGCACGTCTCGTTGTTCTTGGGCGCTCTCTGTAGCGCGTCTCCAATATCGCGTGCGGCGTAGCACGGCTTCGATACAGCTGGGTTGCGTGCTCTCAGCACGTCTTCAATGTCGCGTGCGGCGTAGGCACGTCTTCGCTATAGCTGGGACTACGTACTCTGTAGCACGTCTCGTTGTCCTTGGGCGCTCTCTGTAGCGCGTCTCCAATATCGCGTGCGGCGTAGCACGTCTTCGATACAGCTGGGTTGCGTGCTCTCAGCACGTCTTCAATGTCGCGTGCGGCGTAGGCACGTCTTCGTTATAGCTGGGACTACGTACTCTGTAGCACGTCTCGTTGTCCTTGGGCGCTCTCTGTAGCGCGTCTCCAATATCGCGTGCGGCGTAGCACGTCTTCGATACAGCTGGGTTGCACCCTTGTGTGTTGCACACTCTAGCACAGCTCGGTCTTCCCTGAGTCGTGTGCTCTCTAGCCCGTCTTGGACGCCTTCGCGTTGACCAAGTGCGTTGATTTCGACGCACGTGTCGACCTCTGTCTTATGGCGGATATGTTGCTTCTTTAGGCGTTGAATACTCTACGTTTCGTAGTCTGAGTGCGTTGGGTACGACGCACGTGTCGAACTCAGTCTTCTGGGCAAATATAATGTTTTGCCGGACGCTGGGTACTCCGTTGTCTTGCTGGTCTGAGTGCGTTGGTTATGACGCACGTGTCAAACTCAGTATTCTGGGCAAATCTGTAGTTTTGCCGGACGCTGGGTATTCTGTAGTCTCGCTTGTCTGAGTGCGTTGGTTATGACGCACGTGTCAAACTCAGTTTTCTGGGCAAATCTGTGGTTTTTGCCGGGTGCTTGGTATTATGCGTTGTGTTGAGCTGAGTGCGTTGGGTATGACGCACGTGTCAAACTCAGTCTTCTGGGCAAATCTGTAGTTTTGCCGGACGCTGTGTACTCTGCAGCTTGGTCGGCTTGAGCCCATGGACGCTGATCGTGGTAGCTTTACACTTTGACTCCAGGATGGACACTCTAGGGCTACTAAAATGTCCACGCCTGTACGGTAGTGTTGTCACAACAAAGAGTCGTTATACTCGGCGGCAGGGAAGGTCCAGGCCAAACCATGCGTTATCCCTGTGACCAGTGGCACTATACAAGTTGTGACAAACGAAGCGTACGTCTGGGTAGTAAGCTAAACCGATCAGTTTCGCTGGCTGGGGCTCCTCGGTGCCGTCTTGATACTGCCGAAGTGAGACTGTGCTGGATGCTCTCGATGTTCGTAGTCGTTGGCTCTTGGGGCGTTTGACGCTACGTTGTCCTTATAGCGTTGAGTTCGTCGGCGCTCACTGGGCCGCAAATGTAACCTTGCGCTGACGATTTTACCCACTGTCCTCGTACTGTCTGGAACTCTTTATGCCGGAGCAACTCGTCAAGTACTCGAGCGTGTGGTCATAAATGCCTTGACTATTAGCAAATCTCTTTAGTTGTACTCTTTTCTAATAATCAAGGTCCAGGCCAAACCATGCGTTATGAATATTAGATACTTTCCAACACAGAGGACCACGTACTTACAGTTGTCGGGCTTGCAGCAAACAGACCGATTTTCTGTTCTGCACTCCCTTTTATGCTTTGTCATTCTCAAAGCTTTTCGTCGTGAAAGCTCTTCGCGGCCATTTTAAAGCTTTATTATCGCTCGTTAAGATGGCTGCATTGCATGCTTGATGTCTCCTGCTTGAGCTTAATGGGTTTAAGGGTGTCGTTACACCTTACTAGTTGACCTCGCACACGCTTGGCGAGCATGTTTGACGGTTGCTCCTATTGTGTGCTCTATGGTTATGGGTGGCTAGTTGTGGCTATTTTTGATGGCCATAATTCCTTAATAATTATGGTCGTTACAAAGTAAGTATCTGAATTAAAAAAAGGGGCGGTGAAGTGGGCGTGGTTCATAGTAATATGGTGACGTTAACAGTATTAAGAGCAATATACTACCAAATAAAAAATAATCCGTTGGAAGGAACAAATTTGTACAGAGAACAAAAAGTTTAAAACTTAAATTTGGCGTGAAAAGGGGCGTGAAAAGGGGCGTGAAAGAGGCGTGGCGTAAGAAAGGGTCAAAAAAGTAGCCTATTAATCATGCCAGAGTCCCAGTTAAATGCTGTGAAAATTCCAGGAAGATCGCTCCAGAGATTTGGTCTCCTATAAGGTACAAACAAACAAATAAACAAACACACATTCCATTTTATATATATAGATAAGAGAAGATAATGGATTTTTTATTATTATTATTAAGATTTATTTTTATAACTAAATCATAACGATTACATTTTTGACAGGATTTTTACAAACTTAGAATGATTTGGGCCGATATATAAGTTCATAAATAGAATTAAAAATAAGAGCAATGACTCAGGATCCGCGGGATCATCATACCCGACACTCCATAAGGGAATGCCCTGCAAAGAAAAGTATTAATAAGATTACCATTTCTTTTAATTCATATAATAAGAAATCTTATTAAAAAAATGTTTGATAGTAGTTGTAAGTTTTTAATAAGATTTTCTCTATAGAATTAAAAAGATTTCTCTATGGAAAATTCTTATTATTTGGTAGTATTAATAAGAAAACCTAATAAAATAGCTCAATTAGGCGATCTTATTGATTTTATGTGGTGGTTTTTAGCTCTGTGTATGTTTGTGATTTTGTGTTTTTGGACAAAGCTTTAGCTCTCTTACGATATTACATTCTGCACATTTTTGGACTATAACATGTAAAAAAAAAAATTAAAACACTACTGACATTTATTTTTCTTTATATTTATTTTATAAAAATAGGATTTTTTGTAAGTATTTAAAAATTTGTTCTATACATATTTAGTTTTATTTAGTTATACTTTTAAAAACAATGTGCTTGTAAAATTATTTGAAATTCGTGACTTAGGCGTTATCTTTGATTCCAGGCTCAGTTTTAGTTCTCATTTAAATCAAATCATTCCCAAGGCCTATTCTCTCCGAGCGTTTGTTAAGCGCAATAGTGCAGGGTTCTCTGATTAGTACACATTTAAAACTCTATATTCGGCTCTTGTTAGGTCTAGCCTTGAATATGCCCATTCTATTCTGTGCATATAAACAGATTGGAGCGAGTCCAAAGAAGATTTTTGAAGTTTGCTTTGCGCTCAATTAGTTTTTCTGAACTTCTTCCGTCCTATAGAGCGCGTCACCTGCTAATTAGTCTATCTTCGCTTGAAGCTTGAAGGACATTACATAGCATTATGATAATTTATGATTTGATTAATGGCAACATTATTTGTGAAAAGTTACTTGAACTAATATCGTTTAACATCCCACAAAAATCTTTAAGTAATTCTGATTATTTCTACATTAACTGCCAGAGAACAAACTATGCCATTAATGAGCCAGCGAATAGTGCACTTATTGCTTAAAATAGAATGCATAATAATAACTTTCTCGATTTTTCTATGCCTAAGGATGCTTTTAAAAATACAATTAATCTGTTATTAAACGTTAATTAATATTGTACTTATTATATATTTAAGTCGCTTAGCCTGTAAGGATAATTGTCCATAGACGAAATAATAAAATAAATAAATAAAAAGATTTGCGCAATATCTAAAGGTCTATTTTTTTGGGTCTGAAGGTATTTTTGTTCTGATTAGGAATAAAACTTTCAGAAAATGGACGCATACTGCAGTATTTTAACATTTTTCTAAAGTGAACTGGTCTAATATATATCCATCTAAAGATCTGTGTATTAATTTTATCAAGAAATCAAAAATCGGTTAATAACTGATTCAGTTACTGGGTAATAAGTGACTGAAGGTACGCAAAATCAGGTTTTCAATGGTAAATCAAAGTTTTGAGGGCTTTAGGCGACTTTTATTCGCTGTGTCCTGTTGTACTCGACCTGACCTACAACCTACACTTAGTCACTTCAAAAGTGTAAAATGACTGTCGCACCGTGTAATTGGTTAGGCTTATGTTTAGGTGTAAATTTTGTGTTTAGAGTTAAAGTATATAACATTAAAGTATATAACAAAACACAATACATATATTAATGACCTTCACAACTGCTTCATCAAAGATTATAGATTGAAAATAATCTGACATAGAGCCTGAACAGAATCAAAAATCGTTGCGACGATTCGTTGTTGTTGGAAAATACATGCAAAATGTAAAAAAAACCGCGGCTAGTTTTCCGCAACGATAAATCGCAGACTTACTGCATTATCCTGTATCACGAAGTAGCTTTTACTTTTTTATATACGAAATTCTATTGCTTCACGTGCTGGCTTATCGTTGGTGAGCATTTTCGTTGTACAGAATAAAGCAGTTAGAATCTATGCTATTTCAATCGTCAGTCTCAACGATTTTTGATTCTGTTCAGGCTCATAAGAAGAACAATCGATTCGCTCGCTCGCTCCAATAAAATAAATTTAATTAAAGAAATATTGGAATAAAAAGAGATAAAAAATATAGTTTTTAATTATTTTGGCTATTCTACAAGAGCGGAGGTACTGTAAAAATTTCCCGTTTAAAATATAAAAGTATATGGGGTGGAAGGTCTTCGAAATCCATATTTAGTAACAGTTCAGAGACCTGTCAATGCCCAATAAAATTAACTTACTGCTTGACAACCACAGTTGCCACTTTGGCAAAATTGTACCAAAATTGGTACATATTTTTTAACTTGGTACCTTGGTACATTATTTTCCGAGTTGGTGCATTTTGTAAAAGATTTACAATTTCACAACCTGGAGAAATATTCAGACAGTTTAGTGGAACTTGCATTGCATTAAGTTCTGAAAGTTGAAAGTTGACATGCTTTTCTTGTCATATATATTAAATGCCACATTTTTTGAGATTTGAGGATTTTTTGTGAGAATTAGTGGCAAAGCAGAAAAATATCTCCAACCAGAAAATTTTTCTTATAAGCACAGTACTCTGTTCAGTTTCATGTGAAATTCCACTCAAATCTCTATACAAAAAGTGACAGCTGCGAAACAAGCGTGAACATTTTCACAACATGTTCGTCAGAGTAGTACTCTGTTCCGCTGCGTGAAATTATCGCAACATGTTTCTGAGCAACATTTTTTCACGACAATTTAATTGTACTGCTTATTTATTTTGAAGTGAAAAGAGAGAAATACCATATGAAATCTCACAACTTATTCTCTGAGTCTCTCTGAGAAACGTTGCCATAGAAATTCCTCGCAACAAACTTTAAGTCTGAAATTTCACGCAACAAATAAATAGATGTTGCCAGCGAAATTTTTCGCAAACCAACACAGTACTAGCCTATAACCAAAAATATTATAAAACAAATTAAAGACAAGTTCGATTTAGGTAGAGAAGATCTGAATAGATTGAATATAATAACATCTTCACAAGTTATGTCAGAAAATAAAATTTCTTTATTGTCATAATTCAATAATTCATACTAAAATATCATCTCACAGAATTCGACCCTGACGTTATTTTGACTCAGAGGAATCCTTTTCAGGGTTCAAATATTAGTTTTTAAAATTGTAATGACGTTGGGAATTATTGGATTTTGGGTATTTTTGGAAAAAGTCTGGGTCGTGAAGAATGGATTGGGGGAAATTTGTTTTAATGATTTTATCAATTTTGTAAATAGTTTTATGTGCCGTCCACATAGCTCAGCAGCTGCTGAACCTATTTTTTATTTTAGCCTAATTAAAACTAAGCTTAGAAATAAATTAGAAAATAAAACACTTAAAAACATAAAGCTCTCTAAAAAATTGTGTTTCGAACCAATGAATCTCATATATTTGGCCAGCAAAATAACTATTTTAATGTATTTATTATTTTGTGAAAAGCTTATAACATAATTTAATATTGTTGTTATGTTTGGTATGTACACAAATATACACCACTGAATTATTATTAAAAATGTTATCAAATTATTATATTAAAAAAAAAATTGTTATATTTCTTTCCTATTTGGTACATTTTTATGGAGAATTTGGTACAACAAAAAATAGGCAAGCGGCAACCGTGTTGACAACATACATAAAACAATTTCCTTCGGCCTCATATAATCAAATCACATAAACTATTGCATATTCTTAGGCAGTTGCAATAACGTAGCTTTTATGTCATGCGAGAAAAACAAGCCAGCAACAATTTCAAATATATATTCTCAACAGTGTTTTTTTATACAAAAACATGTCATTTAATAGATAAAAAATAAATTTGCACCACAAACTGAACTTAACTTGCTTTCTAAATAGCTGTTGTTGTGATACTGTTTAAGCCAGAACAACGGATGGTTAGCAAAATATTAAAATATCAGTTTGATTTTTTAACATTTAGAAAATTTCATCATCAGACGTTAAAAAAAGAATAATGCGCAAGTTTGGTCAAAAAGCTCACTTGTCGTGTTCTTCTTGTAGTTCGCATACGAGTGAAAAGGACCAGCCGCCACGGACACTGCGTCCACTTTAGAAGATCATGTCGCGTGTGTGGCGCAATCAAGCAGCCTTTCAACCGGAATTCATAAATTAGGCGACAAAAATACTTCAATGGGGTGCTTAAGAAAATAAGGAAGCGAAAATATGGCGCGGCGCTGTGAATTGAACTTTATGGCATGTTCATGAACGACAGCAGCGCCAACACAAATGGATAAAAGGACGCACTCAAAGGAAGTGTGTGTGGTTGGGAGGCTGCCTTCAATTCCCAACAAATATTTGTACCAAGTTTAAACCCAACTAAAAGCTAAAAGATTGAAAATCGCGCTCATAGCTCCAAATAATCTATCTAAAATGCATAGTTTTTCCATTATATTTTTGTATGTTTTTTCTATGGAATTTTAGTAGAAAACCACAATTTTTCGAGTGGCAAATAAATTCATATGCCTGGGATTTGGTTTTCGCTGTGCTTGGCTTTGCTTTGCTTAGCAGAATAGAGAAAATCTCGAAGTGATGCTCAAGTAATTAAGTCAAATGGAAGCGCTGGCAATTTTCGGTGATTATCTGGCATTGACTGCAACGTAGTGGGTGCTGAAGTAGAGGTCGTATGGGGGCTATGGCGTGGCAGTTAGCTTTTGAGTAAAATTCAGCATTATTTTTATTTAAATGAATGCGGGAAACGTGTTTTGGCATGACGTAGCTTGCAGTGCGAAACCGCTACACAAGGCAGCATAAATTTCAAATTGCAATAAATTTAAAAATTAATGAAAGCTTCACTTACTCGAATTTGTGACACAAACACAGGCAAAACTTTTGGCTAATCTGCTTTAATTGCTTTTTGAAGAGCATCAAAGTGGCTTTAGTATTAATTAATGGTTACTCATACGTTGCAGTGCACCAAGTTTTTCAATGGTTGTTTAATTATTTTATTTTACTAGCTCAAAGAAGCTTTAACTGTAGATGAATAAACATTGTTGTTGTTGTTGTTGTTGAGAGAGTTGCAGTTTCAATACGGTCGCCCATTATAGACGCATACTTAATGGCGTTAGTGCTATAAATTATATTCTTAATAGTCCAACAACTTGTTAAAGCAATAAAGTTGCATCCTTCCTTTGAAGGGACAAAAAAAAAAAAAAAAAAAAAAAGAAAACGATTGAGAGACAGCAACAACAAATTGTCTTTGACTTACATGCTGTTATGTTTCAGTTTATTCTACAGTTGAATGCTATGCAGAGCCAAGCATTATAAAAACAAAAACAACAAACAAAAAAGTCATATTAGACAAAATAATCAGACACAAACGAAACAAAATACAACAGCTTGATAAAATTGTTACACACATACAAACACTTCAGTCTTAATTCGAGCCCTGCACAGTGGTTAAGTGTGATACAAAAATGGTCAATAAATGGATTCATTGAAGACCAATAAAATTTGGTATTTCATTTGGAATTTGGCTTATTAGCTCATACACAAAAATATACTTTTAAATCCGTCCATAACCACACCTACCTCCCATACATCACTCAATTTAAAAAACCTATCAGCAATCCCGTTTTAAACGTATCGGAAAAATAAAAATTACTCAAGCGCGTCGGAAGCGAATTTCATCTGGGGGGCAGTACAAATAGGGGGGCAGTACAAATGGTGGTGCAAAAAAAGTTCACTAAAATTTTTTCAAAGAAACATGAATGTGAATACACAAATTTTTATTTTAGTTTAAAATAAAAAATATAAAAATACATAAAAATATTAAAATTTCATTATTTTTAAAAGTTCTTCCAATTTTAATATTAGAGATCATTCTTTAAAGGATCTTTCATATGGTAATATGAAAATATAAGAAATAATGGTTGCTTTTATAAAGCAAGACTAGGTATATCTTTACATGGTTTAAATGCAATAAGGTACAAAAAGTTATATCAATTTAAATTATTCCAAAATGTTTCTTTCTGTCCTTGCGAGAAACAAACTCTTTCACCACCTCCATCGAATTCAATTCTTCGGTTTTATCTTTGTGAATGTGTATAAGTGCCGCATGAGTGAGTAGTTTCTGTGTCATAGTTGCTCGAAGATACGTTTTAAGTCGTCTTAGTGCACTAAAAAAACGCTCAGATGAAGCTGCTGATGCAGGCAATGTCAAAAGCAAAGCAATAAGTTTTTTAACTTCATTAAATAGTTTTTTTTTACAGTATCCGAATTTTTTGCAAATTGGGATACAATGCCACTACAATTTGAAGGTGTTTGGCCAGGCAATTGCTTCAGCAATTTAAGTTGCGCGTGGAGGTTGCTCACATCAAAGTCATCTGCATAAAGATCTAGTTTTGTTTTTAGATTTTGTTCAGAAGGCACTTTTCCGTTGAAGGCTTCGATTACAATATTACAGTATTAAGCTACATACTTAAGGGTGCTTTTAAACTGAAGTTGTGGGTTTGCAGTAGAAACTCTACATTTTGTTCTATCTTTAAGCAAACACAGAGAAAGAAAATGGTTATCCGCAAGCATGCTTATGAAGAAGAGAGAAAGAAGAGGAAAATATCTAATACAAAAATATTATCGTTGTAAAAAAAACTGACATTTTGAAAAACTTTTGAAGTTTTCTTTTTAAATTGTTTATCTAGCTAAAAAAGTGGGGGGTAACTGCCCCCCTTTCCCCCGCTTCCGACGCCAATGAAATTACTGAATGACCATATTCGATTTGCTTCAAATTTTGCATGGAAAAAAGTTTGGCATGATTTTTTGCGGAGTTACAGGGTGCACAAAATTCCACAATGGGTGGTTGCATGACTAGAGGTAGCCTTGCTATTGGCCGTTACCACAGGACACTGCTTAATAGGTAGACATACCTTCAGACTGGGAGTTATCGCAAATAACTTCTGTAGAAGCTGCAGGGACTAGGAGTAGGAAGAAACCATCTTCCATCTTCTATGTTCCTGTCATGCGCTCGCTAGAAGAAGGCATAAATATCTGGGGTCTTCTTCTTTTCCGGAAAAGCGTCAAACGTCTTATAAGCTTTACCAATGTGGTTCCACTCGAACTGAAAACCAAGTGTGCAGCGGTATCACAATGGACCTTTTTGGTCTCAGTGCGCCATAGTACGTGCAGTATGGTTTGAGCACGTACAGCGGCTGTCGTCTCAACCTAACCTATAACTCTTTACAATGAATAAAGACTTAAAAATATTGAGTTTTTAAAAACATCCCACACAATTTTATTTAATTTTAATTAAGTAAAAGTTAAAAGATTTAGTAATTGATAATTTATTTTTTACTGAGATTGTGTGAAAACCTTTATTTTTTATAATTTTTCCAGGGATGCCTTCTTGTAGGTTGAACTTTTTTCATCTACTAGCTGAAACCCAGCGAGTTTCTGCTACGCCCTCGTTGCCAAACTTCCATAAAATGTTATCAGTGAACTTACATGTGTAAATTGAGTTCGAATACGGAATTCTGAGGCTGTGCGATCTATAGCTCCAAAGCTATTCGATATCACAAAATTGTGTTGTATAAGAGGTGCCACGCCCCATTGTCTAACACCCATAAAATGTTAGCTAAACGATAGATACGTGTATATTGTGGTCGAATACCGATAAGAAGAACAAGACTGTGCGACGTATGATTCTGAAGCAATTCCGTATCGTAAATTTGGGATGCATGGGAAATGCCACGCCCCCTTTTTCAACACACATAAAATCTTATCAGTAAAACTGCATTTGTAAATTGAGGTCGAAAACTAAATTCCAAAACTGTGCGATCTATAACTCTAAAGCAATTCGATATCGAAAATTTGGGCTGTATGGAAGATGACACGTCCCATTTTACAACGCCCATAAAATGTTATTAGTGAAAAGGCACGTGTAAGTCGTGGTCTATAACCGCATTCCGAGGCTGTACGTTTTATACTTCCAAAGCGTCAAATCGCAAATTTGGGCTGTGTGGGGGGTGTCACGCTCCCTTGCTTAACGCCCATGACATTTAATTAGTGAAACGGCCTGTGTAAATCGTGGTCGAATACTTAGTTCCTAGGCTGTGCGGCCTATAATTCCAAAGCTATTCGATATCGCAAACTTTAGCTGTATTGGAGGTGATACGCCCCTCTTCCTCTTTAAAACTGGCCTGAGTGGAAACCTACCTCTCTGCCTAATATCGAAGCAATCGGTAAAGAATTTCCGGAGGTGTGTGATATTTCCCATAAAAAATACAAAATTTTCATACAAAAAGCTTCTTTGGGTTTTTGCGATTTTCTAAATTTTCCACACAACTTTCCCAATTTTTCTTTTTATACAAACCTTTGTCCTAACAATAAAAAACACAAAAAATCAACCAAATCGGCCCAGCCGTTTTCAAGTGATGAGGGGACATTAGGATGGGTCGATTTGAAAACCTATGTTGCCTGGACGATTTTCGGATCGGACATGAAAAGTGATTAAAAAAAAAGGGAGTGATAAGGGTACACTTGACCCTATCACATCTTCAATTTTCTAAATTTTTTCTTTAGGAAGTTTTTTAAAAATATTTTTGTATATAAACGTGCACAGCTGATATAAACGTGCATGCTTTGAAAACGCTTGCAATTTAAACTTCAAGTAAACTTGCTACAAGTATTGTTATAAGAAGCTTACTTTTATTATGTTTCACGACTTGTAAATTTATAACGTAGACAAGTGTTTTCAAAGCATATTTGTAAAAGGCTTTCATTATTCCATTGTAGGTAAGCTTACTCCAAACACTATTACACAATGGTTGATTGGATTTTCTCATTACGGCTGTAATCGTGATGACCCAGCAAAACATTTTTATAATTTTGTAAGGTCTTTACTTAACATTCGCTTATTTAACGCATTACATAATACTTAAGGCCCAAAAAACTATTACTTTTTGTTTAAAGTAATGCAGACTTTAGTGCCTCAAGTAAAATTTTTTTATTTTTGTTTTCTTTGTTCTTTGTAAAGATCAAGTAATGCCAACAGTAAAGTATTTGCTTCTTTAATAAGTTCTCTGTACCAATTTTAAAATGACTTGCGCATAAGATATTATTTATCCACCTCCTTAAGAAATTGCAATCGCCTACCGCCAATGACATGCCTATGTTAAAGTAATGTATTCTGTTAGCTAGAAGGTAAGTGATTATTGACGTTTTCTAGATTATTTTAGGCATTACTTGTAAGTGAATTTTTTGCTGGGGATAGATGAACGTGAGAAAATCGTGAGGAAATCGACTCAAGAGGTGATGCTCATATATATACACTTTTCGTTACATGTCACGCCTCCTTATAAGTATTACATACGGAGTGACAACATTTATATATCCTTACTCAGTATACATGGGTGTATGAGATATTCAGAGAACTGCACAAGCTTACTTGAAGTCTATTTCAAGTACTTGCTTAAAATACAAGTTCAAGCAAGCTTGGGCTTGATAATTTTGAATCAAGTTTAGCTTGTAATTTAATATAAACAACGACAGCTTGCGACTTGCAAGTATGCTAGCTTACAAGCGAGCGGCACGAAGTTTAAAGTAAAGGAAAGCTTGATGACTTCGGCAAAAAGCTTGAAAAGCTTGAAATTGAAGGCAAGTATTCAATTAAAGCAAGTATCCAAAAAATTCAATGAGCTTGCGTAGAGAGAGCTTAAACGTAATAGGACTTTTAAGGATTTTGTGGACTCCGTTGTTGGAAGTTTTAGGGATAAAGTTGTCAGAATTTCAAAATTATAAAATTTTGAAATAATACTGTTGCCACCTAATAATATGTCTCTTTAAGAGTTTAAAACAACCTTTATCAGTGTTAGGGATCGCTGATTTCGAATGATGTTTAAAACTCTTAAAAGTGCATATTATTAGGTGGCAGCCCTATTATTTCAAAATTTTATAATTTTGAAATTCTGACAATAGATTCTGATTCAGCGATCTATTTTTACCTTTTAGTTCGCGCAAGCTCCGAATTCGTAAAAAAAAATTAAGGTGGCTACCCTATCAACCATCTTGAATTTTAAAACTATGACTTCAGATTCGAAATCAGTGACCTAAGGGGTCACACTGATAAATAATGTTTAAAACTCTTAAAAATATATTTTATTAGGTGGCTATACTGTGGTAAAAATTAAAAGGTGGCAACCCTAACTTCCATCTTAAATTTTAAAACTGTGACATTATATTCGAAATCAAATCCGTTGTCAGAATTTCAAAATTTAAAGAATTCGCAAAAATAATTAAAAATCTAGATGGCAACTCTATCCGCCATCTTAAATTTTAAAGTTTGACAGCAGCTTCGAAATCATTTACCCCTAAAACTTCCAGTCCACAGAATCCTTAAAAGTTCTATTACGCTTAAGCTCTCTCTACACAAACTCATTGAATTTTTTGGATACTTGCTTTAAATTTAATTAATTGGATACTTGCGAGCTTACAAGCTTTTGCCGATCGTTTCAAGCTTTTCAACTTTCTTCCCCCCGGCAAAGTAAGTCTAAAAAAGCCAAGCCAACGAGCAAGCATGAATATGATTTGTATCTGTTTAGTATTTTTGCAAGCTGGCTAAAGCTTGTTTTTTCAAGTTTGGATACATAGGCTTGTGCAGTTCTCTGTTAGATATCATACCAATTAGAAAATGCACATTACTTGACGTAACTTAAGCTCTATTTGACTTCGACTTGGTTTAAAATTGTATTTGAATTTGATTTGGCTTGACTTGATTTGACTTGGATTTGAACTTGTGCTTGACTTGCACTGGCATTTAGACTTGACTGGCAAATTTCTAAAATTAGCATTTTCTTGTGGTATTCATGCCCACTGTGCTCATGTTTTACCCTTCTCAGCTAAATATTCTCAAATCTTTATATGCGCCGTCAAAAAGTCAACAATTTGAATTATGTTGTGCAATTTATATATTTTGAACTTTACGCTGTGCCTTAATTTGTTGTTGTTTTTGCTTTGAAAAGCAATGACTGCAATATAAAGAAAATCATCGCTTTCTCCGGACTTGTGGTAGGATTGGCAAAAACCAACAATATTTCGTATTTGGCGTATTTTTTTATTTTTGCAGAGATTTTATTTTCTTTAAAACTGCAATCAAGTCGACAAAAATCACAAAAGGATAAATAAGAAGGACAGCAATGTTTGTTTTTGTTGTTGACATTGCTGTTATAATTTTATTTTTATTATTACTGTTATTGCATTTTTAAGAATTGCCTTAGAAGCCTCTGGCGGATGTACACTATAAAAAGATGACACATGCTTCGGCATATGAATTGCTTATATTTTGCATTTAACAATATATAAAAAAATTCTTCGAATTCTAAGCTCAGTTTTTGTGTAGTTGTAAATTTAATTACAGCTTCAGTTCATTAAACGTTCGTTGAAGATAATGAGTAAAAACCATTATTTTAACATTCCTAAGGTGATTGTATCTTTAACATTTAACTGCGACATGAGGCTTTATTCCAACCTTTTCTCGCATTTAAACTATTTTTTGAGTTTTCAAACTTTGTTTTAAAAACAAAAGTAAGCTGCTACATATATTTCGGGATCTGGCTAATGTTGTTCCAGTCCAACTAACATATTCATTGGAAAGTTTCACTTTTCTTAAGCTGAAACGTGCTGACAACGTTTTGGGTTACTCGGGAGTTACACGAGATGGTGCTGTTAAGACAGTCAAGAATACGTATAAGTTGTCAAACTTTGTGTCTGTGTAAAAATTTCCATTTTATGAAGATGATTTTTGTTAAAACTATAGGCATATTAAAGTATTGCAAATTTCCAATTTGTAAACCCCACGTTTAAAAAACGTAATAGGGGTATATTAACGTTGTCACTCCGCTTGTAACGCTGATATGGAGGCGTGGCCGTTATAGAAAATTATATATATTCATGATCAGCATCATCTCCTGAGTCGATTTAGACATGTCCATCTGTCCGTCTGTCTGTCTGTGTTCACGATAACAGCCGTAATTTTATTGCTATCGTAACGCAATTTGATATAAAACCTTTTTATTAAAAAATGGAGGTATGTTAGAAAATGAGCCAAATCGGATGAAAACCACGTCTACCTTCCATAGAAAGTGATTAAACCAAAACGGTTAAATCTCTGTTAATGTCACAAAACTAATCAAATTACTTCAAATTTTGCACATTAGCTTTAACATTTAATATCAACTTTGAGTATGAAATTTGTAAACATCAGATGGCAATTACGTCTACCTCAAATACTAAATGACTTAATCAAAACGGTAAAATCTCTTTAAATTCCATAAAAAATAATCTAACTACTTCAAATTTTGCACATAAGCTTTAACCTTTAAGATGCACTAATTAATCAATATTTTATTTTTAAATCAAATTATGATTTATTACATGAGCACATAAATGATTACGTGAGCTTTCTGTTTTGGAATTGAACTGAATTCACATTATCACCTGGATTGGTGTGCCAGAGTCCACACAAATATATGCCTGCGTTGGCCCAAATGCATATCCAACTAATTAGGATTTTGGTTTGGTGGATATAAGCTTTATCTCATTTCCACGTAGGTCCTTGGGTTGGACAATGGCGAAATATAGAGTTTTGGATCGAGTACCTTAAATTAATAAACACTATCATTTCATTCAATGTTGCTTATTTATGTGGAATTAAAAATACTTAAAATACGTGTTTTATATATATGCAATTTTTAAATTCCGCTGAAAAGCCAATTAATGTGCTAAGTGGAAACTCCTAATTGCCAATAAGGGGTATGTTTTAGAACGCAGGTGCATTCTGTCACTTCCGGTTGATTTGGGCAGGATCTAGAATGTGAATTCGTATCTTTAGAAGATCTCATACCTCCAGGCGGATCAAAAAGAAATATATATATCATCCTGTGGTTTAAATTGAATCTCGCTTTTCTAATTATGGACTAAGCCATTAGTTGGTTAACGAGTCATTGACTTATTATATAGTTTGATTTCGGCAGTGCTTTAAATTTTGGCCATGAAGCACCCATGGTTGGGAGGGTTCAGACCAGACAAAGCCTAGCTAGGCGCTTCCTTCTGGGTTCTGTAGCTTTCGGATTTTTTTTTCTATATTTTTATTTACAATCTATCCATAGGATAATAAGCAGATGTCATAATCTATTATAAACGAAACAATTTACACATGTAGATTTTTACTCCATTGAATAAGGTAAGGTGGTACTAGACTTTCAACAAAATATTTTCAATATTCTCCACCACCTGCTGAGGTACTAGACTTTGAACAGAATATTCTTAATATTCTACACCACTTTTCGTGGTACCAGGCTTTTCAAAGAACAGTTTGTCTCTGCACAACTGCAGGATTATGCTGCAATTCTTTCATTTATCTTTTAAATCACACCAAGAAGTTTCCAAAAAAATGTTTATCCAATTTTATTGTTTTTTTTTTATTTATTTATTTTTTTTAAATTTATTAACAATTAAAGTTACAACCATCATTATCAAAATCATTTACCATACAATTTACATCATCAGGCATTTTTCTCAATCTATCATGAGAGTATTTATAGCGTCTATTTGAATCAAGAGCTGTAAGGGTATATCTGTCACCATCCAGAAATTCAATTATTTTAAAAGGACCTCTATATTTCGTGTCAAGTTTAGTTTGATTTCGTTCTTCATTTTTCAACAACACAAGTCACCTACAACAAATTTTCTTGGCTTAATCTTTGAATGATCGAATCTCACTTTATCATAATCTGCGTTTTTTATTTCATATTATATTGAGCCGACTCTCGTACTTCTTCAATATTAACTTCAGGTTCAACATCATCTATCAACATTAAACTAAGTGGTCGTGCAACTTTTCCTATCAATAACTCAACAGGGCTACTTTTCGTGACACGATTAATAGTACAATTGAGGGCTAATTGAGCATTTGGTAAAGCCTCTTGCCATGATTCATCTTTATCTGTTTCAATAGCCGTCAGCATATTTTTTAAATTTTCCATTACTCTTTCAACTTGACCATTTGCACGACTACTTCCTGTTGCAATCAAATGAAGGCTAATATTTATTGAAGAATAAAATTCTCGAAACTCTGAGCTTGCAAAGCAACGACCCTGATCTGCAATCAAACGAACTGGTGCCCCAAACATGGAAACACAATATGAAAGATCATTATTAATACTTTCAATGTTAATATACATTGTATGGCGCAGAATTACAAATTTTGTAATTGCATCAATTAAAACAAAAACATACTCTTTGTTATCATTTTTACCACTGAGTTTACCAGTAGCGTCAATATGCACAGCATGCCAGGGAATTGGAACTTTTGGAATAGAATGCAGTTCTGCCTGTAATTTTCCAGAGTGAGATTTTGCAATTTTACAGGTGATACAATTGTCTACATATTTCTTAACACATTTTTTCAAACCAGTATAGATCATAAAGTTTCTCAAGAGTTTTCTCATATCCTGCATGAACCAAAGATTCATGAGCAGAATTTATATTAGACCAACGGAATGACTTTGGAATTATGGGTAAACATCTAGATTTACCAGAGCGTTGAATTTTTCTATGCAAAATACCAGAACGCATCTCATATGTCTTTGCAATATCATCATTCAACTTTTGATCATTAAAATCAAGAATTAATTGATAAATTTCAGGGTTCCGTTGCTGTTCTGCAATTAACCAATTCTTTGACAATTCTATTACATTTACCTCCATTTGTTTATCTCTATGAACATAAGTTTCGACAGGTTCATCAGGCAAAAGATTTCTAGAAAAAAAATCAGCATGTAACATACGTTTACCATCTCTATAAATGACATCGAAATCAAAAGCTTGTAAAAAAGACCACCATCTATGTGCCCGAGGAGTTAAATCTTTCATTTTACGTGCTGATTGTAACGAATTACAATCCGTTACAACTGTGAACATGCGTCCATGTAAATAGTGTCTAAAATGTTTTACTGCATTCACCACATCAAGAGTCTCTAATTCAAATGAATGATACTTAGACTCTACTGTTGTTGTGCGTTTACTAAAATATGCAACGACATGAAGTTTACTATTTTTATTTTGCATAAGTATAGCAAAGAAGCAACTAGAACAGATGGCAACCTTTGATAGAGTTGATGGCGGTGATCTATAAATAGCCTACTGCTTTAAAATGTCATATGATTAGCAGCCATTCAATTCATAAGTATGAATTCCAGAATCTGCACATTCATATACTAGTTTAAACAGTGAGTTGGTCACAGCTTAATCACTCAAAGACTACTGAAGAGGAAAATGTAGCGATTTCCGAAACAGACTGTCTAGTCAGCTAAGTGATTGACTCTATACAGAGTTGTTGCCTTCTTAAAAAAAAAAAAAAAAAAACTTACTTGATCTAAAGCTCACAATCTTAATTCATGTAATTATTTAGTAGATCATAAAAACTAATTAAATTATTTTCTGTCTGAAAAGTTCATGCGAGGGTTGCCAATCAAGAACAACTTTACTTAAGCTTGTCAAATCATAAAGTGGTGCCATTATTTTAGAGAATTTAGGAACAAATTTACGAAAATATGACGCTAATCCAATAAATTGACGCAACTGAGTAACAGTTTGAGGATGAGGCAGAGCAACTAACACCTTAACTTTTCTTGAATTTGGTCGAACTTCACCTCTACTTCAAAGCCTAAATACTCAACTTTTTCTTTCATAAATGAACATTTTTTTAAATTAAAAGAAAATCCTGCTTTTGACAATGTTAACAAAACAGTTCGAACTCTAGCAAGAGTATCAATAACATCCGATGTTCCAACTATTAAAATATCATCCATGTATACTACAACGTAAGTTCTAACGAGATCGTCTAAAGCCTGTATAACAGCTCTTTGAAAACCAGATGGAGCATTCCGTAAGCCAAATGGCATAGTCAAATATTCAAAATGTCCATCAGGAGTCACAAATGCAGTTTATTCGATAGAGTCAGGATGAATTGGCCAAGCGCGTCGGAAGCGAATTTCATCTGGGGGGGCAGTACAAATGGTGGCGCAAAAAAAGTTCACCAAAAATTTTGTCAAAGAAACATGAATGTGAATAAACAAATTTTTTATTTTAGTGTAAAATAAAAAAATATATAAAAAATATTCAAATTTCATTATTTTTAAAAGTTCTTCCAATTTCAATATTAGAGATCATTCTTTAAAGGATCTTTCATATGGTAATATGAAAATATAAGAAATAATGGTTGCTTTTATAAAGCAAGACTAGGTATATCTTTACATGGTTTAAATGCAATAAGGTACAAAAAGTTATATCAATTTAAATTATTCCAAAATGTTTCTTTCTGTCCTTGCGAGAAACAAACTCTTTCACCACCTCCATCGAATTCAATTCTTCGGTTTTATCTTTGTGAATGTGTATAAGTGCCGCATGAGTGAGTCGTTTCTGTGTCATAGTTGCTCGAAGATACATTTTAAGTCGTCTTAGTGCACTAAAAAAACGCTCAGATGAAGCTGCTGATGCAGGCACAGTCAAAAGCAAAGCAATAAGTTTTTCAACTTAATTTAAAAGTTTTTTTACAGTATCCGAAGTTTTTGCAAATTGGGATACAATGCCACTACAATTTGAAGGTGTTTTGCCAGGCAATTGCTTCAGCATTTTAAGTTGCGCGTGGAGGTCGCTCCCATCAAAGTCATCTGCATAAAGATCTAGTTTTGTTTTTAGATTTTGTGCAGAAGGCACTTTTCCGTCGAAGGCTTCGATTACAATATTACAGTATTAAGCTACATACTTAAGGGTGCTTTTAAACTGAAGTGGTGGGTTTGCAGTAGAAACTCTACATTTTGTTCTATCTTTTTGCAAACATAGAGAAAGAAAATGGTTATCCGCAAGCATGTTTATGAAGAAGAAAGAAAGAAGAGGAAAATATATAATACAAAAATATTATCGTTGTAAAAAAACTGATATTTTGAATAACTTTTGAGGTTTTCTTTTAAATTGTTTGTCTAGCTTAAAAAGTGGGGGCAACTGCCCCCCTTGTCCCCCCGCTTCCGACGCCAACGAATTGGTACTTGGTGATATCCACTTGCCATGTCTAGAGTAGTAAAAAAAATGATAGCCGTGAAATCGATCAATTTGATCCGCTATCAATGGCAAAGGAAATCTATCCGGAATGGTATTGTCATTTAATTCACGGTAATCTACGCGCATCCTATCCGAACCGTCTTTATTTTTGACAAGTAATATGGGACTCGCAAATGGAGAGAAACTAGAACGAATAACAACAGCATCAAGGAGGTCATCGATTTTCTCGCGAACTATATTACGTTCACTCTCACTTAACCTATATGGTCGTCTACAAACGGTCTTCGCAGGGTCCTTTAAACGAATCTGCATCGCCTCAATATAAGGTGGAGTTTTAGGTGTACCAGATATAAAAAATTTATAAAATTCGTTTAAAATTAACAGTAATTCTGATTTAAATATATCAGGTATGTCCGTATCAATTTCATTAAAATTTGTTTCAGAAATTTTTTTAACATTACACACAGCAATATTTTCAATAATCTTAATTTTTGGATGTTAATCGAACAGATATACCCATACTTAAGATATCGCTCCCCAACATAATATCATAATTTAAACAAGAATTAGGTAAAACATGAAAAAGTATTTCTAGTGAAATATCATCTATTATAACGATTGACAAAATGTGCAGTAAACTCTCAATACTGGTTTGACCAATACTGCTCATCCTCACTGTTCTATTAAAACACTTGCCTTTTAATCTACATGATAAAGACTCCTTAAATAATGAGCATTCTGCTCCTGGAATCAAAAACAAATTGGAATTTTCTCACCCGAATGCTGCATTTTTCCAACTGGAATGCTTATTTGACACAAATCCACACGTCTCTCAATAACCTTACAGAACTTTCAGTTTCACCTTCTTTTCTGAGTGAACATTTAGACGCATAATGACCCAATTTGTGATACCGATAGCATGTTACTGAAGACCGCGCTGGAACAACCTTTTTCGTCAACTCTCTTTTACATTCTGACGCTTTGTGACCAAAATTGTCACAACGAAAGCATTTGATCCGTTCCGAATTTGATAAAATTTTATGTCGTTTGGCACTTGGACCTCCGTCGGCTTCCCTGAAAAACATTGAACTTTTTGGTTTGTAGGAAGTTATTGCTCTCAGCTCATTTTGAAGTTGATTCCTTGATGTTATGTCAGAGGTAAATGCCAACCTTTGTACACATGGTTCGAACTGTGCAATGTGCGTCAGCACTATAGAAACAGCCATTTGTTCTTTAGATAAATTACTCCATCTTGCCATAATAGAAGTCATCAACGTATTCGCGTATGAGATTATGTATTCACCATCCTTAGGCTTTCCATTGTTGAGTCGTATAAGGAAAGCAGCAGCCGACTCAGTACAATCATATCGTGATATGAAGATATCTTTGAAATTAAGCCATGTCATCCCTGGATAGCAAACTTGAGACAACCAAGTTGATGCAGATCCTTTCAAAGCACTACTTAACGTTATCATCAGAGCCGCTCCCTGTAATGGTTGATCAGCCATGCACACATCTGCTGTAGAAATCCAAGCACGTGCATCCACGATATTTTTGTCTGGATCAAAATCTGGCAAATGCACTTTTTTTGCAACTGGAGTTTTCATAGCTTCCAACAAGGCCAAAAAGTTTTGATTTTGTTGTTCCAAAAGCAAGCGCCATTTCTCCTCACTGTTTCTTCTTATATTTGTGCCCGTAGATTCTAAATTGTCTGCGTCCTGTTCATTATCTTCGGATGGCGGAGCAGATATGAATCCAAGCAGATCAAATCCCACTTCTGATGTCGTATTGTTCATGTTTATATTCCAACGTAGCGATCTCGTAGCGTATATTATATTATTTTCTTTCTTTCCTCAAAAATTTCCGAATAATAATATTTTCACATTCGATCTAAACTCAAAAGTGTTCTTTTTCATTTTTTAAAAAAACTGCCTCGATTCCGCTCAAGTGTTTCTACTTGACGTTAGATTAGCAAGTAAGGAATAATTATATTATAACCATATAACGACATAATTAAGAGTGCTTATTAGTATTTACTTGTATTCAATCTCATGGAGGACACTTTGAACAATTATTGTAACTTTCAAATCATTACATAATTAATTTTATTGTTATTATAAATATAAATATTATTTAGAAATACATTAAATAAAAAGAAATCATAAGAAAGAATGTTTATAATAATGTGATATTTCTTATACCTCTTAGTTTATGCTTCTGGGCTTAATTCGGGCTCAAGGTAACTTTTTTAATAAAGAACAATCTTTTGCCTTTAACTTTTATAGGGGAAACCTTTAACACGGATGAATTAAAAATGAATAAGGGTTCTCATCTAAGCATGTAACTGACCCGTAAACATTGTAAACCATGTGAGCTTACATGCGCGTAAGCTATCTGTCAAAATTTGTATGGGCGTGAGTTTACATCATTTCCGAGCCTATTTTGTAGTGTAAACTAGCATGTAAATCTGTGTGTGTGAATGAGGGTTGCCTTTGGCACTAATTATTACATATTTAAAGTAGTTTAAGTAAATTTTAACACGTTTTATTTATTTTTCTATGTTAATGAAGGTTTTTAAAAGGTTTAAAATTTAAAAAAGTCATAATTTTGTCGCAGCTGCAGCCGCCATTTTGTCGACATTTACGCTATTTACTCTTTATCGCTCATCAAAAGTTTAAATGCTACACATGTTTACATGCTTAGATGAGAACCCTTAATAATAAAAACACAAATAATATATTGTTTTTTATTAAAAAAGTGACCTTGAGCCCGAATTAAGCCCAGAAGCAAAGTATGTTTTTTTTTATAATTTGTATCTACATAAAAATTTATAATTAAAAAAAAAAGAACATAGTCTACTTTAAAAAAAAATCATTCAAAAAAGACGTCACAGTTAAAAATTTTGTATGGGCACTTTGTAGTAGAAACTTCAGGGATATCAGTAAAAAAAATAAAAATGGGGAAATTTTCGAGAAAACCTACTTTTGAATTTGCGGAGCCATATATCCACATCCTAAATTCAGTATCTAACTGTAATTTTTACCGAAACAAAGCCTGGTTAATACCCTATCCAACAATCATATCAAGGTTATCGTAAGTCTGATACTTTGAAGGCTATAGTATTATCTTTGGTAGAACCTTCTTTACCAAACACGTTTTTTTAAACACCCTGTATCTCAGTGGATGTTGAAAATAGACCCCCTTCCTACTCAATTTTTTGCTCAAAATAATCGGACACCCTGTATATCTATAGTATAATTCATTAAATTCATATTTTCTGACATAATAAAACTAACATAAAATGGTACATATTTTGAGATAACTGAAGTCTTTGAACTGTTAGTTAGGCTGATTGACTTTGAAATATGCTCTTAAAAATACTAATGCATCTGAGTTGTCATCACTCAAGCTCGACCGAATTTTGGCCGCAAAATTTTTAGCCGAAAAGAAACATCTCTCGGACTCAACAATAGTAGGCGAAATTGTAACCAAATAATAATATGCTTTTTGAAGCAGAGCACCGTGAGTGCCACTATTTTTATTTAATTTTTGAACATTCGAGGTAAGTTCAAATTTTTTTAAAAGTTTTTACTCGAATGTCAAATAAGAGTGTTGCATTTTTGCAATTTGAAGGCATATATCCCGGGATATTAGGCCTTATAATCCCTTATAAAACAGGACCTAAGACATTTCCTTGAGGCACTTATGAGCAAATTTTAGTTATATTTGAATCCTGGTGACCATAATTTAAAAAAAAATGCGGTGATATACAAACGACTTCAATGTTAAATAGTACGGAGTGAATAAAAGTTGCTTAATTTTATATAACAGTCTGGTGTGTCATACCCTATCAAAAGCTGGCTGAACATAAAAAAATACTGCAGAACAGTATTTATTGTTCTCCAAAGCGTCTCTTACAAAATTAACGATTCTATGGCACTGCTTTGGTTTGCCGTTTTTGTGCCTGAACCAAAATTGATTTTCAGGTATAATGTCCTTACTCTCAATTATTGGTAGCATTCTTTCCAAAAATATTTTAAAAAAAACCGCTAGCAGTCTTATTGGTCTATAACGCTATTTTGTTTTCGGGCATATTAGGTTATGGACCCTGTTCTCACTCGCCTTAAAAAAGGCAGAGTAATGGCGTTATTTTGACACTATGCATCTGTCAGGTGTTCTTACTACCGACTTTTTTAAGACCGCCTTATTTTGAATGCCGAGATCAGTCAATAAAATGTGCTGTTAAATTTCGGAAAATTCATTACTTTATGAGCCTTAAGTTAAACAGCAACGCAAAAAATTAGAAATGAGTAAAAGTGTAAGCCCAACCAATGCAAAACCAAATTTATTTGCGCTAAAATATAAGAGAACCAAGAGGAAAATGAGAGACAATGAAACTTCAAAGTAACAGACGTCAAAATGAATCGCAAAATTTTTAAAATTTTTGAAAATGCTGCCTTACGTAACTTGTCACCTTCCCACTTCCCACCTTACCTGTATACGTCAAAATTAATCCGATGCTCCGCCTAACGTAAGGCGCGTGAGAGCAGGCTCATGGAATCATGACTATTTTAGCACATTTCCACTGAGTTGGAAAGTGATTCATTCTTAGAATTGCGTTATAAATTTGTAGTTAAGAACAAAATGCCTCTTTTTGGAATTATTTTAATAAGCCTTGCACTTATGTCATCGTAGCCCGAAGACTTATTTTTTTTTTGAGAATTTTTATTTCACTTCTTACCTCAACAGGTGTTGTGAGCGCTATTTGATATTCTACGTCAATAAAATGTGTAATTGAAATTTCATCATCAGTTCCCTTTTTTACACATTTTCTAAGTGAGAGGCAAACGCATCAGCTTTCATTTGATCAGTCTTGCACCATATGAGTCTCTAATTGAAGGATCTGTCATTGGTGGCCGTTTTATATACAGTGATGTGCAAAGAAATAGGGACACCAGTATTTTTATATTTAAAGCTGCATGAATTATATACAAGGTGCCGCAGATATAGATTTAACTACCTCGGGTGGTGATTCTCCTTGATTAGGCGAGTAAAAATATACAAGGATGAGGTTCAAACCCTCCCCCCTTTGGGAGATAGTGAGGAAAAACTTGATAGTATGTGTCATTACGTCCTACTCTATATTTTATTTATCTCTTAACCGATCTCCAAAGTCAATAGCATCTTGAAAAAGAGACTACATGACCTTTAAACCAATGATACAAAAACCGTTTTCTAATCGTACCACACTAAAAGCTGACTGTTTTACGTGTGGTAATTTAAAATGAGAAAGTAGTCATGTTTGCATTGAGTACTCAAATACTATGGCAAGATCAAAAACCAAATCAATAGAAAACTTTATCATAAAAAAATTACATCATAAAAATTATCAAAAAAGTTATTTAATAATCGAGATATTTATTATCAAAGTTGAATTAAAAATTTTCTTAGAATTCAGTTGCTCAAAACTTTCTTAATTGTGACTTTATGCAAAATGTTTTATAAACAACTTAATGTAAATTTGCCTTTCTTCTCAACAATATATAAACTTTGGAAATCGGCTAAGAGATGCATTAAATATGGAGTAAAATGTAATGACACATAATTTTACTTGTCTAATCAAGGAGAATCACCACCCGAGGGAGTTAAATCTATATCTGCGTCACCTTGTATATAATTCATGCAGCTTTAAATTTAAAAATACAGGGTTCCCCTACTTATTTTCACATCACTGTACTTCTTTGCTTTCCAAAGACTATATACATCGTTGCTGGAAGGACCAAGATTTTGTACAAAAGACTTTTTGAATTCATTTTGTAATGCACTTAGCAGGTTATGAAAAATTACCCAATGAAAAATCGCCCAAAACAAAAAATGAAAAATCACCGAAAACTTCTTTAAAAGGAAATGAAAAATAACCCAAATGAAATATGCCTCAAAAATAAATGAAAAATCACAAAAAAAAAATAAAAATGACCCCATTTTAAAATAATGTTTCAAAGTTTTATTATTAACAAGAACATATGATATTTGTTTTATTAATTATATTATTAGTATGATTATTAGTTTTATTATTATTATTTATTTTCTCTCAATTTCTGGGGAAATTTTTCATATGATGGAATTTTTCATATGAAAAATTACCCAATTTTGTATGAAGAAATTTTAGGTGATTTTTTTTTTGGGCGATTTTTCTAATAATAGCTTTTGCCTTAATTCTTTAGTTATTCTTTTAAAAATTGATTTTGTCAATTGGGTTTCTATAGTTTTGCCAGCGTGCACGAAAGATACTTTTATTTCTTATAAGATCACGTCCTTCAGAAGAGATTGTTACCTTGTCATGTGTGTTATGTGCATTATTACCACTATTTGAAGAAGTTGATAAAAACAGCTTCATGAATAAGTTTGTTAAAGTATTCAACCGCGTCGTCGATTTCACTTACTGATTTAAGTGACATATATATTTAAGTTGATGTTATTTCCAGCCAGTATTCAAGCGATCGCATGTCAGTTTTTGAAGTGAAGAAGTGATCTTTGTTTGTATAATTAAATACAGCACCATATGTTAGTAGGCATGGTGCGTAATCTGTGCTTAAGTCAAAATTTTAGAAAATAGAAAATGGCTTGGAATGCCAGAGTAGATTACAAAATCTATTATATCGGGAATTTTTTTTAATGTCAATTTACAATTTTACATGAATACATAATTGTGAAAAAGATTTGTTTACTTTGGATTCCACATAATTTGACAGGCGCGGTGCTGCAATAGATGATTAAAAGATCGTGACTGATGATGAATCATGGATCTATGCGCATGAGTCTGAAAGTAAACAGCAGTCAACTATATGGGTCTTTCCAAATAAACTGAATCCAACAAAAGTAGTTTGATCACGAAGCACTGCAAAAAACTGTTCATGTGGTCACGGTACCACTTGAGACATGTTGAGCGATCTATTCGGAATGATGCACAACCTTTTGCTTACCTGAAGTGTTTCGTGAAATTAGGAAAACAAAGATGCGCCCAAGACTCATTCTTCATCAAGACAATGCGAGCTCACACTCATCAGCTCAAACAAAGGCGTTTTTGAGCACTCAAAACATCTAACTAATGAGTTAATCGGCGTTTAGTCCGGATTTTGCACCCAAAGACTTCTTTTTGTTTCCGCACATCAAGCACAAACTGGTATCTCAAGTGGAATGGTATAAAAGTTATGAAAAATGATTCAAACGCATGCATAAAAGTATTAATCAAATAGGAGAATATTTCGAAAAACAATAATGCTATTTTCAATGAAAATAAATTGGTCTTCATATATATTCATGAAATATCGTCCGTGGTATGCCAAAAGGCATACCGTGGTATATACATCCAAAATTCACAATATTAGAATTATTAGTATATTAATGTTTCACAAACCATTCTGTGTTCTGCCAAAAAGTCCTACATCCTTGTTTTAATTTTTGGTTGCATAACAAGCAAAGTTCTATATCCATTTTGTCTTCCTTGGTATGCCAAAAGGTGCTATGTGGATGTAGAACTTTTTGCCATACCAATTTTGGAAGAAGAAAAGCGCCATAAGCATTGTAAAACCGGGTAAAACGGGCAAAATCATTCTTTGTTTTAAGAATTTATAGTTTTAAGTTTTTCCTCAAAATTAATTATTTTTTTTGGTTTTTGGTTTCGTAATAAAAATTCATTTGGAAAAATTAAAAAACAAAATTAAATCGGCGCACGCTGGTTTTAAGCCGCCGCCGACTAATTTTTAGGTCGAGCCGCCGCCGCCGATAATTATGGACGGCTTAGATCTCTGTTCTGTATCTGGCAGGTGGCGAATCAATAGAAATGGAGTTAAAAGAAGCTGAATCAATAGAAATGGAGTTAGAAGAAGCTGCCATAGGACAGCTAAATGAAAGTGATCAGGGTAGGTATAACTTTTCTGAAATTAACAGTAGTTTATGTCAATTAAACTGTCCTTGTCCTTGTAGATGTGCCCGGTCCAAGTAAAAAACGTTCAAGATGGAAGCAGCGGAAGCCTGAAGAATGGAAGAAGAATCTAAGAAGTGTTCTCGGGGTGAAAAGCATTTTTATGAAAAAGGAAAGATGAAAATGGAGAAGTTGATGAATCCTTTGATAAATCACTCTCACAAAGAACTCACAAAGAATTCAATGATTATTGGAAAAAAAGAGATACCTTTAAAGCTAAACGCAACTTCCTCCTGAAATTTACCAAAGCCATTCCAGTGAAAAGAAGAAGATCCGAAAAAGAAGTAAATTTCTGGAAGAATTTGGCTTATGAATACGTTTTACCAAAAAACAATGAAAATTTAAAAGTGTGCCGTGAATTCTTCTGTGCGACCCTTGCAATTTCGTACAAGCCCATTGCTTTGGCAAACAAAGATCGATCAAACACTGGTGAATTTTTGGGCAATGATCAAAGAGGAAAACATAAACCTCACAACAAATTGAAGCCAGAGGTAATTGCTGCCATCAAGAATCATATTGAATCTTTCCCACCAATAGAGTCACACTGTTGCCGAAAATCATCAAGAAGATTGTATTTAAGCAGTGGTTTAAGTATTTTGAAAATGTTTGATCTTTTCAAAGAAAAAGCAGCAGGAACAGATTCTGCAAAAGTCAGTTATGAAAAGTACAAACAAGTTTTCGGTCAGGAATACAACATGGCATTTCACAAGCCCAAAAAAGATTTATGTGCTACGTGTACCCTTGCTCAATCAGCCATTGAACCATCAGAAGAACAAAAATTTGATTTCGAAGCACACATTAAGCGAAAAGAATTAAGACGTGCTGCAATGAGATCAGACATCGAAAGTTGTGCAATGGATAAAGAGTTGATAGTTTCTACCATGGACTTGCAATCAGTTTTGCAGATACCACAGGCTGAAGCAAGCCCACTATATTACAAGAGAAAACTATGTGTATACAACTTCACTGTTTATAATGAAGCAACTCGTGATGGAACTTGCTACATTTGGTCTGAAGTTGATGGCAAAAGAGGAAGTAGTGAAATCGGATCTTGTGTGAAAACATTCATTGAAGGAGAAATGCAAAAAGGGTACCAAAAAATTGTTTTGTGGTCTGATAATTGTAGTGGGCAGAACCGCAATCGTTATGTTGCTGCAATGTTGCTTCAGTTAGTACAAGAATCTTCCATTGAAATTATCAAACAAAATTTTCTAGAAGTGGGCCACACTCAAATGGACGTCGACAGTATGCATTCTGCTATTGAACATTCGTCCAAAAACTGTTCTCTATTTTCCATGAATGATTGGTCAAACGTTATTCGTCAAGCTCGGTGTAAGCAGCCATACCATGTGGTACGAATGTCACATAGTGATTTCATTGATTTAAAATTGGTCAGTGTCAGATCAATGAAAAAAGTTATTGTGCTCAATCACGGAGAAAAATTGAATTGGTTGAATATAAAATCATTGATGTTTTACAAATCGATGCCTGGGCAAATTGGTGTTAAATACAACCATGATGAACAAGAATATAAAGTACGAAAACAATTCATTTGCTTATAAATCAGTGAGTTTATTTACAAGTATAGTTTTTATTTTTAGTTTGTTAATGTTGAAGTGCGTAAAGTCAGAGGAAGGCCAGCTATTAGTTGGCCATTACTTTACGAACATCTCCTGCCTAAAACAGTAGCCAAAAAACGGGACTTTTATGTGCTCAAAAGCTTATTCCACAGGAATTCCATGCTAGGTTTGAGTGAGAAATATGTCTTTTAGTATTTAGTGCAACAACCAAAGTTAAAAAATGCTTTCTTTCAGCTCATTGCCAATTGGAAATGAAACCGTTGAATCGAATTCCGAGCTTTTCATTAGTATATTACTAGATTTGTTTTTCGTTAACATTCCTTGTTTTGAAATAAATGTTATTTGAAAAGTGTGTTTTTAGAGAATTACCAGGGCTCTATATCCATTCTTTTGTGTCATCATTAATAAACGAATAATATGCCAAAAAGTGCTATATCCAATTTTTACAGTAATCCAATGATGGTGTAAAGTTTTTATCTGACAAAGTATGTATAATTTTAGGCAAGTATTAACTACATATAATTTGAAAGTATCACTGCATTTCAAAATAATTTGAATTTTAGCTAGCCGTTTCAATAGTATTTTGCAATTTTCTCAAAATGAGCCTCTAGCTCATATTATTAATATTTTACCTCTAGCTTTGAGAGTTTTGATTTTTGTTGTTGAGCAAAATGTTCTTTTTAGCTTATTTAAAGATCAAATTAACCAAAAATCAAAAAATTTTCCAGAAGCATTAACAACTCTTAAGAAAAAAGACTTGATTTTTAAAATTTCTGTAAACTTAACACTAGGAACCATAACGATAATTCCTTATTAAAAAAAAACCAAAAGGTTACAATTATTTTCTGTCTTAATATTTTCGCCCAAAATTTAATAAAGATACTCAAAATTTTGTATCTGAAAAAATAAACTGTTGTTAATATTGATGAGATTTTGCCTGGAACTTTATGCTAGAAGTCAAAATTAAAAAAACAAGCCTGCTGTTTTAGAGATCAGCAAAAAAAAAACTAAATATAAAACAACAAACTTACTTCATCTTGATACTAAGTTTTCCGGTGTATTTTATTTAAAATGTTGATATAGCAAAAAATATTAAAAGGCATTGAAGAAAACTTGCCAAACAATATACACTTTAGCTTTATTTTTTAATAACGTCTTTTAATATGCTTAGAGTTAATAAAGGAATTTCCAGTGATTTTGCAAAAATATTTAAAAAATAGCACAGTTGCCAAAAATCAACCGAACTGCCCTTTATTAACATTTTAAAACGGCGCATTTGAGCCACACAAAAAATAATGTGCTCAATTTAATGAGCCATAGAAATTAGCAAGAACTTTATTTGGCTGCTAAAAGATTCCAGTTACTGTCAGTTGAAAAGATAGGGGAGAAAAATGTTTGTTATTCTGCGCAATGTTATTTTGGCAAGTTGAGAGCGCTTATTTTGTGGTTTATTTAAATTTCGTCAGTGAATCGCATACATATTAAAAAACACTAATTAGCAATTCCTTTGTTAATTTGGCAAATAAAATTTAATGTACAAGCATAACATTGCTGTTAATTTGCTTGTAATTTACTTTTTTGTTTTGCAGATGTTGGAAAAATTTACAGAGCTGTTCTTTTTTATTATCTTGCAAAGCAACACTTAAAATGCTGCGCAAATGTCAAACTTTTTCTGCTTCTAAACAGCGTAATCGGCAATTCAGCCAACAAAACTTTGGCAATAAAATCGCAATCACTGTGTGAATTATGTTCAGCTGCATGTCTGGCATTTTGGGTCATAACATGCTGCCACCTGTTAACCAAAAACGTAACCTCAAGGCAAATTTGGACATAAAAAATGACAAAATGCAGCAACAGCAGCAAAAAATTGGCTTAAAAAAAAGAAGCATTCAATAGCATGAACTAAATATAACAGCAGCAACAACGGCATCACAAAAAATCCTAACAACTCTATGACTTCAAAAACGATAGGTAATCCAAAACAAAAACAACAACAACAACACGGACAGGACAAAAGGTACTAAAATCCCAGGGAGCAACCCAATAAAAGTCATAAAATAAGTCGTAGCCGCTATTGCTTTGGCATCAAAAGTCATGGTGCGGATATTTCTATCTATCTGTTGTTCTTATTGTTTATACAAAATATGATGAATGTAATTGTTCAACTCCTACCAAAACTAAGCAAACGTTTACCTAAACTTTTGCCACCTACACCACTACCACCACGGCGCATCCTTTATATGAGCTTGTTTAACTTCTGCTTGCCATTAGTTGATGTTGTTGTTACTTTGCTTCTGTGATGTGGTTGTTGCCTTTTGTTGTTTTCTGTCATTTTGCTTTGTTTACTTTTTCCTGCAACAGTCGGAAAAAGCATTTTTATCCAAGAGTCGTTTTGCGGTCGATTCAATATCTTTTTTATGACTCTTTGTGCTAGTGAAGCATGTCCTTGATGATATAAGAGTTGTTTGTACAAGTTGTTGTTGCTATTGTATTTAGTGTTGTTGTAATGTTTTGCGTCGTAAAAATTGTATGGAAAGCTACTGATTTTGTAGTTATTTATTCAAGTGAGAGAATTTTAGATATTCGATCATAAAAGAGAATGAATATAGAGATGATATGAATATTACAGTGCAGCAGAAAGAATGCCTTGCATGCTGACATCTGGATAACTGTACAACTTTCAAAACTCAAGCCGTTTGTTTTTCGTTAGCGCTATAAGACTTTATAACTCGCTTCCAAACTACATTAACAGTATCTCCAACACTTAGTACTTTAAGCATTAAATTTTCGAATACTTTTCCTAACTCTTTTACTCCTTTTTTTATTCTATCTTTAACTACTATATAAAATTCTATTTTTTAAAATTTTTGATACGTATATTATATTTGCATTGTGTTCTTAATCATTATTGTTCATTTTTAAGTTGGACATTTTTTGTTATATTGCAAAAGTCTTTAAAATAGTCCTTAAAATTTCAAATAGTTTATTATATAAGTTATGTTCGGTTGTTTTTTATTCTAAATATGCGGCATGTAAAAGACTTAAGTCTTAAATGCCAACGTTATTTGCTAATAAATTGAAATTGAAATTGAAATAACCCAACACTTTTATTATTTTTATAACTTGATATTTAAAAATATAAAGACAAAGCTCGCAGCCAAGCCAAATCAGATGAAAACTATGCCTACCTCCTAAACAAACTGGACTTGTCCAAACGGTAAAATCTTTCAAAATACTGCAAATATAAATATAAGGATTTCAAATTTTGCACATATGCTTATGCCTTAAATCTGCACTCTAAAATACAAATCTGTTAGGTTAGGTTAGGTTGGTACCACATAGACTAGATATTTGATCCGTTGTGATACCACAGGGGATCTACTCCTCACCTCTTGATCTCCTTAGCATTGTCGTGGAAGCAAGCTGTATTTATAACCAGTGTTGCCGTTTGGATCCATTTGGATACTTTTTTCCATCAAAAATTTATGGATACTTTTTTTAAGCCTTAGTGTAAATTTGAATACTTTTTAAAAAAATCTTTTTTAATATGATATATTTTTTTGTTAGCAAAATATAAAATGTAAGCAGTCCCTCAAATTCGACAAAAACGTTAAGAAAAATTATGACATTGAAACATTTTTGGGCAATATTTTCTTATAAAAAAATTCATTAGAGCAATCTATTGAAAAATAACTTTTAAATTTTGAGAAAAATATTTTTAGTCTGACATAGCTAAACGACTTTTTAAAAATCTGTAATTTCTTAACCTTAAGATTCCCGTTAGCGATTGCAAATTGTAATGAGACTTAATAATTCTAGTAAAGGTTGTACCGTCATGTACCCTTATTAACTGCATCTTTGTGTAAAACGAAACGAAGGCTGAGCGTGGTGCGAGACAAAGTAAGCAATACATTTTTCCATATCAAACAATATTGTTGCCCGTTTCTCTCACTACGTTCTGGCTTCGTTTCGTTTTACATAAAGATGCAGTAATATGTACTTTAATTTTTTTTTGTTTCCAATAAATTGTGACCAAAATTTCTTGACACTGTCTAAAAACGACTACTTGTTTTTACGCCACCTAGCAAAAAGGAGATGCATGAAAAAAACCTTATTTGGAATATTGTTTTTTGTATTCTTTACGTAAACAATATTTCAAGTCCTTGAAATAAATGTTTTAAATTAAATCTTTTTTTTTTCAACATAAAAATTATGTTAGCTTAACATAATTAAAAGACAGTAGCAACCCATATAATATATTTTACTCAAAACTGAACAAGTAATTTATTTTTTCCCTTTTTTTTTGCAATTACCTAGCAAAATTTTTGATACAAATTGATGAAGAATTTGATGGCACTGCTTTCAGAAGGTCAGCGGTGCTTCTTCTTAGCCTTATAAAGAAGTTCTTTCGAGAGGCATTCTTATAACCTACTTCTGGAAGACATTCAAATGGCATTTAAATTCAATTAAAGTAAACAATTATATATTACACAGAACGACAAAATCAAATTTTTTTGAGTACACATGAGAAATGTTAACAGAATATGAAAGTAGGCTTAAAATAAAGAAATACGTGTCTCAGCGTTTTGCTGTAGCACGTCAGAATTTTGAGAAAATCGATTTTTAAGCTTCGAAGGAACGTAGAGGTTCACTTGCAATGTAATAAATACTATTATAAAAATTTCTATAAAAACAGAATGGGTGAACCGATTTTAATGTTTGAACTAGTTTTGAAAAAGGAATTGAATTTGAATTTTTTTTATTAAAAAAACAATTTTTTTTCTCCGATAAATGGCGCTTGAATTTTCATGTAAAATTAAAAAATATCCAAAAATGTAATGTAATGTAAATGTAATGTAAAAATACAAAAATTAATATGAAATTTGAACCATTAGTTATTGGATTTTAAATGAACAACATTGCATTTTTAATGAATTTCGTAAATTTTTTATTCGTACAATTATTTTTTAACTTTACATTAAAATTAAGGCGCCATCTAGATTAGAAAAAATTGTTTTTTAAAAAAAAAAATCCAGATTTAATTCCCTTTCCAAAACTGGCTCAAGCATTAAAATCCGTTCACCCATTCTGTTCTTATTAAAATTTTTATAATATTATTACATTACAAATGAACCTCCACGGTCCTTCGAAGCTTAAAAATCGATTTTCTCAAAATTCTGACGTGCTACAGCAAAACGCCGAGACACGTATTTTTTTAGTTTAAGCCTATTTTCATATTCTGTTAACATTTCTCATGTGTACCAACCACTGTCGTACTGTGTTGAAAAAGTTCTGTTAGCACTTCTAGATAAGCTCTAGATCAAGTTTTTAAGAAGGCAACAACAACAACAAAAACTCTGTATAGAATCAATCACTTAGCTGACTAGACAGTCTGTTTCGGAATCACTATATTTTCCTCCTCAGTAGTCTTTGAGTAATTAAGCTGTGATCAACTGTGTCAATTGTGGTCACTGTTTAAATTAGTATATGACTTCGCAGATTTTGGAATTCATCTTTTGAATTGTATGGCTGCTAATCATATGACATTTCAAAGCAGTAGGCTATTTATAGATCACCGCCATCAACTCTACCAAGGTTGCCATCTGTTCTAGTTGCTTCTTTATTTATTTCAATATTCATTGGTGTTCGATAGTTTGTCGAAATGCACCATTGAAATGAAACGAGTCTTTTTGCTTGGCCAGAAGCTAATGTTTTAACTGAAAGGTGGCTATTTTCACAACCAAATGTTCAACTACACATGACTTTGACCGTAATCGATCAATTATTAGATTATTTAAATAATCTGACATTAATTAAACTTATTTGGCCGTGCTGCTCCATAGTTAGTTAATCAGTTTAATGATCTATTTTTAAACAGCGAGTTGATCACAGCTTAATTACTCAAAGACTACACCCAAAAAAAAGCTTCGTACTATGAACAAAACAATTATTATATTCTACAAAGCTGTTTGTTCTTTTCAGAATACGAACGACTTTGTAAATAATACAAATGACCGTTTGTACATTGTACAAAGAAATATTTGTATATTTTACAAACGCATTCGTTTCATCTACAAAGATACGAACAAATATACGTACGCTGCTGCCACCGCTTTGTATATTATCAAACAATGTTCGTTCAGTTCACAAATTTATACATTATAGATTTTTACAAACTAGCGTTTGTAGAATGTACAAAGTTACGAATACAAAAATTTTTTTTCATGCGGCCAACACTACAAACGTTTGTACTATGTACAAAACATTTGTACATTCTACGAATAGCCTCTGTTTGTATTTCTACAAAGATTTTATTCGTAATTTTATCCTAAATATTTTTTGGGTGTACTGAAGAGAAAAATGAAGCGATTTCCGAAACAGACTGTCTAGTCAGCTAAGTGATTGACTTTATACAGAGTTGTTGTTGTTGTAGTTGTTGTTGTTGCTTTCTTAAAAACTCACTTGATCTAAAGCTGGCGATTAAATTCATGTAATAATTTAATAGATCATTAAACTAATTAACTTCTAGATAAGATTATGAAAAGCATTCCTTCCAATGACATGCATATGTTAAAAGAATGCCTTCTGGGTATGAAAGTGGAAGGGATGGAATTCAATGCTTTCCCTTCCACTTTAGCTTAATTTGGAATTACTTTTTTTGCTGGGTATATATTGTTTTGTATATAGCTTTTGTCTAAATATTATACTTATAAATTAAATAAATGTAATTAAAGGGAAATAGCAACTCATGTAAAAGACAGAAGTAATGAAATTTATGTTTCTTTTTAATATTTTTATGCGTGTTGTATTTCTCATTTTTTTTTTTCTTTAATAAAAATATTTGTTAGTCTTAAAATTAAATAAATAAAATTGTTATGGAAGCTTAAAAAAATTGGGGTTCATTGTTTAAAAATATTAAAGTTGTATTTTTGTGTTAAAAAAATTAATATATTATTGGTTTTTGGATTTTGATACGTGGATACTTTTTTTTCAAAAGTGGACACTTTTGGATACTTTTTTGATCTTTTCATGGATTCTTTTTTTAGAATCGTCGCGGCTACACTGTTTATAATGAATATTATAGACGCTTCAGAATGGAGAGATCTTTCCTCGCCATTTCAGTGAGCTTCGTCGTTCGTTTTTTAGTAAAACTAGGCCATATCTGTCTAGCTGTTTTAGAGGTAGTATTATGCTTCCACCTGAAATTATTTATTTCTGTGGCATGTTGCCTTAGAGCCAGCTTGCACGACGCAAGTGGCATACCTAATGTTTCCATGTCAGGCAGCAGCGTTACCGTTGTAGCTTCTCTAGTGAGCTCATTCGCTCTACAATTTCCAGGAACGTCCATATGCCCTGGTACCCAGACCAGATGAATGTCGAACTAATCAGCCATCTCATTAGGGGACGAGCGACATTTGAGAGCTGTTGGTGATGTTAGGAACACACCTCCAAGGGATTATACCGCTGCTTGGCTGTCCGTAAAATGTAGATATCTCTAGTTAATATCTCACTATACCTCAGCCGTTCCACAGCTCTATAAATTGCCATTAATTCAACTTAGAAGATGCTGCAATGATTTGGCAATCTAAATGAGGTTCTGATGTTCAAATCCGTAGAAAAGACGCCTCCCCCGACTTTGCTGTCAAGTTTTGAGCCGTCAGTAAAAGTTTAGTGGCAGTGACCCATCCCATTCTACTCTGGTTGGGATTACTGTGTGAAAGCCATTCTCGAATATAGGATTAGCAAAAGTGTAATCGATGTCGATGGTGCTAGGAACCAGAGAACTACACAACCCTACTTGAAGTTCAAGTACTTGAATTCAAGTATGTATCCAAACTTGAAAAAACAAGCTTTAGCCAGCTTGCAAAAATACCAAACAGATACAAGTCATATCCAAGCTTTCTCGTGGATTTGGATTGTTGAGAATTACTTTGTCGGGCAGAAAGTTAAAACGATCGGTAAAAGCTTATGAGCTCGCAAGTATCCTATTTATTGATTAACAGTAATTTAAAGCAAGTATCTAAAAAGTTCAATGAGCTTGTGTACAGAAAGCTTATGCTGTTCAGGACTTTTAAGGGTTCTGTGGACTCCGTGGCTGGCAGTTTTAGGGGGAAGCTGTTTTCGGAATATATGTCAAAATTTAAAATTCAAGATGGCGGATAGAGTTGCCAACTAGATTTTTTTTGTATTTTTTCGAATTCTTGTAATTTTGAAATTCTGACAAGGGATTTGATTTCGAATATAATGTCACAGTTTTTAAATTAAACATGGAGGTTAGGGTTGCCACCTAAATTTTTATTACAGTATTACCATCTAGTAAAATGTATTTTAAGAGTTTTAAACATCATTTAAAAGTGTAAGGGGGTCGCTTGTACCGTTCGCTTGTAAGCTAGCATACTTGCAAGTTGCAAGCTGTCGTGGGATTATTTATATTTAAGTTCAAGTTATATGTACTTGATTGAAAATTATCAAGCTCTAGCAAGCTTGAAATTGTATTTTAAGCAAGTACTTGAAGTAGACTTCAAGTAGGCTTGTACAGTTCCCTGCTAGGATCTGCTCCAGCAAGATCGATAATAGAGGAGTGGCCTATACAAGTGTTAGCCCACTGCGAGGTTGCTCTAATTCAGTAGGCTGCTACCGGTGCCATTCTTTTTCCCATAATATCAAGGGGTATTAAGTAAAGAACTGCATTTAGCGCCTCAAATGAAGTGGATCTAAGTGCTCCGCTAGTACATACGTCCGCAGTTTTTTGTACATTCCCTAAGAATTAGCAATTAGATTGTAAATTTAGTGCTGTCAATCACACACAAATCCCGTATAGCAAGATTGGCCTCTTTATAGCTACATAAATCCAACGTGCAATATTCGGGGTAAGTCACTATGTTTTACCTAGAGCTTTCTTACAGGCATATAAAGCAACATTGGCTTTCCTAGTAAAATTACTCCCAAGTATTTTGCCTCTTCTACAAAGTGCATCTGAGTGCCATCAAGGCGGGGAGGAATTATTAGCGGAACTTTGTATTTCCTCGTAAAAAAGACCAGTTCAATTTTTTGGGGACTTATCCCTAGCCCAAAGCCTTTGGCCCAAATATTAAGATCGGAGAGCGCTGATCCAAGTAGCTCCGAGAGAGTGTTTGGAAACATTCCCTGTGCAGCAATAGCTACGTAATCCGCAAAGGCAATCACCTTTTTTATTTTCCTTAGTAGTTCTTTGAGAACCAAGTTCCATAATAAAGATGAAAGACCACCTCCACTGAGGAGTGCCTCTACTAGGGCTGCCAGGCCACGATTTCCACGCGGGTTGTCCCAATTTTCAGCCTAAAAATGTGCGTCCTGCGAAGACCTTAAGCGGAACGCCAAATGTCCTGATGTACAATTTAATTTTTAATTATTTTTATTACTTTTTAAAAATATTTTATATGTTTTCATTTCTACATCACTAAATTTGTATATTCGTCTTCACTTACAGTTTGTACGTGTCCATTTGACTTGGAAAAATGCTGAACAGAATTGCTGAATTTAGTCTTAAGAACCGCCAGAGGCAGTTCAAGATCTGCCAATAAAACTTGAAAAACGCACTGTTTGGTGTGGTCTTATTTCCTTGGGTAATAAAATATATTTTTTAAAGCTACATATCGCTCTTTTTATTCAAAGAAGTTTACTCAAAGAAATCGATTTTCAGTAAAGGTATTTTAAGTTTTTTTTATTCTCAGCGTCCTAGCAAAAAAAGTGCTTCCAAAAGAAGCTTAAGAGGAAGGAAAAGTCCATCCTTGAATTCCATCCCTTCCACTTGCATACACAGAAGGCATTCTTTTAACATATGCATGTCATTGGAAGATATGCTTTCCTTAGTCTTCTCTAGAAGTGCTTCTAGGACTTTTTCAATGGAAGATTTCTTTCAGCCCTTCAATCAAAGGATTCTAGTAGATGTTTTTCAAGAGAACTTTAAGAAGGCATTAAATGGACTGGAATGGTTCTTGTGGTTTGGGGGTTAAAAATCCCTGGGAAAATATCCCTTTTCTTGACATTCTAGACTAGGTATTTTGGTGTTGGAAATGAAAAGTGTTTGGGTTGTTTGGGGGTTTAAAAAAATTACACGTAAAATATCCTTTTTCCCGATTTTCAAAGCATTTTGGTGTTGTAAGTAGTTAGGTTTCATTGGGGGCTTAAAAAATCCCACGGAAAATATCTAAAACATATATTATAAATATATATAACTTAATTACTTTAATTATTACTTTATTACTTTAATTGAATTGAAATGCCATTTGAATGTCTTCCATAAGGATTTTATAAAAATGCCACTTGAAAGAACTTCTTTACAAGGCTAAAAAGAAGCACAATTTGATATATAGAATGTCTTCTGGAAGCAGTGTCCGTAAGAATGCATGCCACATTTGCATCAAAAATATTGCTGGGGTACTGAACTATTGAGTGATACATTTTCCTCTATAGCGAAAAGTAAATAAGATATCGTTATCGTTCACACAATTAAACTTGATCTATGACAAGTATTTCTATACACTTAACTAATATATTGCATTTTTTGAATTGTGACGTTATTGAAAAAAAGAGCGACATGCAAACATCTTTTTCCCGATTTTTTTTTCTTATGTCCCGATTTATTTTTTGGAAAATAACGATTTTTAAAAAAAAAACCTGGCAGCCCTAGCCTCTACTCACATATCTCCTGGCCTTTAAGTCACCTAGATATGCACTGATGACTCTGCTGGTCAGCAGGTTGCTTATCCACCCGATTCTTCATGAGTGCGCCAATAATTGCCCCGGAAGAACATTGTTCAGGGCACCTTCGATATCTAGAAAAGCTACCATTTTGTATTCCTTGTGAAAAAAAGAAATTTCTATAAAGTCTACTAGGGAGTTCAGGGCCATTTTACTACCTTTCCTGTAAGCATGTTGTGAAGCTGAACGCAAATTTGAGTCTATGTTACAACGAATATGAGCGTCAATCAATCATTCGAGTGTTTTCAGCAGAAAGAATGATAGACAAATGGGTCTAAGGACCTTCAGACTCGTTTGCGATATCCTATCTGCCTTAGGGACTTTACCTCCCTCCATTTGGATGATATGTATGTCATTATAAGGTAACCTTTGACAATCACAAGAAGCCACGGAAGGTTAATGGACGCCGTCTGCTGTAGAGCGGCCAGAACTATACCATCAGGCCCAGCAGACTTATATGGTGTAAAACTCAACAGAGCTTATTTCAACCTGTTCTCTGATATACTACTACACTCAGAAAAAAAACCTATCTTTTTGTGATAAAAAATTTCTCTATTTTCGATAATAGATATTTTCTTTATTTCAAATAAAATTTACTTCAATTATAATAAATTTTCAATTATTCGAAGAAATATTTCCTTCCTTGTGGGAAATGAAAATATTTCATGTCTCTTATAATGATAAGTATTTTTCTCCCATTGAAAAAATCTCATTTATAGAGAAAAATTTATAGAAAATGAAAAATGTTCTCTATTGTTGATATATAATTCACTATGCAAAATATTTTCTTCAAGAACAACAAATCCATTCTCAAAAATTAAAAAGGCTTCTTCTCAAAAATCGATATATTTTTCTTATATTGAATGAGGTACGAAAAAAATAGAAAGCGTGAGAGCAATTGATTAATGTTGAAAAGCAAGTGTTGCATATTTCGCATATTTTGATGATTGTTCCTTCAAAAGGTTTTTTTTACTTAACATAGCTACACAAAGTGATGTTTATGACTACTGTTTCTTTGGATGCATTTACAGAATTGTTTTTCAGAATAAATTTCTGGAATATTTGTAAAGAGTCCCAAAAAACAATGCCACAACAATAATTCTACCTCTTAACACATTTTTAACTAATATTTTTAAAACCGAATCACAATTTGATATTAATACTTCTACTTTGCGTAGAACTGAGTTAAGACAAATGTTTGACAAAAGTAATTTTTTAATCGTAATTGCGGATATACTTCTGTGTTTTAAAGAAAAATGTACGCAATATGTTCGCAAAATGTACGCAGAAATATGTTTCTTTCAGAGACAGTGTTATTTTTTGTGAGAAACTATAAACGCAACTTAAAGAAAACATTTATTAAAATGAAATAAATATTTCTCTATTTTCGGGAAAAATTACTCAATAAAGAAAACGGTTAAACGTGTTATAAAGAAGTATTTTTCTATTAAAGAGAAGGTGTCTTTTATTAATGAGAAAATATTTCTCTCTTTCATGGAAGCTTTTTGCGATTTTTAGGGAATTTTTGGGATCACAATTAGAGAAAAGCATTCTCTGGAGCAAAGTCAATACCATTTTTCACTTAATATGATGCCTTTTTTTCTCATATTCCGATAAACTTTTTTTTTTGAGTGTAGACCAAAACCAGAGTAGAAACCCTTTTTTTGTGCAATTGATGTTCTGTTCAAATGAAATTTTTTTTCTCCGACTCTCTAAAAAATGCAAAAATTTTCAACTCTTTAATTTCATAAACAAAAGATAATAAGATAAAAAAATTTTTAAAACCAAAGTGGAAAAGTAATCCATAATAAGCGTAATTATCAACGTCACAAGTTTTTCACAAAAAAAGAAGACTTTCTTCAAAAGAGAGATATATTTTCCTAACATTGATACAAAATATACCTACATTGCATACATTTTTCTCGAAAACAGAGAAGTCTACCTTCAAATATCTGAAACATTTGTTTTAACTCAGTTCTAATAATTAGTTAAAAATATTAGTTAAAAATTTGTTAAGAGTTAGAGGTAGAGGCATTATTTTTCGAGAACCCTTATAATGCTGCCATTGCTAGTGTTATTGAACGTGTTGAGAGAATCGAAAATGGGTTCGGATCATCTGAAGTAAATTAACTCAAAGAGATAGTGAGCGATGCAAACAAGCAGATCGGTGCATTAGAACGACGGGAAGTGGCTTCTGACGCTGTGCTTCTTGGAGTTCCAGAGAGTCATGAGGAGAACTTGACAGTTATTTTTAATAAACTGTGCTTCACCATCGGCTGCAGGCCAGCAACACTTAAGAGCATTTTTTGGGTCAAAGGAAAAAGACTCAATAGTGATTCATCAGTCCCTCCCATTATTATGAAGTTTAGCAGTCCGTATGAGAGAGGTACGGTACTTCTAGCTGCTGCTGTTTTGCGAAGAAATAATCACAGAAATCTATGTTTGAGTGATGTCGGGCATGAGTCAACGGGCAGCTGTTTTTTAAATGAAAGCATAACCAAGCGCGATCGCAAGCTTCTCCAAAGTGCCGTCAAACTAAAGCGAAACAGAAGGCTGTATTCTGTTTATGTGAAGAGAATCCACCATATACGTATAAAGAGGTATGAGCATGATGCGGGTATTGTAGTCTCAGATATAAATGAACTCAATAACATTGTGTCAAGTGAACTGGAGGATGGAGATGCTGAGAGCTTTCGTGACTCTTAAGAGTTGCCAACTTTCGCCACATTTAATTTTCTTTATATTCTTAACTTTCTCAAATCAATCTATTATTTACTATAAAATATTATTAATCTTAACTTCTCATCTCTTATACCATTTATTTTCACTATCAACATTCTATTCTTTCTTTTTAATTTGGTCTTCATTCTATCGTTTAATTTTAAATTTCATTGAAGTGAACTGTTTATTTGATAACTGTGTTGTGATTAAGAGTTTCATAAATGTGTTTGGTATGTTTGGTGTTTGTATTTCTTATATTTTTTGTTATGGGTGACAATAATTATTATCGTGGTGGCGTTGATAATAAAGTACTTGTTGAAGTATTGTGCAAAAGGTACAATGGTCTGAAAGTTGTGCACTTCAATGCAAGAAGTTTAAATTCTGTAAAGCTAGATTACATGAAATTAGTTTTTGAGGGCTGTTTAATGTTTGACAATCTCTCGTCCCTTGGTCTATCAGTTGTTAATGATACTATGCCCACACGTTATTCGTCTAATGATAGTCCTAGTCTTCTTGATTATTTTGTTGTGTCAGATCTCTCATCTGTCTTGTTGTCCGACCAGATTTATTTCATATCTGATCATGACCTTATTTTCTGTACAATTAATATAAATTTGTCGCGTTCTCTAGTGTCAAACACGTTCTCCTACTATGATTTTAAGTCAATTGATTATCCGTCTTTGTATCTTGATGTACTTTTAGTTCCGTGGAACGAGGTTTGGTTCTGTCTGTCCGTAGAAGATAAGCTATGTACATTTACTAATGAAATTAATGATATTTTTGCTAAACATGTACCGTTAAAAACTGTCACTATTAAAAATGCTTTCTACCCTTGGTTTACAAGTAACGTCCAGCATGCTATAAAAAAGCGAAACAAGTTGCGAAGTGTATGGAAAAGAAACCCTTTAGCTAAGAAATGGGAAGACTATAGTTGTGCTAGAAATGCCTCAGTGTCGATTATCAGGCAGTCGAAAATAAATTATTGTAGTGCCAAACTTAAAGCATCTCTTCCTCCTAAGGTTCTGTGGAGTAACCTTAAAAAGCTAAGCATTGGTAATAGGCAAACTTGTGACTGCCCTATTGATCCAGACATTCTTAATGATTTTTTTCTCCTCAACACCAACTCTCCGCAAAATGTATCTCTCGAATCTCCTGAGTCTTCTACGCAACAATGCTTTCAGTTTTCAATGGTTACGGAAAATGATGTAGCAAAGTCTGTAATGAAAGTGAAATCGAATGCCGTTGGTGAAGATGGTATTAATATAAAATTTATTAAAATTATTTTAGCTCATGTTTTGAGCCCTCTTACACACATAATAAATTATTGCTTTACTACACCTTCCTTTCCAAGTTCTTGGAAAACTGCTTTAATAACGCCTGTGGCAAAAAAGACTACAGCTTCTGAACCAGGTGATTTTAGACCTATAAGTATCCTGTCGTCCCTATCGAAGGTTTGTGAAGCTATTATGGCTGACCAAATGTCGTCATTTTTAGCACTAAATAATCTTTTATCTCCTCTACAATCTGGGTTTCGGGTAGGTCACAGCTGCTCGACGGCTACCCTCAAAGTCTTGGATGACATTAGGTTCTTTTATGATGATGGTAAAGTCACTCTTCTTTGTCTGCTTGATTTCTCTAAGGCATTCGACACCGTTAATCATGCACTTCTTTGTCACAAGCTAAAATACTTTTATAGATTTAGTGTAATTTACTGTAAAGCTATTGAATAGCTACTTAACTGGCAGGGTACAAAGAGTAAAAGTTAGTAGTAGGTTCTCGCAGCAGAAATTCGTTTGCACTGGTGTGCCCCAGGGATCCGTTCTTGGTCCACTTCTATTTTCATTGTTTATCAATGACATTTTCAATACCTGCATATACGCGTCATTACATGCTTATGCTGATGACGTTCAGCTATACCTATCTGGTAAAACAAACCTTATGGAGGATTTGGTATATAAACTAAATGAAAATCTGAACAGTATTTACCAGTGGGCTAAACAAAAGTATCTTCAGTTAAATGCGCTAAAATCACATGTGTTGCCCATATCCAAAGAAAAAATTCATCACGGGTATATTCCTGATCTTTCAATTGGTGACAAGAACCTTAAACTTGTCAGTTGTGCTCGAAGTCTTGGCTTTAAAATCAATTGTTCTCTCACGTGCACAGATCACATCAACGATGTTGTCGGAAAAATATATTTCATCCTGCGGAACCTTAGGTTGTCAGCTGATTATACACCAGTTGATACAAGACGCAAGCTTGTTGTTCAACTAATCCTTCCTGTGATCACATATGCTGAACTTGTCTACAGTAAATTAGATTCACAATCACAACATAAATTACAAGTTGCGTATAATCATGCTACGCGTTATGTTGCGTATGGCTGCGTACTCATGAACACTTAGCTCAATTTAAAAATTTGATACTTGGTTGTGACATTATAAGTTACTTAAATGCCAGGAATTGCATCTTTTTACACAAACTAATTCAAATCAGAACGCCTAGCTATTTATTTAAAAAATTACAATTTTGCCAATCGTTAAGAAACCAAATGCTTGTCATTCCATGCTTTAATTTTTTGAATTCTACAAGATTATTTTTTATAAACGCCATCAGATTATGGAACGCATTACCGAATTGTATAAAATCTATAGTCAGAATAGCAAATTTCAAACATGCCATTTTGGAACATTATTCTTCACTGTACATTTACTAGGTAAACAGTTATTTTACTCTTTTACTCAGTTTTCTTATCGTTACCTTCTTTTCTATTTTTCGTTTCTTTTTCTTTCTCTCTTAACTTAAACAAATAATTATAAATTGATTTAATTGTTTGTTAATAGTTTAGTAATTTTTTCCAATATAATTTTTTAATTTAATTTAAACTATATGTATAATATAAATTTAATGTATTAATTTAAATTCACTAAATTCAAAATGTATCTTGTTTTTAGTCTTTGTACTGTAAAAGAACAAAGTTCTTATTGTACTTATAAAATAAAAACCCAATGAATTGAAAAACGAATTTATAAATGCATCTAAAGAACCAGTGCCAATAAGCAACATAGCTTTGTGCAGCTATGTTAAATAAAAAAACCTTTTGAAGGAATAATATGCAAAATATGCAACACTTGCTTTTCACAACATCATTCACAAGGGATTAGTTTTTATTGAAGAAAATATTTAGCATAGTGAATTTTTTATCAACAATTGAGAAATTTTTAAATTTTCTATGATTTTCTTTTTCTCTGAAAAAGTTAATTAATTTTATGATCTATTAAATTCAATTAAGAAAATTTTATTTGAAATAGAGAAAATTGTTACTATCGAAAAAAAAATAAATTTTTATCAGAAAAATATAGGTGCTTTTTTTCTGAGTGCATCATAATCTGATTGTGTAATTGTATTTAATTTAATGGCTTTAGAATAAGTCGCAAAGTGTACTAAAAAAGGTACAAAAATAAATTCTCAAAACGTACATTTTCTCTTTTAAGATTGGGAAGGTCCTTAAAGTTTTTATTAGTCATTTATACAACTTGCCAGTGTCACATTATATTCTGTTAACACAAAATTATCAATTACTGAATGAATTATATAAATATGATAAATAAATGTATGATAAATTATTAATCGCGAGAGAGCATGTGAAATAGAATGCTTTCCGCGAGTAGTTTCGCTCATCAAAGTTCAACTTCTGATTGATGTATCTTTTAGTTGGTAGCACACAGTTTGAAATCAAGGAATAAATTTTAATGCAAGCAAAGTATTGCAGAGATATTTATTACAAGAATTATCAAATTTAATACTTCTTAATTTTTTACAAAATTTTAAAACTTATTTTATTTTACATTTTAATACAACTCTAATATTGCAACGATATTTTATACCTTTGGAATCAATTCGATACTATGGCGAATATTGTATTTAATTTTTAAGACATGCTGTATTATATTTCAATAAAATTTTGTTTTAAATATTAATACAATTCAAACATAACAACAATATTTTATACCCTTTGAAATTAATTTGATACACAATCAGTATTAAAAATGAATACGAACTAACCTTTAAATTTCCATACATATTTTTATTAAACATAATTTTTAATATTTAGCCAATATTTAATTCAAATACGATTTTAGTGTGGTCATGTATATAATAAGGTGACCAAAAAAAAAAAACAAAATTAAGTATTGTGTTTCATGTAACCCTAATATGAAATATTGGTTGTATATATAAATAAAATAAACTGGCCATTTCAGCCCTTGAAGGACTTTGACTTAGCTTCTATTGATCAATTGTGTTGTGCGTGTTATTAAATGTTTCATCACAAATGACCGAGAACTGGACCTACATGTTTTATGCCGACTCCGAACGGCTTATGTTCTCAAGAAGCTTTACATGGCATTTTTACTCTCTGAGGTTTGCCATTGTCTGCAGAGAGGTAACGACCGAAAAGAAAAATTAATTCAATGAAAAAACTTTCTGTCTGAGCTGGAATTGAACCCGGGCTACCGCGGTTCTTTAGCTTAGGGGCCACGTACTCTACCCACTAGGCCACGGTCGCCACTGAAAAAAAAATTGGTTGTATGATGCCTAAAATGAAGCCCTTGAAATGTTATAAAAAAATATTAAAATTTAGAGGTTGCGAGAGTCCATTTTATATATTACGACCAATTGTTATTAATCCGACGTGTTATAGTAAAATTCACTGCCGAATAAAGTGAAATTTAATAGTAAAATGATAGTTATGAAGCTTAATATTATGATTTTGGGTCTGATGAACACGACGGCGAGGTTAATTTTGCTCTCTGATCACTATAAATCGTGTAGTTAGCCAAAAACTATTGAAAAGTCGTGAAAAATAAACGATTTTTTTTACTTTTTAGCTCATGGGACTGTGTAAAAAGTTTTTCTTACTAACAAAAATCACGTCGATGTACAGTTCGATGAAAAACAAAGAGTTTCTTGTTAACCGCCGGAGATACGCGTGTTTTATTAATTCAAAAATTCAGAAAACTGCCAAAAAATGACTTTTTACTAAATCAAAGTACAGTAGTAGATTTTTTTATGTATTTTTGAGAAGTATATTTTGCATTTCACTATTTAAGAAAGATATCTGACACCATCGCTTTTTTGAGGTATTTTTAAAAAGAAATTAAAAGTAGACGTTAACAGAATAAATGACACAAGAATTTGATGATGAAAATAATTGATACAAGAATTTTAACAATTATAGATGAAAGTTTACGAGGGTCTTACAGATATCTCACTTGTTACAGTTTTTAAGTAAGTCTCTATTAAATTTCACTCCTTCCAGTAGACACTGAAATTGCTCTTCATCTTTTGTAATTTTTTTTTATTAAATTGTTCCCCAAGGCTTATGTAACGTTCTGCTACATCATTGGTCACCACCATTCCTCTGATCAATTCCAGCGCATTATTGTAGTCTTCATTTTGGATCCATGATGAAGGATGTTTTTCCAGAAAACCAGATGGAAACATTGTTAAATCGAAAAATTGCCTTATCTTCGAAGAAATTAAATTTTACATTTTCAATTTATTAACGTCCTTGTTTTCTATTTTAATTGGCTTTTACCATCAATCTTTTCGTAGGCACTGAAATTCGAGCGTCGAAAAACGACTGGTACTTCAGAGAGATACCAGGTGTGCCCTGCAAACGATGTCAAAAATTTCCGGATTGATGATGGTACGAAACTATATCTTTTATTAAAATGAGATAGTTTAAAGGAGCCTCGGTTGGTACAACGGCGTAGAAAAGGGGGCTTCAGGGGGTTAAAACACTCCTTAGCAATCCTGTATATTTTTATATGCTAAATAAAAACATAAATATTCCAAATTACAATATGGTTTTTTTATAATTCTTAGAAATAATAATTCTTTAGAATTAGATTTCCTACTGTTTTGTGAATTACTTAATTTTTCCATAACATAAAGATAAATTGAAAATTGTATATTAGACAGGCCTTTTTCAAGAATTTTTCTAAAATCAAATATATTACTAGTCAAAAACGTGAGGTTTGGGATAAAAGTTAGCATGGTTTAATATGAGTTTCATAGGAGTTCGCCGAGTGACCGCGAGTTGATCGTTTTGTTGTAAATGGAAATACATTAAAAAATTTATGGACTTTTTACATATTTCTTCATTTTTACTCATAAAACATAACTTTGTGCTGATATATATTTCGTTTTTCATTTTATTGTTGCCTAAAAAATTCATATTTAAAAAAATTGCAATGAAATGTTGTTAAAATGGTTTTAAGAACAGCACTGAATACAAATACAAAAAATTTTGTGACTATGTTTAAAATCGTGATGTAATTTTTTACAAGAAGTGCTGTGAATATTTCGAATTTGTTTATTTTTAAGAAAAAACTCGCAAAAAATGCAAAATTTTTAAAAACGACATTAAGCGTTGCTATAACATAGTCTAGAACTATTTTGTGAAAAAATTTACAAAAACCAAGATTCGCATAAAAAAGTTATAGCTGGTGAAACCTGACTTTTTTCAAAAATACTCAAAGAGCCTGTTTTTGGTTTCGAACACTAACATAATCATAAAAAAAAAATCGATATAACGATGTTTCTTATTTAAAATGACTTCTGTAATTTTAAAAAAATATTTATTTCTTAAGCCTAGTACTCTGTTCGTTTGCGTGAAATTTCGTTGGCAACATCTATTTATTTGTTGCGTGAAATTTCAGACTTAAAGTTTGTTGCGAGGAATTCCTATGGCAACGTTTCCCAGAGAGACTCAGAGAATAAGATGGGAGATTTCATATGACCTCTCTCTTTTCACTTCAAAATAAATGGCAGTACAATTAAATTGTAGTGAAAAAATGTTGCTCAGAAACATGTTGCTTTAATTTCACGCTGCGGAACAGAGTACTGCTCTGACGAAAATGTTGTGAAAATTTCCACGCTTGTTTCGCAGCTGTAATTTTTTGTATGCAGATTTGAGAGGAATTTCACATGAAACTGAATAGAGTACTATTATTTATTTAGAAAAAATGTTGGAATTTTAGGGCAGCCAACAGTTACCAGGTTAAAAATATTTAGAATATCCCAAAAACCAACAAATTTAATTTTCACCACTGCAATTTGTGAATTATGTTTATTTCACCATTCCAAAAAGCACAATACAGGGTTGCCCATATTCGACGGACCCATGTTTTTTTTAAAAAAATCAAAGAAAAAAATAAAAATTTGGCGGTTGGCAATCTTAATCATTTAATTTGTTCCAAATAGATTTGTTAACATCAATTTTTGAATATGATATCTCTCAAATGGCCGCCTCTGGCGTTGATGGCGTATTGTGCCCTTTTTGCAGCATTTTCCATCGTTTTCGCCAACATTTCGGCCGGAATAGCGGCTATTTCTTCACGAATGTTGTCCTTGAGCTCTTCTACGGTCCTTGGCTTGTTAACGTAAACCTTTGACTTCAAATATCCCCACAAGAAGAAGTCAGGCGGCGTCAAATCGGGCGAACGCGGTGGCCAGTCCAAATCACCACTTTTCGACATCAAACGGCCCGGAAACAAATTCTTCAGAAAATCGATTGTTATGCGACTTGTGTGCGGTGGAGCGCCATCTTGTTGAAACCAGAACTGCCTCATACGCTTTCGACGAATAATTGGCATCACAAAATTGGTCATCATGTCGCGATAACGCTCCTGGTTGATGGTAACAGCATGGCCATTTTCATTTTGGAAGAAAAACGGCCCAATGACCGTTTTCGCACTAACGCCGCACCAAACTGTGACTTTTTCGTCATGAAGAGGCACTTCTTGAATCTCCTGAGGATTTTCAGTGGCGTAAATACGGCAATTTTGCTTATTTACGGTCCCATTCAATGTGAAATGGGCTTCATCGGACATGATAATTTTGTTCCAAAATTCCTCGTCATCTTCGGCCATTTCGAAGACTCTTTCAGAGCGCTCGCGTGGCGTGTATTGTTCCATGATAAAAATCTGCTTGGACTGACGCTTCAAACGCGGTATGTCATTAAGCGATCTGACATCTCTGTCGAAAGTTATGGCGTTGCCAGATGGGTCCGTCGAATATGGGCAACCCTGTATATTCACAATCCGATCAGAAACCAATTCTTGAAGTGGTGAACCAAGTAGTGAAAATTAAGTTTGTTGGTTTTTGGTATATATTTAATCCGAGGAATCGGAGGGAGTTCTTTATATTTTAAAGCCTTAAATCAGTATCGGGCAGCTTTGCACACTTGAGATTGTGTTTATGCAGTAAAATATGTATTTATCTCACCTACAGAACGATCAAATCTTCAGTGTTCAAGCGAATGTCAAGCAGATAAGATCTGCGCTTGCGTGTTTCTTGAATATATTCTATTATATCTGTGTCGATAAGCAATAATAGCGTAAGTCGATTTAAGACAAAACTCAGTTATTGATATAGTTGTATTCCACGTATATATCATTATGAACACACAAAATCTAGAACTTCTAGCATGACCTTAGCCAAAGAAAAGACGCAAAAACAAAAGACCCTTTCTTATAACTTATATGGCGATTGAAAACTTTGAAGCCAGATATCTGGAAACTTTGAAATAAGACTTAAGCTTAAGAAAATAACGGCATGGCGTGGCATCAAAAAAATTATGCATTGCAAGGCATTACGATAATTTACATGGCCAATATAAGGTAATTGTGGGGCATGCGATGGAGAAATTAATTAATTATTTAAAAGCGGCATGTCCAAATATCATATCTATCATAGAGCGATCAGTTCCAAATACGTATAAAGAAAGCATCTTACGCTGTCAGTTTGGCCTTGGCAAAACACAATAAGCAACATAAGCACAATAAAAATCATATTTGTTTTTTACTATTAGCCTGTCTTTTTACATTTCCGTCTGCTTATCTGTATTTCACATTATCGGTCTGTCGGTCTGTTTCCTTTTGACATTCCGTGCACTAATTATTTATTTCATTTCGCAATACAAATCCGAGCAAAAAAATATCCCATAATCCCTAGTAAGATTTCTGCAAAAAGCGCTTTAGCACTCCTTTTTTTCAGTGTGAGCTTTAAAGCGCTTATTAATACATACTAAAGCTCTGCAAAGAACCATCCAAGTACACCAGTTGTGTGTTGTTATTTTTTCTTATACCTACTTGTATCTGTTTCGCTCTCTAAGCATTGAGTATGCATGGAATATTTATCTTTTAGATAACGATGGAATAGGTATGAGAGAGTGAAATTACCAAGTATCAAAAATACTAGTTTGAGCATATACAGAACAAACAGATATATCGATAATACTGTTATCTTTATTTGGAACATCTGCAGTATGTGACGTAGCAAGCATAAAGAATAAAGAACGAAATAAACAACAACAAAAGAAACAGTTTATATAAGTACAATGCATTTAAGTACGTTTTTATGTTTTAAATTTGCCAAAAATACGAAAAACGCACAGAAAGACACTTTTGAATGCAAACGACACAAAGAGAACGATCTGAAATATCCATATTGAATGGATATATCCATTTAAAAAAGGGTTAAAACAGATACTCCACTTAGTGGAACAGATAAAGAGAAAAAAAGCTTACACTATAATGAGAGCCAGAGAAAGAGATGATAAGCTCTCTGCTCATTCCAAAGCATATAAGTATATGTTCTGTTCTACTCCTTGTTGTATTTGTACCAATCTTATCAGGATTTTACTTGTTATATCTGTTTGCACAAGTAGAATGGATGGTTCGCTGCAGACCTTTAATACATACCATGGTAGAACTAGTAAAGGTATATGCATTTCAGACTGCTCTCTTTTTCTCATAGCCAGAATTGTCAAACTCAAGCATTTTGCTATTGGCCGCATTCAGCGGAGATAACAGTTGGCAACTGTTGTTTAAAAATTCGCTGAATGGTACAAATTTGGTAGCGCTAACTAAAACTGATAAAGTAGCGAACGCCTTTTAATCGAGCGAACAAATTCTATGCTACATGAACACAACTGTTTGTTTAACTGTCACATGCTGTTACTGACTCTGTTAAATTAATAAAAGCAGAAAGAACGCAGCAAATTTAAGTGAGAAACCTATGCAATTGAATTAAATTTACATAAAAATTAAATTGAATCTAACTTCTGACGTGTAGAGTAGCAACACATTCAGAGAAAAACATCGTGAACTAAGGTAGCGCTACCATTACAGTTCACAACAGTTGTCTGCGCTGAATGCGGTCATTCTTGCTTATTTTTGCCTTCTTATCGCATTCTCATCGTTTTCAGATTTTGTATGAGCTGTCAACTTCGTTTTGACAGTTTCGGCAGTCTGTCTCTCTGAAATGCATATACCTTCTCTAATTCTATTATGATACATACTGAAGATGAGAAAGTAAAGCTGCTCGACACTGCCTTAAATTAATGAGAGATCTTTTGTATTGAAAAAAATCTTTATTTAGATCTAGTAGGACAAGGTCGTTTGAAAGTCAGCCCTGAACCAGTCTATATTTTTAAATTATTACATTATCGCTTATGTGAAAAAGTATAATTATAATCTAATTGATTTTTTTGGTGTAACTTCAAAGACTTAACGGCTGATACGCAAATTGTGAAAGAATTACAAGTATCATCATCTGGAGGCTTGGATGACCTTCCAACAACATCATCCTCATTGTATTAAGCTCGATGAAAAGGCATTTGTAATTTTTAAGCAAAATCAGTCTGACGTAGACAGATACACTTACAAGTTTCCTGTCTCGGAAACGAAAAACAGGAAGTTATCTCTTCAGAAGAACTGGTTTAGCGAGAACCGATGGCTCGGGTATTCAGAAGATAAATTTGAAGCGTTTTGCTCAGTATGTGTTTTCTTTGGTAAGCAGGTTGGGGGTAGAGTTGACTGGAAATTGGGTAGCTAGTTACAGAGCCGTTCATAAATTAGAAAGATGCCAAAGAAGTATCTTCACATATTAAACAACATAAACAATTAGCTTAGAATCAGAGTGAAACTTCTGCCTCTTATTAAATCAATAACACTTTGCGGTAGATAAATAAATAAATGAGGATAAATAAACTTAGAACTCTTAACTCTTTTTACTTCGATTGTTGAAATCGGTTTAGAAATTTGGAAAGTACTTAGACTTCAGAAATCCCTAGAGAAAATTTAAAACTAAATATTTTTTTGCTCGAGTAAACCCCTCCCTCCTTGTGAAATACCTATCTACGGAGTTGGGTTGATAGTTCGTTCACACGTGAACCAATAATTAAAATAAACATTCATAATAAAAACATAGAATACTCGTAAAGCACATAATACGTCTTCACTTAGAGAAAATTGTTCACGGAAAATGTATATTTTTAGGTAATAAATGATCTTTGCCATCCACCTCGCTCGATGCACATCACCAGGTTTTCAGACCTTGATTGATATGTTTGACGGATTTCTAATAAACAATATCCCCACCTTAAGAAACTCGACATATATAATAAGTTGGGGATTTGCCGAAACAGACCACAGTGGGTCCCTTTTCGTCCCCTATTGGACAAAGGGTACTACTGCTCGGAGTACTCGTACGTGAGCATGCTCCTCGTGTAAGCATCCTTTGTCACCTCAAGCATATCCTTATAGGTTAGTTGACCAATCTCGGCTTCGCCAATAAATGGGCGTCCCAGAGTGGTCAATCTTATGCTTGCCAGCGCCGGACACTGGCACAGAATGTGTGCTGCTGTTTCCGGCTCCTCTAGGCATAACCTACACGCATCGTCCTTGGTCAGAGTCATCTTCCCGAGATGAAGAAACTCGACATAATCCATATAATTTGGTTTTTCTGTAGCTGATCCAAGATGAATTTCATTGTTTCTTCCTGTTTAGACTGAAGCAAGTACCAAATAGTTTCATCCGTTTCAGCATTTCTGTGAGAATCGGGGTCAATCTCTTTCCATGTATTTTGAAATTTCTAAAATAACTGAATTACTGGACCAGTTGACACCTCAAATAGAGAGTTTAATACTGATGAAATAATACATTCAAGCATTGGAAGTTTTCTCAATTATTCAAAGACGCGTATATCTAGAGGAAAAATCCGATAGTATTCCGGTTAACAAGAAACTCTTCAATTTTTGCCGAACTGTATATCGGCATGGCTCTTGTTAGTCAGAAAATATTTGTACACAGTCCCAAGAGGAAAAAAGAAAAAAATCGGTTATTTTCGCGACTTTTCAATAGTTTTTGGCTAACTACGAGATTTATAGTGATCAGAGAGCAAAAATAACCTCGCATTCCTGTTCATCAGACCCAAAATCATATTATTCAAGCTAAAAAACTATAATTTCACTATTAAATTTCACTTTATACGCCAGTCGGATACATGTCGGACTTATACAGACTTTATACATGTCGGATTAATAACTACTAGGCGTAATACATAAAATAGACTCTCGCGACCTCTACATTTTAATATTTTATTATCACATTTTAATTGCTTCATTTTTAGGCATTATACAACCAATTTTTCATATTAGGAACATGAAACATAGCACTTAATTTTTTTTTTTTTTTGGTCACCCTAATATGGGTCATTCTTTTACAAACCGAACACCATTCTGACCGCCACATTTTTGATTTGCATGAAAATTTTTTACGGGTTCTATATCGAAAAAAAAGAGACACGTGTTCTAGGATTTTTATTTTTTTTTTTGAAAATAGAGGGCGTTAAAAGTTTGAGATTTTCGTGATTTTTGCCTTGTAGACTAATTTTCAAAAATTCATAACTTTGGTTTTGTTTAAACTAGAGTCTCCCTTTTGTTTCATTTTAAAGATAAAAAAATTAATTTTACGAAAAAAATAGTTTCAAAAAAATTTATGAAAAATTTCATATTGTTTGCAATTTAAATTTTTAAATAAATTATAACCAATCTTAACCACCACTTAGCGTGTTTTAAACATAACCATCGTATTCTACGTCAAATTTTACATAAAAACGATTTTTTTTATAGCAAAAAAATTAAATAAACTCGCGCGGTACCTGACGGTGGCGCGCCAGTTGCAAAGTACACCTCAAATTCTCGTCTCATATGAGGTGTAGTTAGGATATTATTTGAATAAAAAATTGTCCAAATGAATTAAAAAAAAACAGTTTACTTAAATTTTTTATAAAAAGTTAATTTATTTTATATCTTTATATATATAAAACCAACCTTTTAATATTAGATTTATTTCAATATTACGCACGGCTCTCATTAATTCTTAAGTTCAAGTCCGCAATTCGTCGTTCCGACAAACCTTGTTTTTTTAGTTCCCAGTATAAACTTCAGTGAATATCTTACAATCGAATGATTCTTTAAAACAAAATCAAGCGGTTATGCTAATTTAAACTCAAAAAAGCCGATGTAGTCCGTGGATTTTCGATCGAATCAATATTTGTCCCAATAATCGATCTACAACTCTATTTTATGATTTCTAACTTTTGATGATTAACTTAAAAAAGTCTGCTTTTTTTACTATCTGATTTAAAAACCATATTCTTCATTTTGTGACTGTTATACGAAAAAAAAATATTTTATTTAATTGAATCCAAAAGTGGTTGTCTATTGTATTTATATTTTGTGTTAAAGAAAGTGATAAACATTCAACTAAACATAATATTCACTTTGTCAGCACTTTTTAGCAACAACAAAAAGCAACACAATATTTTCTAAAAATATAACTTATTTTTTTTTGTTCTTCTTCACTTTGATTGTCTACACCTGTTGTGGAAATGTCGTTGACATATGCTGTGAGAGTGTCGTGCACTTGAGTGGCGTTTGAAACATAAAATTATGTTGTAAGAAGGCGCAGATCCAGGTGAGGACTATGAGGCTTAAGCCCCTCTGAAGCTCAAAATTTTATTGCTATAAGAAACTATAAGTTTGCTATAAATGCTATGCTTTTTTACATTAAATTTAAATTGAAAAAATTTAACACATTGTCGTTTTCGTTACAAGTTTTCGAGCTAAAACATTAAATTTACAAATCGCTGAGAATTTCTAATGTTAAAAATATTTGGTACCTGCACCAAATAATAGGTATTATTTGATAGACAAAATGCTTCGTTTTTTGCCATCGGAAGTGGAATTCTTAAACGCGTTAACGACGATTTTCAATAGCATTAGTTAACGAAAACTGTAATTTTCTATGAGCGTGGGACTCACAATGAGCAATAACGACAACGATTTTTATCATTAACTTTTTGGGAATTCCACTACTGATCTTTATAGAAAAAACAAGAAAACGGCAATTGTTTGATAATTTATCTGTATATTTTTAATACACTGCCCGATTTCAACTATCTTAACTTCCTTCGTCTTGTTGGAAGCACAGTGTAATGGTGCTTGTAGCATAAGAGCCTTATTCAATTTGCCATGTTTCCTTTTGCCATATTGGCGTTTATTTATCTGAACTTTTAAATCTTAAAAGCACCATATAGTGGTCATTTGCATAGTCACCACACTGCCACTAGTTTTCGTGTCCCTTTTAATTTAATATTTACTTTATATATTGGGTCCCATACATATATATATATATTTATATAAAAAATTACAACAAACACATAGAAATATTCAAAATAGTGGTTAACAATTTGTTAATTTGTGAGAATAGAGCTGTTATTTTAATACGCCCTTTATGTTACGTTTGTATAACGAAATAAAAAAAAAATTTGGTCCCATATCTATGGTGTTTATGCAAATTTTCCAATCTTTTATGTACTGTATGTTGACTTCCAGAATATGCCTGTCTTGCCGACTGGCAACGTCAATTTTAAAAGAAATCATTTTGATTTTTGTAATTTCCGCTATTGCTCTTTTTATCTGTGGCTGGAATCGCCAAGCATAGCTGATATATTTCTTGAGTTCATTGTAGTGTCAAACTTTTCTTCATAGGGCTTTATTATTTCTTTAAAAAATTCTTTATCGCCAAAAAGACGAAGCGGCAAAATTTTTTTTATACTATTCCTATACAACATCTTATAAAATCTGCTCTGTTCAAGATTGTGTTTAATTTAATTACTGCGGCTTTTTTCTTTACATTCTTGAGATGCGTTTCAACTAAATTCGCAATGCACTTTGCACTTAGCTAGCTAGTTCCCCTCCAGGAAATGTGAGCATTCCCGGATGTTACCAGGAAACATTCCATGGAATGTAGGAAGTATTAACCTTTGTTGCACACTCCTTTGCTTTTTTAACATAGCATGTCATTAGAGGGAAACATTCCTCCCCGCAGTGTTAAAAAGTCATGTGGAAACATTCCTCTCCGCTGTCCTCAAAAGTGAATTGGAAGCAGTCCTCTCCCCTATTTTAAGAATAAATGTGGAAACATTCCTCTCCCCTTTTATGAAAATGGATTCGGCCAGGATTCGAACCCGGGACCCCTGAGCGACAGTCGAGAGCGCTACCACTAGACTTTCGAATTCTACAATAAGCGGCTAGAAAATTATGATATTATTATTTTCTATTGTCATTGCTTGACAATAAATAAAAGTTTCCACATGCATTCTTAAAGAAGGGGTTTGGAAACAATATAAATACAAAACTACCCTTAAGCTTCCAAAAGTTGCGGTGGGGAAACAATATAAGTACAAAACGACCCTTAAGCTTTTAAAAGATACGGTGGGGAATGTTTCTTTATCACTTTTAGATGGAAGCCTTCCGATTTTTCCTGGAGGGTAATGGCCGACACAAACAAAGACAATTTTGCAAACACCACGTGTTCATGTTGGAAAAATTGTCTTTGTTTTGGTTTTGACAAAGGTCTGAATTCTCCAACATGAACATTTTGACGCAAACATAAGTGTAAAACTGAAACACACAGAATTGTTGAGATCAATCTTTGTTTGAGTTTGTGACGCACAAGCAAATATTAAAACGAAGAATTCATGTTGGATAATCACGAACAACAACACGCCTACTCCGTTACTCACAAAAAGGAAATGAAAATAAAATATGAAAAGCAAAAAAGATTAGAGCAACAGGAAATATAAAAGGGAGTAAAACTGAGAAATTGGCACTGAAATCTCATCGCCTCTGTGGTGTAGTGCACTAAAATGCACACGGCGATCACGGCCCAGGTTCGATTCCCGCCGGTGACATCACAAAGATTTCTGATGAAGCCTGCAGCAGAGCCCTTTTCCTTTTCATATTGAAAATGTTGTTGTTGTTGTTTCTTTGGAAAGAATTCGTTAGAGCAATTAATTGTTCTAACCTGATCTAAAGCTCAATAAACGATTTTAAGCTATCAAACAACTAGAATTTGTATTTAAAACCAAGAATGATTTAAGCTAGTAAGCATTTAGTATATGTATTTAAATCATAGAAAACTATAAAATTTCTCTCAATTCTAAACTCGAGCTGATGGCGAAAAGAGGACGTCATAAAAAAATCTGCACCATCTTGTGTTTTTTTTTTTATTCATTTAATTCATTTAAAATTAATAACAGTAAATCCTGCAAATTTTTCACTGTTCTATTGTGAGAATTGTGAATTAAATTCAGAAAATTTAGCCCCTATGAGCAAATTCTAGATCCGCCACTGTTTTTAAGTAATTAATAGGTACTCACAAGAAGTATATAAATACCTCATTTGAAAAATGAAAATAAAAGAAATTATTTATCATAACGCTTTGACTGCAAGCACGCACTCGACCAGGATCTGAAAACTGTGTCAAGCTACTGTGGAGTTATTTTCTTAATAGATGGCTTTATTTGTTTGTTTCTGTTGCTGCTTAGGTTTTCGTTAGAAATAAATTTTATTTGTTATTTTAACAAACTGCAACACGAACTGTGCTAAAAGTGCTAAGTTATGGCTCAGATAAACGTTGCAATTGCAACGCTTGCAGAATTTTTAAACGTACTTTCACAAGCTTAGCGATTTGATTGCCCTGATTTAATTGTGCGTCAACAACTGCTAGCCAAGTAAGCTGCAAATGTTGGTTTTGTGTGGTTAAGTTTTATTTGATTGTCTGCGACTTGCATTCAAATGGTTGCAATTTCTAACGTCGTCGCTACTGCAAAAAAAAGAACGCGTTCGGCGTGCAAACTTATAAGCGGACAGCTGAAAGAGTAGAAGCAACACATAATCGTGACTATGATAAAGTTTTACTTTGCCTTAGATGTGACATGATTGTGAAGATAAGCCTTAATTTGAGTTTCTTTGTTGTTTGGCGGTGCAAGCTATTAATATTTTTTGTGTGAAACTGGTCTTGGTGTTAGAAAAGAAAGAATAAATGTTTGCGAATTTTCAAATTTGGCGCTATCAATTGCTTACTTAAATAAATAAGTCGTCGTATACTAAGCATGAGTTTTTTCTTATTTTTTTGGACTATTTTTCGGTGTATTTTCAATGCGTCAAAAGAGACTGTTGCAAAGAAATGCCTTAAAATATTTTATTTCACTTATCGCTTCCTTACAAGTATTTGCGAGTTTCATGCTCTGTGTTTTTAGCAATAAACTCTTGGCCATAAATCGTTGACGCGTCAAAATTTCTCTTACAAAAAAGAAACACATTTGAACAAACAAACAAGCATGCACTCACATACGTTAACGAATTTCGTTACATTTACGTATACCCACACCAATACAACATACAAAGAGCCATGCGTTTTTAAGATATATAAGAGCATCTTGAGCAATTTTATTTAAATTCAATTCCATTTTACAGAAAGCATTCATTATTCTGCATGTATGCAAGAAGAAAAACGAAGAAAAAACTGACTATTTTGTTACAGCTAAAACGAAATAGAAATAATGTCAAATTTAAGATGCACACAAAACAGCAATTGAACCGACGCCAAAGGTCCTTCAGCGATGCCCACACGTCAGTTCTCGGATGTTTGCTTTTTATGGTCGCATGGTCCTTGCAGTAAGTGGCCAGTGTTGCCATACTATGTGGGTCTTTAATGAGCCTTTAAAAAAATGGATTTTACAGAACAGTTATGTATTTAAAGCCTTTGTTTTGTACGATCTATCAAAGGAAAGATATTAATGTACCGTATTTTCCCTTTTTTATGGTATTTCTTATAGAATAAAAATTTTCTATATGGCCTTGTTATTTATTATGTTGATTTTCTATGATTTAAACACAAATTAAAAAAGTTTGATAGTTTAAAATCGTTTATGCTATCCTAAAGCTCAATAAACAATTTTAAACTATCAAACAACTAGAATTTGTACTTAAAATCAAGTATGACTTATACTATCAAACATTTAGAATTTGTATTTAAATCATAGAAAATCAACATAATTTCTTATAAAAATTTATAAAATTACTCTTAAATTTCTTCTGCTTTTTTTCATCAAAATCGATTCATTCGTTTGGCCGTAATTAATGCATTAAAATATCTTTATTTATAATCTATAATCTTCTCTTTTTATATATATTACGCAAACGCAAATTTTATCCGGCGTAAGGCTTTTTAGTACCAGTTCAATCTTATTAAATTTAGTATGGTTTGGTAGGTTTAAACCTGTAGATGTGCAAACTGGACTTTTTATTTGTTAAAAATTTAGATTTTTTAAGTTATAGCGAGTTAAAGTTTGCATATAATTGTTGTTTTACTGCATTATTCTGTATCACGAACAAGCACACCAACGATGAGAAAGACACGAGAAGTAATACAATTTTGTATGGAAGAAAATATTGCTTCTCGTGTCTTTCTCATCGTTGGTGAGAATCTTCGTGATACAGAATAATGCAGTTAATGTTACTTTTTCTCGTCTTAATTTCAGCATATGCCTAAAAATATGTGAGGTATTTAGTGCCACCTATCGGCTAATAGCTATGAAACTGTTATACTGACAAATATAAGTTTGTCATATATTTATATTTTCACAGCTAAAACTATGAATTGATATATTCAATATCAGAGTGATACTGGAATGATTTCTTACAGTTGAAAAAGATTTCTAAATTTTTGGTAGGAAAATTTTTTACTTTTTAAAAATTTACACATAAATTTAAAAAGAAATTGAAAACTGGTAATAAAATATTTTTGTTCAAGCATTCTTGAACTGCAAATCAAGAAATATTCTTACTCCTGTATATTTAAAACATTATATCGTCGTTGCACGTGCAATATCGCGTACATTGCAAAAAGGCCAAAATTAATTTCATTTCAATTTTGATCAGTTGAAAATCTTTTCAATTGCCTAAAATAAAATGTAGGTATATTGTATTTTGGCGTTCTAACGCCACACGGGCTTACTAGTATTATACATATAAAATTTAAGTGAAAATTTAAAGTTAAGACTTTGCTCAAAAGTACTGGCCCAATTTTTTTAGTCGATTAATTTTTTTAATCGGATTAAAAACATTTTAAAATATCTTAATTCTGCTACAGATTTATTTCGGATTATTTTTTTTTCGAAATTTTAGTAATAAGTATATTTAAATAAGGTATTGTTAGGTTGTATAATGTTTTATAAGAAATCATCCTAGCTGCCACGCATTTCTTATTGGTTGTTTTTTGACGCGTTTTTGTTGCGAGAGTTTCAATAAACTCCATGTTACTCTTTATTTTTCTCTTTCTCTTCGTGCTCAGCTAGCACAGCGCAAGGCTCATTTATAAGGTTGTGGCACTTGAGAGCGAGCTCGGTTGAACTGTCAGAATGGATGAAAAGAAGTTAAGAAAAAGAATGCATAGAACACAGAAAACAGTGACAGTTCAAGCAAAGGCGGAAAAAGAGTGCATTTCTCTCAAGTGCCGCAACCTTCTAAATGAACCTTGGCACAGCGCACAGAGGGGTATTTTTGAAATCTAGCCGGCCAAAAGTCAGTTTTACAAATTTTTGCCGGATTAAAAAAAACCTTTGCAATGCAAAAGTCGATATCCAAAGATTAAATTATCACTTTCCACGCCCATCTCATAAGCTTATGTTCCGTTTAAACAGTTGAAACTTTATGATTCTTGTAAGAAAATACATTTTTTTTAAGAACTTAGCAATATAAACACTTGCTGCATTATTAGTTTTATATATAGTACTGTTTAACCCTTGGACAAACACATGGTTCTGGCCAGGCATATTTCATTTTTGAGCGTTAATTAAACATACTTCTAGTTTAGGTAGATACCTGTATTTCCCGGTAGCCACCCAAAATATTGTTGGATTTCTATTTTTATTTAAAAAATTCTAAAATATCTTTCCAACACGAAGAAAACTGCAAAAAAGTCCCCGTCGAACAAACACATATGCCTGTCCAGACCCTATACAATTTGCATGAAATAAATTATTGTTATACACATTTTGGGTTATTTTTCTGCTAATAGAATGCAGATTGTTGTTTCCAGGTATTTTTTTTTTATATTTTGGGCTGTTTTTATGTGAATTCAATGCAGATGTTTGCTTCAGGTAGTTTTTGGGTTCACTTTTCTCTTATTTCATTTTTTCATTTGTGATTTTGGTTTTGAGTTCAGTTAGTTTATTATTGAAAGCTGAACATACAACATCGACCGTCCGAAATATAAATTTTTTGTGCGGAAACTAAAGTGAAATTATTACTATTGTTATGGAAGAGTATTTAGAATTTGTGTACAATACGCGCTTGCGTACAGGCAGCCTTACTGATGATTTCCAACAACAACTATCATCAGCGTTACAGCGTGATTTCACACAGAAGCAGACGAAGAACTAGATTTATTTGAAGACCAAAGCGGTGAAAACACAGATTTTGTGCCCGAAGATGACGCCTCGGACATTGAATATGAATTGGAAATTGAAGCAAATTCATCGACAGCGATGAAGAATCCAAAGAAGAAAGTGAGAATGCACCAACTCAAGCTTCAGACGGTTTTTTGCTTGGAAAAGATGGTACCAAGTGGAGTACCGCTGATCCCGCTAAAGTGAGATTCCGCCAGCACAACATCATGCGTTTCGGAGGTGGACAAAAAACAAACTTGATTACTTCGCTTGAGGTGTTCAAGCTTTTCTTTTCCACCACGAGTATGGGTTGATATGACAAGTGTTGAGCTTGACGCTTTTATTGGGATACTTTTGGCTTTTGGTGTCAGCATAATACTATGCAGCTCTAAAGATTGATGTGGCAAACTGATGCACTTCCATGATTCCGTGCAGCCATGTCATATACACGATTTGTTTCTTTGATGCGCTGTATTCGATTTGACGATAGTCGTACGCGCGCATTTCGTCAACAAACCGACAAAGCTGCTCCCATTCGTGACATATGAAATTCTTAAATAACAATCTTGCCAGTAATTTTGAACCATACGAAAGTGTAACCATCGATGAGCAGCTATTTCCATACCGTGGGCGCACAAAGATCAAAGCCCGCAAAGTATGGCATAAAAGTATGGTGGGCATGCGATGCGAAAACCAAATATCCGTTGCAAGGAAAACTGTGCACTGGTAAAAAGGGAGAACAACGAAAGACAACCCAAGGCGAAAATGTGCTCATGAGTTTGGCTAATCGATACGCCAACAGGGGCAGAACTATTATTGCTGATAACTTCTTTACAACATTCGACGCAGCTAAACGTCTTTCGTCGATTGGACTAGCATACGTTGGCACCATTAGATCCAACAAAAGGTGTCTTCCCAAAGAAGTGAAAAAAGACAGCAAACGGCCAGTGCTTTCATCGGTGTTCGGTTTCTATGATAACCTTGCATCACTGTGCAGCTTCGTTCCAAGGAAGAACAAAGCAGTAAATCTACTATCCACTGTGCACTACACCGAGAAAGTTGAAGGCGTAGCAAAAAAATCGGAAGCTATATTATTTTACAATTCAACAAAGGCCGGCGTTGATACAAGGACCAAATGATAACGCATTACTCCACAAAACGGTCAACCAGACGTTGGCCATTAGCATTTTTTTGGAACATGATAGACGTCATGGGACTAGCCGCTTACATCATATGCAATGAAAATACAGAAGGAACCAGAAAAGGGAAGCGACGAATGTTCTTGAACACGCTGAGTAAATAATTGGTAATTGCTAATAATGAAAATCGCATGAACAACAACCATATTTTGGGACAACATTCAACCCGTTTGGCCATTGAATCTTTCTTTGGAAGGCCGTTGAATATTCCCAGCAATATGCTGCCTAACCAACAAAGCGGCCCTAGTACACTGAATTCTAGAAAAGATTGAAGAATTTGTGACACGCAAGACGAAAAGCTGCGTAGGAAGACACGTTTTACTGCACCAAATGCACTAATCCTGTGTGTGTAAAACATTCTAAAGTTTCATACTAGTTTTTCATGCATTCCACAAAATGAATAAAAAATTTTTTACATTTAGGTTCAACAAATCAAAAAAAAAAGTCTAATAACAAAAATAATAAACGAGCATACTTAGAAATTCAAAGCTACGGTACCATTTTTGCCATAAAAATGCACAAAAACGTATAGGGGTCTGGCCAGGCATATGTGTTTGTTCGAAGGTTTCAGAATATGTGTTTGACGGGGAGTTAAAAAGCTTGCTATGAATAATGATTTAGCAGATATATGTGTAATTTATTGACAGTTTTTCTTTTTACATAATTTTGACTATCACGAATTAGTCGCGTCTTTAAAAAGTTAAAGAGAAAAGTGTTGATTTTCTACGAGTTAAAGTAAAAAAAGTAAAGCTTCCCGACATTTTCCGGCATTGATTTTAAGCTTAACGAAAGATCACGAAATTCGCTTTCGGAAGTAGTCATTTTTGAGTGCGGAAAGTTGCTCTTTTTTATAATACAAATTTTTATAAAGGGTTTCAATATTTTTGTTACAATATTTGGTTTTGACTTAAGATTTCAATTTTTACTGGTAAATAAAGACAGGTAGGTATTTAAATACACTTTTTATTGCAAAAATAAGAATTGAAATACCTTTGGGATTGATTGTCGTGGTAAAACAATTTTGACTCACTAGATCTTCAAATAGCATTTTGGTCATTTATGACTCAAGACTAAGAGATGGTTAAAAAAGTAAAAACTCAGAATACAGACATCACTTTTGCTATTTAAAAAAATCCGTTTAAACCTACTTTCGAAAAATATAAGTGGGTCGTGAATAGGGCTACCAGGTTTTTTTTTTAAATCGGGATTTTACAAAAAAAATCGGGACATAAGCAAAAAAATCGGGACAGAGACTCAATCGTCCAGTACGCTTAGAATAACAAAAAAACTTTAAATACGTTTACTGAAAATTGATTTTTTCGAGTTTTATGTAACTTTAAAAAATAAATTTTGAAATATCTGAAAATTCAAAATTTGTATTTTGTAATGTATTTTACATAATGCACTTATTGTTTTTTTCGTTTTGTTTTCTTTCGTTCATGCTGTTTGATTGCTGTTTGATACGATATGTTGAACTTAACGAACATCGTGGGTGAAAATGAGCAAAGCAAAATTAACAATATCGACAAAGAATGATGTTATTAGCTCCCTTTTTCTTTATTTCACGCACTGTTCGGTTGCTTGAAAAGTATGCGATTCGGTGCAATTAATTAGTGGCGTCCAAAAAAACTGTACAAATTTAGTCATGAAGAAATAAAAACGTAGGAAGTATTTTTAAAAAATAGTGAAAATATTAAAAAATAAAATTGTTTTTCAAGAAATCGGGACATTTGGCGTACCGCGTAAGGTCTTCGCGGGATGCACATTTTTAGGCTGAAAATCGGGACAACCCGCGTGGAGATCGGGACCTGGCAGCCCTAGTCATGAATAACCCATTGATCGCATAGGGTTAAGGATGCAAAAAAATCAGTAAAGAAACATCACTATATAATATTTTTGCAACAAAACAATTTTAATATTCCTCTAAAAAAAATTGGGGTGGGTCAATATGGCCCAATTGTCGTACAGGGTTAAGGATATCAAAAATTGAAAAAGATACATGATAAGAAACTGTTAACCTAATAAAATAATTTTGGCAGCCTAAATCGATGAAATACCCCTATGTGCAACAAAAAAAACTATACACAACGAAAAAAAACTGATTAGCCTCGAATAAGACGAAAAGTGAGATACATATAAATGCAAAGCGGCGCTGCAAAAAAAAAAAACAAAACAAAACAAAAGAAAACAAAGACAATTTTTTATTTTTTTGATATGTATTGTCTTAACCCAATAAGAACGATGATGCCATATCGCATCACTAAGTCGGACGTCGCAAAACTAACCGTATCACATAAAATTAGACAAAATCAAAATTTGGTAAAAATAAGCACATGTGTGAAAAAATTGTCCCGTCTTTAAGGGTTAAGGAGATTAAAAAGTCGGTGGACTGCTAGTCATTGTATAAAGCTCCCTCTTGCGAAAGTTTTTTTAGTTTAAATTACCTATATTTTATTTCGGGGTCAGGTTTATCTTCACACAAAATTTCATCAAAATCGGTTAAGTCATTTATGCGTGAAGGCATAAAACATAACTGTAGCACTCGTGAATGTGCTGGATTATGAGGACCAAAGAATTAATATATATATATATTGCACGGAAAAATATTATATACAATCGCGGAGAGCAAGATCACCTACAAACTTACTTTATAGTAGTATATATATTTTTGCTCGATATTTTGAAAAAATTGCAGATAAGATTTTTGTTGCATTTTTTTATTTACCTGCTACAGTTTTCAATGATTTTCTTTTGTTGCATTAAAAATACAAATATTTTTAGAATTTTTTTATAATAATAATATGATTTTTGCTTTGACCTAAAAAAACTTTATGATTTTTTATTTTTTTTTTTTAAAGATCCTAGAAACAAGGCATGCGCCTTATACAAACAAGGTTTGGTCTTTGATCTGGAAAGAAAGGGATAGATGTATTTAGAGGAATTGATTGGAACCATACGTGAATTATTGATCAGGCGAAACAACCGTGAAAGACTATTTGAATTGCTTTTAAGCGAATCTAGTGTTATGCCTTAACCTCGAACAACGTTTCCAGCCCTTAGTTGTTCCTGAGATTAACTTTCAAATTTTTCACAATTTTAGCTGTAGATTTTTAGTTTTCCATAATTCTTAAATACAGGAAAGAACAAAAAAAGTGAAAAGAACCATGCCCGAATCTAGATTCGAACCAGGGACTTCTGGGTTGATAGCCTAGTGCTACAAAGGCCGACATTTTGAGTTTAATTTGGGCTCAAGGTCACTTTTTGAATAAATAACCAGAGACGAATTACGCGAGACGATACACGTTAAAGATTCTACACATTATAAACGTACCAAAAAAACAAAGAATGAATTTCAAAACGGACATAGAGAGATGCGCTCAAAGCTACCGACACCAAATTACAAAACAAACAACAATATAAAAATCAGAAGACAACGAAATGGCGAAATCAAGTGTGCTGCAATTTATTTTAAGGCAATTTTAGTTCATTTTGTCTCACTGTAACGTCTATCAATATTGTTAAGTGTTAAACTTTATGTTTAATGTTAAATATGTAAGATTTCAGTTTGTTTTTCATAATGTTAAAAATTGTAATATTTTTTTTAAAAACAGTGTCCTTGATGATGAACTCCGGTGGAGTTTGAAATATTGAACGCAATAAAACCAAGACTAAAGAACATATCTAAGACTGTTTTCTATTCAAAAAGTGACCTTGAGCCCGACTTAAACTCTAAATCATCAAAATCCTTTTATACTAATAAACAAAACCAAGATACTTTTGGCAATTACAAGTCACGTATTTTCACAATTTTTTACTTCGATTTCATTCTTATAAAAACAAAAGAAGTGGAGCGCTTACAAGAAAAATGGTGAAAATAACTAATATGCTTAAATAATTTTTGTCAAATATTTGTAAATTTTGATGTCGTTTCGTGTCTAAACTAGAAAAAATGCCTGAACTATTTTTACTGGTTTCTCTTATCTGGAGTTTTAACTGTCGACAAATAAACAGTTTTCTTTGAATATTGTACATGCATTTATTTTAATAATTTTTGGCTTAGTCACCTCATTTGATCAGCCACAGCATTGTCCGTCTTCGAAAAAAGTCGCTTAAGACCTTTTCAGAAATCTTTAAAACTGTTACTCCAAATTATTGAAAAGGAACAATTTGGCAACCCTGCATTCAAAGTATAAAATCCTTGAACATCACATACCAATTTGCAATTGAGTATGTAAAAAAATTTAAACGCTCCTCTGAATTCGCGGATACTGGGATGGCGACTATGCCATAGTCAAGGATAATAAAAAAAAACTTTCTAGGATGTTGCCAATATTTTAAGACTTTGTTTTTGTTTTGTACTAAGTGTATTTTTCTTAGATACAATAAAGAAAATTATAAAATTTTGGTACAGGATATGTAAAGTCTTTTAGTGTTCGATTTAACGAAAAATTAAATTTTCTTAAATGCTAAAAAAAATTCGTTTTAGCAGTTTTGTAAACCGTTATTTGCTCTAAGTCCAAACAGCTTGAAATTTATCGGAACGTTGGAGCCAGCTTAAAAAAATATTTGAATTGCCGCAAAAGTATTATTATAAGTATAAAAATTGATAAAATCTATTTCAATTACCTTGAGTAAAATAGTGTAAGACTTTATTTAGTGAGAAGAAATAAAATAAAACTCATTCCTTGTTATATAATAATATAAGAGTATTCTACCATTTACGTCACACAGTGCACTTTTTTGGCTTGAAATTTGATAGAAAATAAGTAAAATCGAAAAAAATTTTGATCGGAATTCTAAAATTTTTGCTATTTTATTACTTAAAAATGTCCAAATTTTATTAATCTATTTTTTTACTTTCTTCTATACGTGAGAAGATATATGCATTAAACTTTGGAAGTTTTTTCAAAATTTTCAAGAAGTGAAAATTTTAATTCGTTTTTTCAACTTTGAAACTTTCAACTTGTGAATAAACCATTTCAGATTTTTTTAATGTTACTTTTTTTTATAAAATTTATGTCTTTAATATGTATTGTTTTTATGTATTCGCTATCTTATATCTTCTTTGAGTATTTTACAATAAAATATAACCTAAAACCTTTTTTGACACTATTTTTCAAGTTTCGGTAAACTTTTAAATTAAGGAACCCAAAGGAAACCAGAATGACATACATCACAGTGTGCGCTGATGTATTGGCTTTTATGGCAAATAGGTTTTTCTTTCCGGAAGTTCACGATGTAGAACAAAGTTCTAAATTTTATAAAAAAACTCATTGAATTTTTAGATAATTCAGCACATATTGGGGGTTGGAATTAGTTTTAAAGGTTTTCTAAGAGATGGCGTAACTATCAATAGATCGCATCGGGCACACCTGTGACTATATTCATTTCAAAGCACATTGACTAAGCTTCATTTTTCAGTATGTGTCATTCCACTGAAGTGTAAACAACATATATTTTTTTCTCTGTGAACATGTCGACTTTCGTTCCAACAAAACGCAATTTGCGGGAAGGTTTACTTTTGTGCTTCCATTTGAAGAAAAAAGCGGTTGAAGCACAACGCACGCTTACTGAGGCTTACGGGGACTATGCTCCATCGATTTCTACTTGTGAGTACTGGTTCCGTCGGTTTAAAAGTAGTGATTTTGATACGGAAGACAAAGAGCGTCCGGGCCAGCCGAAAAAGTTTGAAGATGAGGAATTGGAGGCTTTGCTCGATGAAGACCCGTGTCAAACCCTTCAAGAATTGTCAGAATCATTGGGAGTCGATTTATCAACGGTCGGCAAACGCTTGAAGGCCATGGGAATGATTCAAAAGCAAGGAAATTGGGTGCCGTACCAGTTGAAGCCGAGAGACGTTGAACGGCGATTTTGCATGTGCGAACAACTGCTTCAACGGCATAAAAGGAAGAGTTTTTGCATCGTATTGTCACTGGCGATGAAAAGTGGATCCATTACGATAATCCTAAGCGAAAAAAATCGTGGGGACCACCCGGCCATGCATCAACATCGAGGGCCAAGCCGAATATTCATGGCGCCAAGCTTATGCTGTGTATTTGGTGGGATCAGAAGGATGTCGTGTACAATGAGCTGCTAAAACCTAACGAAACCATCACTGGGAAACGCTACCAACAACAATTGATGCAATTGAGCCGAGCATTAAAGGTTAAACGGCCGGAATATGCCAAAAGACACGACAAAGTGGTTTTTCAACATGACAACGCACGGCCACATGTTGCAAGAACCGTCAAGGAAACGTTGGAGGCGCTGAATTGGGATGTGCTACCCCACCCGCCTTATAGCCCAGACATAGCCCCTTCCGACTACCACCTATTCAGATCGATGACGCATGGCTTGGCTGAGCAGCGCTTCACTTCTTACGAGGATACCAAAAAATGGGTCGATTCGTGGATTGCCTCAAAAGACGAATCGTTCTTCCGGCGCGGAATCCATATGCTGCCAGAAAGATGGGAAAATGTTGTAGCTAACGATGGACAATACTTTGAATAATATACATTGTACCGTTGTTTCTAAATAAATGCTCAAAAACCGAAAAAAAACCCTTTAAAATTAATTCCAATTCCCAATATGAAGACTTTACCAAAAATCTGTTCGAGTTTACCGCTTTGTAGAAACAAAATGAAAGAAATGCAAATTTAAGAAATATATTTTTGCATTATTATTTTTTATTTACATGGGTTTTACTCTATTATATATAAACTTTCCTTGTTCACTTATTTTGACTGGTGTAATATGTAGACAAGCCGAAAAGCATGCAATGAAATTTGTAAAGTTCCTAGACAAAAACATCAACAGAAGCATATGGTAAAATATAGTCGGTCACGCTACATTTTGTTTCACTCTGCATATAAAATGTATAGCAAAAACTTTTTTTAAACTAAATATATTATTTAAAGATTAATATATAAAACAATTAAGACTATATATATACATACAAAGGTTGTTATGAATGTGTGGGTGATTGTATTATTTTTAGAAGTGAAGAACAATATCGGTCATTCCATGTCAAATCAAACGCTTTTCGAAACTCACATTTCTGTAAAAATTTGGTACTTTGCACGTTTATAGTATTTTAAAAAAGAAAAATATTTGCATATGGGCATTTCCATGGTGTCGCACGGGACAGTCGTACGCAGTTAAATTGAAAAAAAAGTAGTAATAACACGGATTTATATTTTGATAATGGTCTTAACTTATAACTCATAGCAAGCTCTATAAATGGTGCTAAGGTTGATTATCGGTAATTTTTCCTTTTCAAAATAATTGCCAAAAACAACGGGGTTCGCACGGGACAAAAACGGAAGTTTTTTTCGAGGACAACAACTCAAGCGCCGAATTCAGCGAAGTCTGAAGGAATATTTCAAAGAGTTTATTTTATGGATATTGTGCATTGGTGTTTCTTTTAAATTGTTTTTATTTTACCCAATAATATTTAACACTTATTTTTTAATTTAATATTAAGCTCGGTCGCACGGGACAGATCGCACGGGACAGTTTTTTCCATTGCAATTTAATTGGGTAATTAAGTAATTAGGTAGTTAAGTAATTATGTAATTAGGTAATTAAAAACAAATTCAATATATTTTCCTTTAATTGCATCAACCATTTTTTCATTATCTTTAGCCAATGCCTTCCATTTTTAATAAAACAAAAATGTTTATGAAACATTTACTAAACACTTACGAAAAAGAAAAACTACATTTGTGAAACAGTGCAGACGATGTGATCATCATGGTTAATAATTTTATGTACAAATTGCTTAAATTAATAAAATTAAAATGTTTCTCTTAGATAATATCATAAAATAATAAGTTTTTAATAAGATTTAATTTTTTGGTCACGGTAGACTTTCCTGTGGAAATACCCATATATAAAATGGAATGTGTGTTTGTTTATTTGTTTGTTTGTACCTTATAGGACACCAAGCCTCTGGACCGATCTTCCTGAAATTTTCACAGCATTTACCTGGGACTCTGGCATGATTAATAGGGTACTTTTTTCCGACCACGCCCACTTTTACGCCCACTTTTTTATAATTATGTAATTGCTCCCATATAGTTTTTAACAGATTTACTTCAAATTGTATACACATTATACTCCAGGCGAGGTAGAAATAAACATTTCTTACGCCATGCCCCCTTTCACGCCCCTTTTCACGCCAAATTTCAGTTTTAAACTTTTTGTTCTCTGTACAAATTTGTTCCTTCCAACGGATTATTTTTAATTTGGTAGTATATTGCTCTTAATACTATTAACGTTGCCATATTACTATGAACCACGCCTACTTCAGTGCCCCCTTTTTTAATTCAGATACTTACTTATACCACTAACAATGTTTGCTATACAAAGTACTTTTTTTGTAATATGTATTTACCTAAAGTTTTATATACTTTTTATCTACAGGTAAGGTAGCCATAGATTTTTTTATTACCAAATCCCCCTTTTTCGCCACATTTTACTTTCATTATAATTAATCTGCTTTCAATCTATATAAATAAAAATTAATGTCTGTCTGTCTGTTTGTTTGTTTGTGCTTTATAGGAGGCCAAACCCTTAGATCGATCTTCCTGAAATTTTCACAGCATGTTACTGTGACTCTGGAAAGAATAATAGGTTTTTTAAAGTTTTCATTGGACAAAGGGGCGTGGCACCTCCCATATAACCCAAAAATTTAAATCGCCATATTTTGGGCATTTTTTGACCTACGTCGATGATATTTGGTACATATGGTATTGGCATAGTTAGGAATACGTACCAGGAGAAAAGTGGGTGGGACCACTCCCCTTTTTGGGAAAATTAAAAATCGTTTTATAGTTTTAACTACTGAACCGATCGTCATTAAATTTTCACAATAGGATATTCTTACGAAGTAATAAATTCTTGACTCAACATCAAGGGCTTCCGAGACTGCTGTTCAGCTCGAAACACGCTTAGAGATTCAGCGATCTCGAACCTCAACATCAAGGGCTTCGGAGACATCTGTTCAGCGTGAAACACGGTTACGAAGCGACCGTTCTCGAGCCTTGACATCAAGGGCTTCCGAGACTTCTACTCAACGTCAAACACGCATGCGAAGTGACCGATCGCTATCCTCTTTATCAAGAGCTGTCTAGACACCAGAGCAACGTGAGGCACACCGTCTACAAGATCGTAGTCGAAGAGCACAGCATCGTCGAAGCCCTGAATCATATCAGCTGATTGCATTCCACTACACATCAGAAATTGATTGCAGTGAAGATGAGTTAGTTGCCATTGCACCAAGTAATAAAGTTTGCCAGTACTACAATGCCTAGAAATATAAAAATGAAGCACCTGGAATGTGCTGCAGAAATGGTAAAATTGCTTTACCCGAACTGCTACCACCACCAGAACCACTACTATCGTTAGTTTCAGGTAAGAACAAAAGGCATCAAAAAAGGAAGAAGAGGAAAAAATAAAATGATTATTATTCAAAATAATAATATTCCACTTCATAGGAACAACAGCGGACACCCAACATTTCTTAAGCAACATACAAAAATACAATTCGTGTTTTTAAATAACATCGTTTGGTGCGACTAAAGTGGTTCGAGACAACTTCATGCCAACATTTAGAGTTCAAGGCCAAATTTATCACCAAATGGGATCAATATTGCCAATTCCAGATGAAGATCCTAAGTTTTTGCAAATTTATTTCATGGGACAAGCGGATGATAACGACCAAGTGCAACAGCGTGAGGGGGGTAGCGAAGCACACCGGGTTCAGCTAGTATATATATATAATAATATAATATTCATACATATGAATAATTTCATAATTTTGTTTAACGTTCTCCTTTTTAAAATTTGTACGAATAAAAAAATATGCGTCGACTACTTCGCATTGTTAGATTTTTATTTTAATTTCCCAAAGTTTTTTGTTGCCATTACGACTTCGCTTCTAATCTCAACCGTCGCTCAGGTGCGAATACTAAGCAAGTTCAGGCTTTGGCTAGCTGAAAGCACTCATAAACGTTTGGCAGCATTACGCCTTCGCTTCTTAACTCAGGGGCATCTTCCGGTCTGAGATCAAAACAAAACAAAATGTTAACAGTTTGGATAATTTCGGGGAATTTTTCAGAAAGCTTGAATTAAAATGCTTATTCTTAAATCAGTAATGATATCATTCCCGAAATTTCTAAGCAAAATAGATCTTATTTCACACAGATTTCATTAGTTGCCGGAATTGCCGACCGCTGGGTAGTTACACACTCATACATTGCAAAAGAGCAAAGTAGTATGTGACTTTTACGAAAATTATGCATTTGTTATACAGGACTCGGTGTGCACTGGAACTATGATCAAGTAACTATTCATCCATTTGCTATTTACTATAATGAGAGCAAGACAGCACAGTTCTTAAGTTACATTGCAATTTCGGAATGCTTAAAGCACGATACAGTAGCAGTTCATTTATTCCAACGTGGCTTAATTAATTTCCTACGATGGAGCAGGATGGAGCAGGCGCTCAATATAAGAACAAAAAAATTTTATAAATCTATGCAAGCACAAAGTCGATTTCAATATCCCGCTGAATGGCACTCTATCGCAACATCGCACGGCAAAGGACCATGTAATGGTTTGGCAGGAACAATAAAAAGACTTGCGGCAAAGGCTAGTCTGCAAAACATTAACAATCCCATAAATACTCCTGTAGTATTTTATAATTGGGTTTCTAGCGACATGACAAGTATTGAATCGGAATATTTTTCATCAGAGCAGTACAATTCAGAAGAACAATCTCTCAAAAAGCGATTCGAAAAAGAAAGAATGATACGCGGGACTCAAACCCACCATTCCTTTATACCACGGGGCAAATGGAAAATTGATATGCGCATTACATCAAAATTTTTTTAATAATTTAGTATTAATATAGGTATACATCATGGAACTACAAACAAAAAAATTTTAGCAAATTTCAAAAATGGAGTGTCTGCAGAGAAATGGTATTTTTTAAAGAGTTGATATAATTATACAATATGACTGATTGTACATATTGTCGCTGCGCCAACAAAACAGTTATGTGATTTTTGTAAATTTTTTTATTGCATATTTTGTTTATAAAGTTACTAAAAACATATAACTGTTTTTGTTGGCGCAGCGACGATATGTACCTAGTTTAGTAAAAAAATACTAAAAGTTCCATTTTTAATTAAAAATTAAAGTATTTTGTATTTTGTATTTCAAAATTGTGTAGTAGGTTTTTAAAAATTCGTTTAAAATAGTAAACATCAAATTTCGAGAATGCATTTAGAATGAATGCCTTAATCCTTGAATGTTAACATGAAGCGCAAATCAAGCGGCTATCCATCATCTATGTTTAAAGGTAATGTCACTTTGTCCAATTCTCTTGAAATAAGCAACTTGTATGCCGATCACTTTAAGGAGGTCTTTTGTCTTCCTACCACCTTATCTGAAGCTTCTCCTAGCTCAACTATTATAGTTGATAGTTTATATTAAACCCAGGAAGAGATTTCTAATGCGATAAAAGAACTGGATATATTAAAGGGACCAGGACCAGACTTAATAGCTACAAGCTTTTTGGTGCGATATTTAGACCAACTGCTATTGCCATTACACATAATATTTAACGAATCACTGGTTTGTGGGACATTTCCTTCATATTGGAAATCATCCCATCTTACGTCAATTTACAAGAATGGTGATAAAAGATCAGTTGAAAATTATAGAAGCATAGCAATCTTGTCAGCCATTCCAAAACTTTTTGAAAAACTTATTTGTGAAAAGCTAACAAGTTTCATTAACCCATGTCTAAATGAGCAACAACACGGGTTCCGAAAAGGGCGATCTACCACCACTAATCTCATGATTATGGTATCAGATGTTTTAGTCAAAATGGAAAAAGGGGACCAAATAGATGCTGTTTATACTGATTTCAGTAAAGCTTTTGATCGAGTTGATCACAACATTCTTATATATAAGTTAGAAAAATTTTGTTGCAGGGTCCATACTAAGTTGGCTAAAATCATATTTAAACGGCAGATCCCAGTTTGTTAAATTCCAGGGAGTTCTATAGAAAAAAATTGCAGTCTCATCGGGAGTTCCGCAAGGTAGTCATCTTGGTCCTCTTCTTTTCAACATATTCATATCCGATCTGTCAGAAGTTCTTAACGATATCCCACATCTTATGTATGCAGATGATTTAAAAATGTACTATGCAATTCAATCAGATGCAGATGTAAATATTTTGCAATCAAAATTGTTGTCTCTTGAGCAATGGTGTTTTCAAAATAAACTACATCTTAATGTCAATAAATGCAATGTTATTAGCTTTTCTCGTAAAAACAACGTAACATTACATACCTACCACCTCAATAGTACCGAACTAAAAAGGGTCAACCATATAGTGGATCTTGGAGTTGTCTTAGATTGCAAGATGCGCTTTAATCTGCACTATGATAAAATTGTGTCCAGGGCCAGCAAACAGCTCGGTTTTATAAAAAGACGTGCAAATGAATTCAAGAATATATGGGTCACTACATCCTTGTACCGTGCATTAGTGCGCCCAATACTTGAATATGCATGCATAATTTGGAATCCATCTTTCGATTCCCATAGAGAAAGAATTGAGTCTATTCAAAAGCAGTTCTTACTATACGCGCTTAGAGATATGTACAACCCCCATGATTATTGTAGCCTTCCATCATATGAACATAGACTCAGCCTTTTAAATTTGATGCCACTTTCAACAAGAAGATCGTTATTGGGCTCATGCTTCACATTTGATGTAATTAATGCTGCTATTCACAGCGAATATATTTCTAATATGATTTCCTTTAACGATCCAATTAGGCGCACTAGGCATACTCGATTGTTAACTGAATATCAGCACCAAACTACATATGCAAATAATGAACCCATCAATCGTTGTTGCAGAAAATTTAATAATATCTCTATATACTACTCACCTTCTATGTCCAAATCCTCTTTCAAGCAAACCCTATATAAATCACTCAGTAATCACTCAGTATAAGGCCTCAGATAAACTACATACATGTATGGATTTATATGTATAAGCATTTAGTTTAATAAATCAAAATTCTTTAACATCCCTCTCCAAATCTCCCATTTACGTCCTTTTGTCCTTATAGTCTTTAAGAATAATATATACATCGTTTCTTAAGTGTGTATATAGTCTCTCTTGTTTTCCTCCTCTTCTCTTATTTTTGACATGGTTTTCGAAATCATGTCAATCCGGTGGGCGGAGTATGCCCACTAAGAGCACCAAATAAAAAATAAAATAAAAACAAGGAAAGTGGAGAAGAAAAACAAAAAACTTAGTAATCTTAGTATAAGTAAACAAAACCTGTTAGAATAAGTTAGAATAAGTAAATTGCATTGTCTTGTTTGGCCAATAAATAAATAAATAAATAATACGATAATATTTTCAAAGCGCAAAAAAATAATGGTGCTGACCATGAAAAATGTGAATGAAATTTTTAGTGGTCAAAAATTAAAATTTTTCACAAAAGTGTTAGTAAAAAAGGACACCACTATAAAAACCAATTCAAGGTCTTTAAAACATGCCCTAAACTTTTTATTATAGGACAAACGGTTTAGAAGATAAAGTTGTTTGAGTACATGTCCGAATGATAATTTTGATTTTCTTTCAAATTTTTCACTGTGTATAACTGAAAAAAAATATTATAAAAAGTGTGCAAATATTTTTTGTTTTTATAGTTCTATCGACATGCAAAATTTAAAAAAAATCGGAATCGTCAAAATTAGTTTTTGGACAAAAGCGTCCGACCGATATAGTCTAACGATAAAAGTGTAGGGAAATTAAAAACGGTTAGTGGCAAGGAAAAAGTGAGTAACTTTATTAAAGTAAAAGTTAAAATAAATTTCATTTGAACTAAAATGAGTAATTATATTGTTAATATAAAAGAACTTTGTAGTTTTTTTTAAACTCTCAAAAGTAACCAAGATCGAGTGTACCATTTAAATATAGTGTTCGAAAAAGTTTGCAACAAGTTAAATGTTGTAAATAGCAGTGAGAACCAAAATACTGACTTAATGGCAATGCTAATGATATCATCGGACCCATTATTAACATCACTGCGACACAAAAATGTACAAAGAAAAAGTTGTTCTGAAGATAATTTTGACGATATCTGAGATCTTTTAATAAAACAATAAAAAAACTGGTAAAACTTTCTTTAGATATGAGTATTTTGAAGCTTAAAATATCTAAAAGATTATATTTTTAGTTTTTCATGTTTTCAGGCAACACTGGTATTTTAACTTAGCACAATTAAAAAATTGTCTTTTGTTTTTTATAAAATTGTGTATCTTTTACAGGAAAAATCAATGGCTTTATTAACAGAATTTTAGTAAAAATATTAGATCATATAAAAAAATATCATGTTTCGAACCACCCTGCAAAGTAACCAGAAATTTTTTGAAAGTTTTATGTGATGACTATATAGTGCAATCAATTTCCTTTAATATAAAAAAAACCTGGTTGAAAAATCTGACGTGGTTCAAAAGATATAGATTTTATATCAAAAAAAGTGCCAAAAAAATGCACTGTGCGTTGAGAAAAAAGAAAAAGAATTCGCACTTAGTTGTGTTTGAAAACGCCAAATTTATTTCATTTAGATTAACAATATTAAAAAGTACGGAAATGTAGGTTACAACTTTCTTGTTTTCTCTAATATTTGAAGATTAAAACCTACCATTTTGTTCCAAAATAAATACTACCTTCTAACCATTTCGTTTGAAAGCACTGTTTACTTCAAACAGAGAATTTCTGCTCTGGTTTAGTTTAACTTTTTGAATTCTTCTACAGTTTTTTCTACCATTTTCTACAAATAATTTTTACCACACAGGCACACACACACACACACTCACCTTAATTGACATTCGCCTTGCTATTTATCCAGGACTGCCAGAACTTAATGACCCGAAAACTTTCGATAATCGGGTGTGAACATGAAAAACAAGCGCCAAAGTCAGCTGCTATTTGTGTTTGTCAAGAAGTCAAAAAGAAACAAGCACAGCACCCGGCAGCAATGCAAGGAAAGGATTAAAGCACAAAATTAAAACATATCCTTGGAAAAACTTCATCATGTGGGTGCCTTTTTTCTATCGGTCTGTCTGTCTGTTTTTTGTGCGCTTTATTTTGTTATCTCTGCTTATTGAAGCTGTATAAATGTGGCTCATTTGGAAAGCTTAGAAAAATCACAAATTATCACATCCCTTACGTTTTCTTCGTATGCAGCGTATATCTACAACTAGATCTGCATCCTTTTGGTACTGCATATCCTTATTTTTAGTTAGTTGCACTTTTTGTTGTTCAACTTCTTCATTGTCGGGCTCAATTCAAGTCCATTAGTTCTTGTTGAAAATCTTGTTAGATGACTTTATCAGCTATTTTAATCCTTTGCAATATGTTTCGTTTAAAATGTTTTTGTCTACCAAGAAAATGCAAAATTTCAGGGAGTGCTTTTGTGCTCAGCAGAAAGTGGCTGTTTGCTTGCTGCATCCCAAAATTTGTTCACTTTTTCTTTGTTTTTTTTTTTTTTTTTGATTTTTCGATTTTTTTTTCAGTAATAAAAAACTTACAAAATTAGGATAGGTACAAAGAAATCTAGATGTTTAGCATTCAGTATAGTTTCCTTAGTTTCGGCAAAGTTTATTTTGCCTTTTTGATTACTTATATAAATGAATTATTATAAATAGATTTGATATGAAGAATTTTAAAATTAAAAATCAAAATTTTAAGAAAATTTAAGAATCCCAACGCCTAAACAAAAGGGCGTAACAGTGGTCAAAAAGGTAGTTTTTTTGTAAAAAAACCTGTAACTTTTAATGCAGTTGCGATTTTGAAAAAAAATTTTTGTTGCTGGATTTTGAAAACAAACACTATTAGTAGTTATATGATTTTAATTGTGAGTTTTTTAGATCATGTAAGTTTGAAGAAGGGACAACAACAACAACATCAACAAAAACAACAACTCTCTTTAGAATCAATCACACTGCAGACTTTCTGAGGCTGCTAAGCCTCGCTCTTCAGTAGCCTTGAGTGATTAAGCTGTGACGAGCCCACTATTTAAGTCTTATATGATTTGACACTTGTTCGAATAAATTCGTAAGAATTTTAATGTTTTCATCGGCCATTTAATCATACGACACTAAAGTAGTAGCTATTTTTAGATCAAGCCTTTAACTCTACCAGGGTTGCGGTCTGTTCTAGGTGCTTCTTATTTTTTCGCTATTCAGTTTATCTTTTGTAAAAAATAAGAATGGGTTTTTTCAAAAAATCAGCAGTATCCCGCAATAAAGTGCAACTATTTACGGAGGTGCAAGGTTGTGTCGAGTTGAGCACAAAATCATATCGGAGTGGGGTCTATTTTCGTTAAGTAGTATTTCATGACTTTGATGCATATTTTAGTTTTAAGCAGAAAAACTAACTCACGGAAAACTTATTTTAAGATCTTTATTGAAAGGCCTGACGTTTTAAATAGATACTCTTTAACAGGGTTTCGTTCAAAAACATTTGAAAATCCAAATCGAGAAAATTATCTTCGATTACACTTCTGATGCCTGAGATATAAAAACTTGTTTTTTTTTAAAAAAAGTTAAAAAAAAACAGGCAAATGTTTGTTGCGAAAAATAAGCAAATTATTAATTCGTTGAATTTAAGGAAAACGTTAGCACTATAATCAATACTACCAAATTTTTGTCAACCAAATAGCAATCAAAAGTTCTGTGCTATCTCGAGTGTACCTTAAGCTTCGAATATCCTTCTCACAGGACATTGTGGATAAAAATCAAGCGTGTCGTCGTGTTTGGCAAGATATTGTTAGCTTAAATCTATATTTATTTTTGCTTTGAGACATACATATGTAGTTTTTCTAACAAAAATTAAAGCATTTTGAGATTGTTATTTTTTAACTGTTTTTCTCAAAAAACCACTTTGTCCTTGAGGGAGAGGAGCACATCCTTTTATATTTCTAAAATTTGTTTAGGTTATCTTGGCAATCCCATGCAATTTTTCAGATCTCTTTGAATACGATCTACATTTTTTTATAAACCCTACTAAACAAGCTTTTCATAACCAAGTGATTAAAGTGTGTTCTCAAAAATGTTCAAAAGCTGAACTTAACATTTGTTGATTTCAAACAGCAAATGCTCCTGTTTTCTAGAAATTTTATTATCATATTATTAAATTAAGACGATCTGCATTGCCTGCAGAAAAATTGTAAGCTTTAAAAAAAAATTGATTTTAAAATTTTTATATAAAAATCTGCTTGGAACAAGAAGAGTATCTTTAATATTACTCTATTTTAATCTTGACCTTCAACAGATTTTAATGTGCGAGGAATCTATTTTTGTCATTTATTTTAACATTCAACATATGCCAAAGAGCGCCTCAGTGCAAGTATTCGAAAAAATCCTCAATTTTTCACCTCTGAAAAAGATTGATTCTTCGATCCAAAAGAATTGTTTAAATACAAACCTAATAAATATCGAGCTATATATGAAGTCACTTTGTATTTTTTTTAAGAAAATCGTTTAGTATACAATTGGTGGCTCAAAAATATATTTTTTAATGTATTTTGACAGATGTCCGCGGCTTTAATACTTTCACTAGACCTAAGAAACACCGCTTTTGAAGCGCATCTCAATTACTAAAGGTTTAGAGGTCGCTAATTGGTCGCTTATTATACGATTTGTATGGGGAAAAATCTGTTTGGAAGTAAATTGAATTAAGATATTTTAAGCAAAATGGTTTGAGCAAAAGACGTTCTCCCTCAAATATAGTCTTTTATGACATATCCAAATTTAATTTTCGTCTGCTTATTATTTCGCTCACTTAGGACTACATACACAAAATAATACTTTTACTTACAATAATTTCTTAAAAAATCTATATCTCTTCCATTTGCATTGTTCTTATTATTCCATTAGTCTAAAAATTTAGATAATGGTAATTGGAATGGACAATAAAGTAAAAATCCATAGGATAGTTCTGTTTTGGATATGTTTTGGGATTAAAAGATACAAGTAGTTTTTGTATTTATACTTTTATTTTCTAGTTGTTTTGGGCAATTAGATAAATTAAATATAGTAGTGGTATTCAATGAACGCCGTATTGGCGTATGTTCAGTATACAGCAGCGTAATTTGCAATAGCAAAATTGTAAGGGATTAAAAAACATACGCAGCTTACGGCACAAAAATGTGTGCGTTATGCGACCGTGTTTATTTTTTCTTTCTTAACAATTTAAAAAATTATAAATGGACTTACCATTAATGGATCTAAAATTTCTGTAAAGTTCCAAATAATTTTGTTATGGTAATTTTTTTTTTTAATACACTTGCGCAATTAACTCTGTTTTTATTCAGGGGGCTTCGTGAAAGCACTTAGCGTAAAATTATAGCAATACGCTTTCAGAATATATACGTCGTTTATTGAATAGCCATTGCAACTGAAAGGTCCGGTACGAAATGAAAAATTTGTACGTACAAGACAAGAGACCCGACGAGTAACAAACCTAACGAGTAATCGCTTGCAGCAATTTGTGTTGCTAGCACAACATGTATATGTTGCTTAAAGCAGCCTGACTTTGTTTACATTTTTTTTTGCTTGATTTGTTGTTGCTGCATTGGACTTTTTTTGTTACGCTAGGATTTTGCTCAAGTTTTGGAAGCATTTCGTTGATCGTCAGATATAAATCATATTTTTGCGATTTTGTCTATCTAAAGCAAAGACGTTTTAGATAAATCGCTATATCTTTTTTATTTCTGATCGGATTCAAATGCTCCAAAGAACAAAATTTTAGAAAATTTATCAATCTTCTAAATGACATTAAAATTAAATTTTAAAAAAATTAATTCAATTACTTATTACCTATTTTATACAAATTTAAAAGTAAAACTCTAATCTGCTGCACAGAGTTAAATCCACTCATACTTTTAAATTGTATTTTTTAAAGAAAATGCCATCAATTTTGTTTTCTTGTTTTTATTTCTTTGTAATTTAAATTGATATTAGGCTAATTTGTTAAAAAAAGTATATATTTATCTATTTAAAGCAAGGCGGTTTAGAAAAATCGCTATATCTTTTTTGTTTCTAATCGGATTCAAATGCACCAAAGGACAACATTTTAGAAAATTGATCAATGTCTTAAATGACATCGAAACTAAATTATAACAAAATTAAACCAATTATTTATTAACTATTCTTACCTTTATTCTTTCAAATTACATCAAAATAAAGTTTTGCAAAAATTAATCGATTTCTTTATTTATTATTTTTACCTTTATCCATTCAAATAATATCAAAATTAAATTTTAACAGAATTAATCCAATTATTTATTAACTATTTTAAATAGATTTAAAACAAAAACTCCAATAATAACTTTAAATAGATTTTTTTTTAAGAAAAGACCATGCATTTTATTTTCTTGTTTTATTTATTTAGAATTAAATTATGATTTGTCTAATTTGTTGTTAAGAAAAAAATAAAAAGTAGTATTTTATTGCCACGCAGGACAATCGGCAGCTACACGAATTGCCTTGTGTTATTCTTGTTGCTTTGCCTATTTTGTAGCATCTTCCAATTGGAGACTTATTTTTTTTTACATTTGATTAAATTGCGATTCGGCAATTTATATTATCAAAAAAATATAATTTCTTTTAAAGCAAGATGTAGGCTTATTAACAAATTGTAAGCTCTAATTTTTGTATTAAATAGTGAAAAAGGAATACTTATATGAAAACCAAAACAACTGCAATGCTGTTAAGTTTTTTGTTATATTGCTGACTTAAACATGAATTATTATAAAATAAGTTTTGAAGTTTTTTGTGATAAATTTAAAATTTGCTAAATAAATGAAATTTTTAAATTTTTTTCCTTTTCCTTCGAAAATTTAAAAATTACAAAATAAATGAAATTTTTTAAGATTTCTTCTTTGCTTTTAAATTTCAATTATTTCAAATGTATATAAGTTTTAAGGAAATACCATACAAAAATAAAAATAATTACAAAAGCCTGGGGGAAAACATTGCTAAATGAGGTGCACTTATTTTTAACAATATGAGGTGCATTCAGTTTAGAGTAGAGATGAGCGATATTTTGATACCGGTGATTTAGTCACCGTGATTGAAAAATCACTGGTAACTGTGGTGATTAAATACGATTAAAAAACCGTGATCAGTGATTGAGCTTTTGTTAATTTTTTGTCTTATGTCGTTTGCAGCAATTCGTGATATAACCAGTGATTTTTTGATTGTGCGAGAATTTTTTGTCTCTGTCTCTTAAGTACGCATATCAGATGCACTTTGATATGAGTTTTTAATGTTGTTTCGGTCACCTCTCATAACTACATACATGAATATGCATTTGTTTAGTTGAAAAATAACGTGATCACGGTCACCATATTAAAGAACGGCGATTTAAAAATCACGTTCACTAATAACGCCGTTATTGAAAAATCACCGGATCGCTCATCTAGTTTAGAGTTGCACAGTACTGAAAGGTCGGCCAATGGACTTGACTATTGTGATAGCAAAAATTTCCTGAAAAAATCAATCAGACGGACTTCGGACAGACGGTCTAACATTCACAAATACATACTAACAGACTGACAGACAAAAAGAGATATGGAAAAACAGACGAAGTGACAGTCGGATTATTTAAAAAAATCCAAAACGACAGACAGATTTTCAGACGTACATTCGGAATGCTTATGCATTTAGAAGCCTTTGCATTTTTGCATTGTTTCTTTTAACTCTTCGGACACTAGATTTTCTTTTAATCATTTCGAATTCTTTCGAATTAAAACAGTAATAAGAAAATCTAGAATGATTTGCCTGTGCTCAAAGTAACTTCCATTTTCATCAAACCACTCTGGAGTTGCAAGATTTGAGTGTGCAATACAGGACTTTATGATACGTTTTTTTAAATTCGGTTCGTGACAACTTTTATTGATTATACCCTTGTATATTGAAAAATGAATAAAATCAAATTGAAATCGTTCTTTTACAGCTCTATTTAAGGGAAACATATTAATTTTATTAGCTGAAGCAAGATGTACAGAAATTCATTTACTTTGATGATCAAATCATCTGCACTGTTTCACAAATATAGTTTTTATTTTTCGTAAATGTTTAGTAAATGTTTAGTAAATGTTTCATAAATATTGTTGTTTCAGTAAATTGGCTAAAAATAATGAAAAAATAGTTGAGGCATGGAGAGGACAATATATCAAATTTGTCTTTTAAATTACTAAATTACATAATTACTTAACAACTTAATAACCCAATTTAACTCCAATGGAAATTTAATTAGGGTAACGCCAGATCAAAAAGCCTTACAAAAAATGACACAGTTTTGATAGTATCGTAAGTATAGACGCAGAATTCCTTTTTATAGAGTAATAGAGAAAAATTCTGTTTTTTTTTTCATTTATATTTCTAAACTATATTAAAGTGTTGCATTTTCTAAATAAAAACAATTAAAAAAAAAATGTTGATGTTGTTGCCTTCTTCAAACTAACTTGATCTAAAAAGCTAACAGTTAAATTCATGTAACAATTTGTTTTGTTTTATCAAAAGTTTTCATTTGAAACTAAATGTAATTCAAAGTATTGTTTAATATATGGAAATAAATATCGGAAAAAATTGAATAATATACTTTTTCTGTAGTAAAGAGCATGTACATAAGTATATGTATATTTTAAAAGTAATTCAAAATTAAAATTTTAGTTAACAATATATATTTTTTAAATATGGAAAAAATACTATGCATTGCATAAATAATTAGAATTTATTATGGTATTTCAAAAATAAATAGAGTTTTCAAAGCACAACGCATGCTCAAACCTGCGTACTAGTAATACATACTGGCTAACTTATTTAAAAATCAAACGGCTGGAAGTAGACCAAAAGTAAGACAAAAAAGAGGAAAATTAAATTTTACTTTATGTTAAAATTAATTCTGATTTTAGTTTTTGAAGCACCCCAAGCTTATTATAACATAATAAAGAACCAACAAAGTTTAAAGGAGTTGTTCATTTTGGATCGCTTTCGGAATTAGAATACTTTTATAAAACATTTCAATTAATTGAAATTTAAAAGCAAAGGAAAAATCTTTAAAAATGTCATTGATTTTGTAATTTTTAAATTTTCAAAGGAAAAGGAAAAAATTTATCGCAAAAAACTTCAAAACTTATTTTATAATAATTCATGTTTAAGTAAACAATATTTTGAAAACCTTAAAACCAGTTGAGTTATTTTATTTTTTCATATATGTATTCCTTTTTCACTATTTAATAAATAATTCGAGCTTACAATTTGTTAATAAGCCTACATCTTGCCTTAAAAAAACAATAATAACATATTTTTTGTTATTAAAAAAGGGCCGGATCGAAAAATAATTAAAATTAAATTAAAGAAGAAAACCAAATTGTTATGAACATATTTTACCCAGAGAATCGGATTACGTTCTAATAGTTTTCTTAACATCATATAACGTATTAACGGAAAGTTTTTAAAATCTATTTAAAACAATTAAAGAAGAATTTTATAAAACATTAGTTTGACATTATTTAAGTTAATTAATATGTAATCAATAATTCCATCTAAAAGTTTGTTTATAAGCCTAGATTTTGCATAAAAAACAAAACTTATAGTCTTTTCTATGAACAATAAAATTTAAAGGGATGAGTGGATTTAATCCTGTCCAGCAGATCTTTGAAAAATTTCATTTTAACGTCATTTTAAGGATTAACCAATTTTCTAAAATGTTGTCCTTTGGAGCATTTGAATCCGATTAGAAATAAAAAAGATATGGCGATTTATCTTAACCACCTTTGCTTCAGATAGATAAATATAT